>OZ010572.1:148419682-148457182 GCA_963932145.1 Acanthosepion lycidas
CTCCAGTGTCGCAATACCCCCTGCCCTAGCGTTTGAAATGTGCGTCCTACGGATCTCAGTGTCGCACTTAGCGTCATCTGTCAAAACGCTTCCCAAATATTTAAACATTCGCATCTGCTTGATTCTAGGGTTCCTCGCCTGCAAATCGCATTTTGGGCTCGTTTTTTACTGATGACCATGCATTCTCTCTTCTTGTAGTTTATGCTTAGTCCCTTATTCTCTACCTTTTGTAGGATGGTTTGTAATTTCTTTTCCGTATGTGCTATCAGTATTGCGTCATATGCGTATCATATGTAGTTAAGATTGTAGCCGCCAATGCTAAATCCCGGTAGGTATTCCAATTCTCTCAGTATAGCCTTGCTGTATAGGTTGAACAGGTCGGTGAGATGACTCATCATTGCCCCCCTTCTATTTTTAGATATTCGCTGAACTCGTTATCTATGCGCATGCAGGCGGTTTGCTGCCATTATAGTTTTTGATTGATTCGTTTTATGGATCCCGATCAATCTTCTGTTGGAGAGGGAATGTTATCTATCATTAATGCCAAATGACATTGTCCATCATTCAAGAGGTGCAACATGTAATATTCATTTTGTGCCAAAATTTATTTTATGATACTATTTATATTTTTTTAAATCTGAATGGCGTTCATCAATCTTGTTGCATTTTTGGCCCTTCAAATTAATCAGCTTTAGAAATTCAAATTATATATGCAATGATGTTGGCTCTTGATACAAAATAAGGCAGTAATTAAAAATATATGAATTTGCAATCATTGTACATTATTTGGAAGTAGAGATCAAAATGAAAGTGTCGAAAAACAATCAATATTCGACTCATTTCTTTATATATTTTTTCATCAAACTTGGCATTTAGTTTCATTAAGCTTTGATTAACATTCATGATTCACTTCTACTTACAAGATTAATCGATTACATTGTTGCATTGTTGGGGATGTGGGATTGCTATCTGAAAAGATAACCATTCTTTATCGAGCAGGGTACTCATGCGTTAAATTTTGAAATGCAATCACATTTAATAAATACTGACATTTTTTTTTCTCGAAATTACTTTCTGTCTGGTTGACCTTGAAAAGTGGCAAAAATTATTCGCTTAGTTTCCTTTCTTACTGAGTAAAACCTTTTCTTGCGTTTGTATATTCTATTGGGAATAGGGTTTCTTTTGTTCTTGCAGTATACACCTGATGCTAATTGAAGAATGGATCGGTTGAGATGCTATTCTCAACACCAAAAGTTACACACACACACACATATATATATATATATATATATATATATATATATATATATATATATATATATATATATATATATACACACACACATGAATACATATATATATATATATACGTTTGTGTGTGTGTTTATATATATATATATATATATATATATATATATATATATATATATATATATACGGGAGGTATAATATAGTAATGTATATTTTAGACTAGCAGTGAGTAGCTAAATGGCCAAATATGAAAAAAAAAACTATTTAACGCTCTTTCTTCTGCGAAGGATTTTTAAGATTAATAATCTTTTAAAAAATCTGAACAATTACCATCTTGGGGTGAAACGCGTTATGTAGCAGTTTCTCCTGCTGGCTGTCAACTCATTAAACGAGTAAGGCCATGGCTAAAATGTCCGTGCTCGGTCAACAAAAGTGCACGGCATGCACAACACCACAATGGCTCCAATGTTAAGAAGCGCAAATGCAAGAATATAGTGATTTTCTAAGCCCAGTGTAGATGTGGCACAAGGCCGAAAGTATGGGACACCCAGTGAGGATCGAACTCACTACTTAGTTGTAAGTGATTAGCAAGACAATCTGTCTTACCATTGCACCACGTCGAGGTGCCCCAGATGTAAACATATATGAAACATCTGGATTACCACTGACCTGTGTGTTACATGAAATTGTTCCCTCTTCTAGATGGGTTACTCAGAGTGAAAAGCACAGTAAGCCTTGCTATTTAATCCATATCTGGAGGAGTATAGAATTGATGGAATGATAACATTGCTAATGGTATTTGCACGTAAGTTAATGTAATTAACATCACTAGATCTCGAAAGTGTCTTTCTAATTTCTTATTTTGTGCCACTATTCATATGCCACACACATGCACGACACACACACACACACACACATATATATATATATATATATATATATATATATATATATGTATATATGTGTGTGTGTGTGTGTGTGGCATGTTATATCTGAAACATAGAGGTAAACTTACTGGATAAAACATGATTAAATTGAATCCCTTTCATGATAACCATTTTTCCTTTAAATTAATTAATTTTACTTGAAATAAGAAAGCGTTTATATTATATTTATTCGATGGATCTCTATCAAACATTCATGTCTCCATCACGCCAACGATCACGGTCATTAGGGTGGCATTCTGTGTCATAACACATTGGGCAATGTAGGTGACTTCAGGGTAACCAACCCGTCTCGCTCCATAGCAATGTGTCAAGAACAATAGATAACACGCGGGTAGTTGTTTCGCTAGCCAGTATTTTCCCGCAAATAGCATTGCACGTTCGCGTTGGATTGTCGCTAATTGGTCCATAGACCTGTGATTTAGTTAGATGTTGTCTCCACGAAATTTTAAGTATAGTTCTCAGCATCCGACTGTAGTTTCCATTAAGTTTATACTGTACGGTTTTAGTTAATATCCAAGTAGTGGCTCTATATATTAAGTAGCTGGAAATAATCTCCGCTTGAGGTTGTCTGATTGAATTCATAGGCCAGAAACCAGGAAAATTTAATACACGCTCTCTCATGTGAATTATTAAAACCAATCGAATCTTTTACATACCTAGGAAGCGAAATAATTTGCATTGAATAGGATGTGAAAATTCGCATAGCTACGGTCTGGAGCATCTTGAATAAAACAGATGTAAACTTTATAAAAAAGAAAAAATCGATTAGAAAAGCGTGAAAATTATTTTCTTAAATATTTACAAAGATTAAATTATTGGGACGAATGACTAAATAAGAGAATATATCATCCATGATGAGAAACTTTGGTATCAGAGATTTCTAAAACTGGACATGAAGACAGAGAAGGTGTGCCCAATTCCTGTCATAATATTATGTTGACCCCCGCCTTGAAAATCGGCGAGTGTTATTCTATCTTTACATAAACTCGAGCATCAACCGCGAGCAATGTCTGCGCATGCACGAAGCAGACCCCTAAATATGTTACTTGCATTATTTACATTATTCGGACTGTTATCTTAATTTTCATTATCATCTTTACAACTTTTCGGTCGTTGTGCGCTCTGGCCTTCTTCAATCAAACGCTTTATTTTCTCTACCGGGGGTAGACTGTTGTAGTTCCACGTGCCATGTCTCTTCCGGATGTCCCAGTTAGTTCTCTTCAATTCAACTCTCCAAGTTTTTGGTTCACCACAACAGTGGCCTGGTATTGGACACAAAACTATTTGGGTTCTTTATCTACTAGTCATCGTGAGGACATCTGTGTATGTCTTATAAACCTAATGTCTCAGCAAGTATTTTTTACCAGTGTTCATGTAGGAAATTTTTATTATTATTGCATTTTTTACTAGAGCTTATATTGCAATTTTTTGTTGTTATTCATTGCTTTTATCTAACACTGCTCATTACAGTTTTCCATATTGTATTCATATCAATATTCTAATCTATCAGATGTAGGTTATACATTTTATTGGAAGCGACTGCTGTCTCTTCAGACTGAATTATTTGCATCGTTTGTAAAATATCGAGGGAATTTCTTCTTCGCCCCATTAGTCATTTCGTCTCCCCAGGGAAGGGCGATAGCAAACGTACATCTACATATATATTAATAAGAATACGGTAAAACACACACACATATACAGAGTACGCAAACACACACACACATGCACAGTACAGTGTATGAGTGCGTGTGTGCAATAGTTTTACCATCGTACAGGAAGAAAAATGAATGGTGGGGGAGAAGAGTATCTAGATTAAAAAGAGAATTCGATTAAGGACTTTACTTAATAAGTATTTCAAAAGTTATATCCATAGTATTAATGAAAACAGATGTTTACTAAAACCCGTGTCCCCTCTAAATATAATGATTGCAGTAATAAGATATATATATATATATATATATATATATATATATATATATATATATATATATATATATATATATATATATATATATATATGTTTGTGTGTGTGTATTTATTGATTTATTTACGACAACAACATTATCAAGGGGGCATACTTTACTCACTGCAGATTCAAGTTCCACAGCAAAACATTTAAAGGAATATTCCTGTCCATATTCAAGTTTTACAGAAATATTAATTGGCAATATACGTATAGTTCATATGAAAATAAAATAAAAAAAACACTCCAATTTCTTGAAGCACTCTATAAAAAATACAACCAACACTAAATAAGATGAGTATAGCAACGATGTTTTAAAATGGTTATAAAAGCAATGTTTTGGGATATTCAAATTGTATTTTTTTTTAAATTGTAGTTTGAGTATTCAAAAGATTAATAATAAAAAGATATAATTAAATTACCTCACTTACATGCATGTTATTTTTAAATGTTAATTTTATAATTTTTCTATAACAGACCGCGTTTCAGGCACATTTACAAAAACTTCACAACTATTAATTACATGAATTTTTTGTCTTAGCAATTCAACCTCGAAGATAATATTGGATGAGATTGAAAATACTTGGGAAAAACTACGGTGCCTTCCTTATTGAGTTTAATAAACACATGAAAAAATTGATCCGTGAATTTGAGGAGATTAAAATTAATATAAACTGACATGATATGTTCAGTTTATTCAACCAAACTGCTTTAATATATATATATATATATATATATATATATATATATATATATATATATATATATATATATATATATTAAAGAGTTCAGATTGAGTAAAATTCCACTCAATTCATTTACTTTGAAAAAAATGCTCAAAGCAATGGAGAGCAATATTATTATTATTATTATTATTATTATTATTATTATTATTATTATTTATTATTATTATTATCAGAGATTATAATAAAACATGTTGAAATCGCTACACAAAAGCATTCATGTTTCAAACTTCGGAAAATAGGTAACACTTTGTTTTTAAATTTCCTTAAAAATCATTTAATCACCATATATGTGGAAAGGTTAAGTAGTGGATACCCTTGGGAAAGCTATTATTCCGGTTTCACTCCCTCCAGCTATGGGTAAATTGCAAGAAAAATGCTTTCTATAGACTTGGATGGCAACTGTACTCGGAGAAGGACATCTCTGAATTCAAAACCTGCGGAGGCTCGTTTGGGAACCTTGTGGCACGTAGTGCATGAGGTCCTCTGTAATCGGGCCTTCAAAAATTGTGGTTGGTTCTGCACAAAGCCTCCACTACTATAATGAAATCATATGTGTTGGTATTTGGGCTGTCGTTTCCTAGGAATTGAGCTGGTCATACGTCGAATACGACGGGATAGTCCAATATATATATATATATATATATATATATATATATATATATATATTACCTGTAGAACAACATTTCCGCCTGGAAAAACATGATTCCAAAACCCATGCCAAATTCACTATAATTGAGATAATAGAAAAGTTCAGAGCAGATGACATTAGAAAGATTTTAGAGTCCCATGAAAATAAGTGGATACAACGTCTAAAAACAAGATATCCAGCCGGGCTAAACCATAAATTTAACAATATATAGATAGTAGTACGAAAATATAACTCAACAAATCAAAACCTACCCACATTTCTCACCCACACAAGACTTATACACTTATACACACACCCACACGAATATACACACTTACACACATCATACTCACTCACTCCCTAATGAGGCAAATGATAACACACACCCACAGCAATACACACGCTTACACACATCATACTCACTCACTCCCTAAGAACCAAATGACACACACACAAACACTAAACAGAGACACATCCACCCTCACCAGGCCCAATAAAACTGCCAAACTGACCAGAGAATTCAGAGCAGCATGTATCTATCCAGCTCTTATCTCAAATAACAACTTAAAAGAGACTGTTTGACCAACACAAGGAATGTTAAAAAGATAAAAAAATTAAAAAAACAAATGACAACTACAGACAAAAGTTCATTTTCTCCATCAAGACATTCATTTCTGTAGTTTAGTGCTACCAGCAAGCAGAAATATTTCTCCTCCCGATGATGGCCATTTTCGTCGAAACTAGTCGAGGAATCTTAATTGAAAAAAAACAAAAAACGAAAGAATATTAATCTACAACCCAGTGTGTCTAAAGATTTTAATTTTTTTATTTTTTTATTGTTCAATATATATATATATATATATATATATATAGTGAGAGAGAGAGACAGAGTTTTAAGGTCTGCTCTATTTATGGTGCCCAATATCAGTTGAGCTGAAGATTGCGTATTGCGTTAAAGCATGTAACAGACAATCGCTACTCGGGGTTGAGCTCGTTCCTCACTTCTACATATATTGGATAACAAGATATAAATTTTTATATATCAATAACAGTTTTGGAGGAAAGATATATGACAGATTGGAAAAGTTTTTTTGTGACTCGTTTCGTCTTTAGGATTTCAAGGCATTAGGTTTGCTTGCGTTGATATGATTACACAGAGACACAAACGAGAGCCGCTAGGAATTTTAACTTTCCAATTTTTTTTATTTGATTTGGGTATATAATCTTGCCAATTACATTTAGAATCATTTTTTTTCATCATCACTGTTAATAAATTGTGACAACAAAAGTCAGTCAAGTATGGTGAAACATTGTAAGAACCTAGACGCAAAAACACAGACACACACAGACACATAAACACACGCACACACACACACACACACACATATATATATATATATATATATATATATATATATATATATATATATATATATATATATATATGGGTGTGTGATCGAGAGTTTAAAGCGTTTACTGCATCCTGACCAAGAGCGTTCAAATATCACTGTAATCCAATTATAAGGAAATGGAATTCATTATATCATCAGCTTGGGTCATAAATCACGGTCACCGATGGTTTCAGCGAATTGGCCTTGTTCAAACAAGTAAAAAAAAATAATTCCTTTAAATAAAATGTGGAAATAACTAATCTTCGCCTGATGAAAATCACAAGACCCGAAACACGTATAACAAAATGTATAGAATAAAGTATTAAAAATCCACATTGTATTCAAAAGAGAATATATATATATATATATATATATATATATATATATATAGATAGATAGATAGATAGATAGATAGATACATACATACATACATACATACACCTAGCGAGCCAGAAAAACCTACCTACCAAAAAATATTGGGTATAGACTTTCTACTAATTCCTCAAATAGGGACATTTATGAGGAAGCCCTATTTAAGAGTGGACATAAAAATAAATTCGAATATATTAATATAAATAACCACAACATTACTCAGAGTAAACTTAATAATAGGCAAAGAAAGATTTTGCGGTTCAATCCTCCTTTCAATTTAGCGGTAAAAACAAAAATTGGCAAGATATTTTTTTATTTATTAGAGCAACATTTAAAAAAAAAACTGAGTTACATAAAATATTCAACAAAAACAATGTAAAACTTAGTTATTGTTGCATGCCGAACGTAGGGACTATAATAAATGGATTGAATAAGAAAAAAACTAGGAATAATCCACGCAGTAATCCTCCTGCTTGTAATTGTAGAAACAAAAACATCTGTCCATTACAGGGAAAATGTCAGCAAGAATGCGTGGTTTATCAAGTGAAAATTTACAAAAATAGTGAGGATACTAACCCTAAAACATCATAGCTGCTACTCAGGATAAATTTAAAAAAATATATTATAACCACACGAGTAGTTTTAAAAACGAAAAAATTAAGCATAGGACCACGCTATCTACTTATGTATGGAAAACCAAACAAGAAGATAATATAGACCCCATTCTTAAATGGGAAATATTAAAAAAAATGTCCCAAATATAAAGCAGGCCATAAATTTTGTAAATTATGTGCAGAGGAAAAATTAGCCATAGATTTATATGATCAACCTAACCTAAACTCCAAAACTGAAATCCTTAACGTATGTAGACATAACAAATCTTGGCTACTAAATCAGACGTTTTCCCGCTTATTTGTCATTCCACCTTAATGTTTGTGGGGTTTTTCCTCTCCTTCCCCATTTTTGTTGATTAAATATTTACCAACTTAGGTGTTTGTGTTTGTGGTTCTTTGGTCACGTGGTATAATTTTAATTATGGCCTATAAATATGCGTTTCTCTTTGCCTCGTTAGTCGTACTTTCCCTGATGATCTGTTTAGGTGAAACCTAGGTAGGTTTGTCTGGCTCACTAGGTGTATCTAGGTATGCTCTAAGGTTGTATCGAGCTCTTTTGTTAGATGTTTACTCGTATCGGGGTTTTTTGTTTGGGCTTCAGACCTGCATCTGTGCGATTTTTTTCGGCAGTAGTTCATGTTTGTCGCTCTTACTTTTTTTAAAACCTTTTATTCCTTCGAGATTGATTTGATTATTGGCAAATCAAAAATTCGAGGTTTTTTCGAAATGAGTCTAGTTATCTATATATATATATATATATATATATATATATATATATATATATATATATATATATATATATATACTATTTACATTGCTCATACTATCATCCTCATCTTTGTTGAGGACACATCGCACAGTGGATAAAGTTAGATCCAGTGACAGAACCCAGAGAGTGTGGGTTCAATAACTGGTTAAGAACTTGGAGAGGGGAATTATCAGGAGATAACTGACACACATTAGACATGGCACGTGGAACTAGAATATTCTACCCCAGCGCTAAATATATATATATATATATATATATATATATATATATATATATATATATATATATATATAGATAAGTACCTCTAAAGGAAAGCGATAACTAAGGTTTAACATTAATTTTGAAAACGAAGATTTTTCTTGCAGCTTTTATTTTTAGTTTTAATTCCAAGCTATTAGGTTGGTGCAAAAATAATGACGTAATAACGTCAAAAAACGACATTATTACGTCATTATTTTTGCACCAACCTAATAATAGATTACATTTAATATTTCCAATAAGCTAAACTCTTTGATGTATTTCCTAACGAATTTAAATTGCTTGGAATAATCTGATTTTAGCCATATTTATAAATCTGTCAGCACAACGCTATTCGGTTATTTGAAAAATAAAATAGATGTACTGAAACTTACTTGTTGTAGGCTAGGCGATTTGAAATTTAGTTAATCTTATTTAAAAGGAGACTATCGGATAAAAAACTTATAAAGTCATAATTCAGACAAAGATGAATATTGTAACGTCTAATTCTGAAAATCTTACACATTTCACGATCTGAATTTCAAATATTTATCATACGTCAATTCAGTCGGGTTTCGATCCTAGGTAGAGGCATCCGGACGCCTAGCCACACTGATGAGCTTTGATACAGCGAAACAGTCTGTCTGTGGATGACAATATATATATATATATATATATATATATATATATATATATATATATTAAAAATTGGAAATCATTCATGAAAGTATGTTTCGAAATATTTCATGAACGTTTTCCAGTTGTCAATTTAATTTGAAACTTTCTCGGGATTATATATCCTATTTTAACACCATCAAAATCAAAACTACGGAAAACCAATATTATTTACGAGTTCAAATGCCAATTAAGGAACTATGTTCCTGATCAAACCAAACTTATGAATAATTATATTGGTCATACACCTACATACCTATCTAGATGAATCTCGTTACATTTACCGGGTCCTACGTCAATAATAACATTTAAAGATACACGAAAACCTAATAATTCCACCCTAAACGTACTAATAGAAAATACACTTATAATAACCTCACCCACATTTAAAAAAAAGACATTAAAATAATGGAACTCCTAATAACAAAAAGGGAAAGCCAACACTCAGTAACATTAACTACGAATTTGGCCGCAATGTATTAAGCGTGTTTGCAAAGTAAATCTTTCCTTCAAAAACATGAATAAAAAACCCACACAATCAGTTAAAAATAAAAAATAAAAATCGTCTTTGATAAAACAATAGCCGAAAGTGCTCAGATATGAAGAATGTTTCGACAGTTTTTTCACAATTTGTGTCCAGAAAAGAAAACACTTGTATAAACACAAGACTAAAAAGCTTAATCGCACTAACTTGGCAGTCGTCTTAAAACAAACATATAAAGCAGAAGAATTGCTGCCCAAATACAAAATTTTCATATATATATATATATATATATATATATATATATATATATATATATATATATATATATATATATATATATATATATATACAGCATAAAGTACTCAATATCAGCGATAGAGCGTATGTAAATATAAAAGTGAATATTGACGTCAACACTTAGAGGTGACAGTCTGTTTCATACTTAAACGCAATCATTGCGTAAACAGTGACTGCTATTGCTGATGGAAAAAACTTTTATGAATTGAGCACTCTGAGTCACTGGCGTGTTTATTCTAAAATAAATACGTAAAAATTCACCTTACCCTCTGTCGGGAAGTGATAACGCAAGGGGAACATCTCCGTCTGATGCCAAATCGGTTGGGTTTCAATCCTGGCTTAATGCAATAGGATGTCTAGTCACACTGATGAGCTGTTATACAACAAAACATTTTGTCTGTGGAAGACTCACAGACACACATATATATATATATATATATATATATATATATATATATATATATATATATATATATATATATATATATATATATATATATATATATATATATATATATAAGGCTCAAGAGCCACTCGAGGTTTTGAAAATTGGTAATTTTAGTTACGTATTTTGCAAATTGAAGGTAGAATAATAAATATGCTGTAAATTTATGGTAAAGTGTCAAAGACAATATTCGTAATATTCTATGCAATAATGAAAACATCTTTATCTTAGATTTTGAAAAAAACATTGTTTTTTCTCCCTGGATTTTCAGGACTAACAAGATAACAATTCAGTAAATAATGCTTTCCTATTTCCGCATCTGATGTGATAGTTTTAGCGTCATCAGTTTCTGATGACATTAAAACAAATGACATCGATTGAGTCAATTATATTAAAATATCTGTCAGCGTCATTCAAGCTGAACTCTATTTCATATTAGCTGCACATTTGCAAGAATCTAAGAAAAGGAAATGAATATTTCTTTATCTCATATAGTATATGTTTACGTTTCTCTTAAAGCATTGAGTTAAATAATTCTAATGTTAATAATAGAGGCATTTCGGTGTACTACATTACTATAATTCATTCACAAAAACATTTGTTATAGTAAGGCATATATTGCCACTGGAAAAACTTGGAAAACTTGTTTTACATGGAACATCTGTTAGAGTAACGCGTACATTTCCATAAGAGCAAACACCTTGCAAGGTGATGGAGAATGAGGTCACTGACTACACATGAATAGAACGGGTTTCTTAACTGGATTTTGTAGACAAAATAGGGCGGCAAACCAACGAGAAATAGAATATCCCGTTTGATTCATTAATGGTAGTTTGATGTGGTTCGTTTTATTTCATTTTACGGCTTATCAACCTCAACATGTTATTTAATACCCACAAGATTTTTAGGGTAGATTTATATGAATAGAATATGTAGTCTTTGTAAGAAATTAGTTTATATATCAGGTGTTACTGACAGATTTTTGTAAAGTTGTTTTTTGTCGATAGTCAAATGTATTACTGGTAATGTTCTCTCACAAATGTATTGCTGGTACTTTCATATATGAAAAAAAAATCTATTTTTATACTTTCATAGAGTTTTGATCCATGTTTGATTGTTTACTATTTGCCCATATTTGGGACATTGCAGCTGCTACCACACCGGGTCAAGGTGGACCTAGAAACTACAGTAACTAAGAGGTGTTTTCACATCCTCCCATCAGAGGCCTTGTTGCCGGATGCAGTTTATCGTCATAGGACGATTTCTGGCGGGCACAATCTTCATAACATCAGATGCTTTATTTAGACTGCGTCCATGATAGACTTAGAAGGAAAACTGAAAGAGATCTTAGAAAAGCTAATAAAGAAAAAAATTTTATTAAAAGACTGACCAATAAATGCAAGAAAATAGAAGACAATTGCAGCCCAAGGTTTATAGGACGTAATGGGTGTGTCCAAATCATGCAGTTATTCCGTAGTATATAAACAAACGTCGGAACCTGTTCAAGTCTAGTGTTAACTGTTATATTCCCCAAATATCCACATAAACTGTGTCTTTTACTCATCTATCTTGAGTGGCTCTCGGGTATTGTACAGGAAGAAGACTGCAAAAATATTCAGAAATTAGAAGGCACAATGGAACAGATACCTTTCCTTACCTTTTGTAAAGGAACAATTAACTTTTTTTAAGGAAAAGAACATCTATCTTTCAGGAAAAGGAACAAATAATTTCACGAAAAGTAATAGATATCTTTCAGGATCGGGAACAGGTACCTTTTAAGAAAAAGGAACAGGTACCTTTTAAGAAAAAGGAACAGGTACCTTTTAGGGAAAGGAACAGGTACCTTTTAGGAAAAAGAACATATACGTTTCAGGAAAAGGAATAGATACCTTTCAGGATAAGGAACAGGTACCTTTTAGGAAAAGGAATAGATACCTTTCAGGAAAAGGAACATGTACCTTTTAGGAAAAAGAACATGTACCTTTTAGGAAAAGAAATAGATACCTTTCAGGAAAAGGAACAGGTAACTTTTAGGAAAAAGAACATATGTCTTTCAGGAAAAGAAACTGGTACCTCTTAGGAAAAAGAACATATACCTTTCAGTAAAAGGAACAGGTACCTTTTAGGAAAATGAATAGATATCTTTCAAGAAAGGAAAAAGAAGGAAAAAGAACTGATACTTTTCAGAAAAAGGAATATGTAACTTTCGGGAAAAGAAATAGATTCCTTTCGGGAAAACAGGCATCTTTTATGAAAAAGAAAATGAATGCTGAAATATTAAAGAGTATTTAACCTCGTATTTGTCAGTGAATGATGGACAATGTCATCACTGGATTGATCATGTGAGCACAAAGAAGGTTTTATGAAAAGTAAAAACAACAAAGACACTGATAGTTAAAATCAAAAAATGGTAGTTGGAATTTCTGCTACTCATAACACGGTAAGAACGTCTATAGAATTTAAACCGTCCCGGACATAATGAATACAAGAGAAGCAAGAAAACAAGAGAGTAATGGACGTCAATAGTTTGAGTGAATGGACCGTTGAAGAAGGACAAAATGACAAAGATAAACGTTATTTAGAGAACAAAGTACAGGAAGTTGTGAAGCGCCGTAGCCGGACAGAGTTAAGAAAAAAAAAGAAGCACAAAAGGATTTATTGAGAAGGTAAAGGAGATATATGTATCTGTCAGAAGTTCTGCATCTTTATTTCTGTTTTCTCACCGAATTCTTCTTAGTTTTAGACGCCTCCCGAGGAAAGTGAGACGAATAGATCTTATTACGACTCTTCATACCAAAGACAACGGAATTAATACCAACTTTCTCGTGATGAATTATCTGTAGACTTGAAGAAGTATTCATCTCTCCCTGTCGGCCATTCAAAGCAAAAAAGAAAGCTCCTGAGAGAAATGTTGGAATTACCAAAGAAGTAAATAGTAATTTTCTCCTTACCTTTCGCCACAATGATTGATATGTGTTCAGAACCCTAACTCATCATTGACCGCTTTTTCTTCCATCAAGCAAGATTTTTTAAAAGGTGTTTTAGCTTTTTTTTATAACTCATTAGCTTTCCTCTCTTTATTCGCTAACATTGTATAGATTTTAACAAAGATAAATTTAATTTATAAATGTTAATAGATAATTAATGTTAGACGATATTGAATACAAATGTGTAATTAGTAAAAAATTTCTAAAATATTTTTAATATTTAAACTGAGATTTTAAATAAAATGTGAATAATATATCTTATATATATCAAATAGTTAACAATTATTATATTGAAATATATTCAGTATCTGTCTACATTTCTGAGATGAGGTATTATGTACACTGTCCTCATGTTGCCATATTTATTATAACGTTTCGGCCGTTGTACGCTCCGGCCTTCTTCAGGTGATTAGAATGTCGAACTGAGCCCTTTATTTCGCTCACTAGGGTAGACTGTTCTAGTTCAACGTGCCATGTCTAACGGATGTTAGTTATCTCCTGTTAATTCCCCTCTCCAAGTTCACCACTGCCTTAATCACGTACTGAACTCGCACTCTTTGGGTCCTGTCACTGGATCTAACCAACGCCTTTATCCACTGTGCCATGTGTCCTTGAGGACACATGACACAGTGGTTAAAGGGGTGGAGAACTTGGAGAGGGGAATTAACAGGAGTTAACTGATAACTGACATCTATTAAAACATAACACGTGGAAGTAGAACAGTCTACCCCAGTGAGCGAAATAAAGGGTTCAGTTCGACATTCCAACCACCTGAAGAAGGCCGGAACGTACAACGGCCGAAACGTTGTAATAAATATGGCGACAAAGATGAGGAAAATAATCTAAATAATGTAAGTAGTGTAAATAATACCTCATCTCAGAAATATAGACAGATATTCTAGGATGTAATAAATATGACGACAAAGATAAGGAAAATAGTCCGAATAATGCAAATAGAATTTCAGGATCATTTTGTACTTTAAACAGCTTTAATCCATTTTGGTAAGGCTAGGAATTATTCAACATTAACATCCAAATACAGCACTGTTTCATTTTTTTCAAGATATTTTGATATAATTTTTTTAATGGAGGAAGAATAGTTGTCAGTTAATGTAAGTTGTAACCATCAAAACACGTCGTGTAATTAAATTGTGAAATAAATCAAGACTCGAGAGAATAATTCCTAATTAAATATTGCGAAATCGTGCTTGGCATTAAAGACAAATTAAATGTGTAAAATACTACAAACTAGAGCGTGAAGATAGAGAAATGAGGAAAAACAATGAAGATGGAAATTATCGACAAACGAGATTTGCCATTGGTCGACATTAAAGCGCTGACACAAGCTGAGCGTGTAAAAAGAAATCACTGAAGTTGAATTCTGTCAAACGGAAGGTAAACAAAAAAATAACATTATGTTCAATATGTAAATATAAATCGATAAGTTGAAAGAAAATGAAATAAACAGAATTTGTTGTTCTGCAGCAAGTAAATATATGGGGAAAAAGTTAATGTTTGTTTTCTGGAAAATATGAATATTTTAGTATAATTACATATTTTGTATAATTAAAATCGATTTTCCTTTTTATTAATTCTTCGAGTTTATGTTTAATGTCGTTTTTAATTTAAAATTATTAACAAGGATAATACAACAAATAAATCGAAAAGGATATCATTTAAATATTCACTGAATTCAAGAAAAGAAGATACATTTTAATTTCTTGTTTAGCTGTTTGAACTTCAAAGAGTTCTTTTAATTCTGATTATTTGCTTAATATTTAGTATATTTTTAAAAGGTTCGTTAGGGATTTCAACATTTATATCAGTATAGATAAATATATAAACAGACTGACATGTATAGATAAATACGTACATATATACATATATATAGAAAGGAAAGTTTACATATAAATTCTTGAAAAAAAAATTTCCTTTAAAAACCGAGATTCAAAATTCTACCTTTTGGCATCATCACAACATCCGCAACACTCGCTCCCAAAGCAGGATCTATACACACACACACAAGCAAAAACACAAACAAGAACATACAGACAAAGACACACATATATATATATATATTAATACATCTATACATGTATTCATATATATATATATTATATCTATATCTATATATATATATACACACACACAAATATATATTTTAATATATATATATAGCTGTATTTATATGCATATATATATATATATATATATATATATATATATATATATATATATATATATATATATATACATATATATATATATATATATCGACAGAGAGAAAGCGAAATGAAATGGCTCAAAGTCAAACGTCTAATCAGAGAATGTGAGTTCACTCAGGCGTTTGATTGTTTTATCGCCTTTTGAGTCAATTCCAAAAAAAGCTGCAAACAATTAGAGAAAGGCAATAAAAATAAATCTAAAAGAAACGTTTAGTCAGGTAACGCGGGAAAATAAGCTTTTAAAGGATTGACAAACAATCAAGATTAACCGGGAACTTTTTAAATTCAGAAAAGGTCAGGATGACCTTGTTTTGAAACAGTTTCTGGATGAGCCCCGCTGTTTGAAACAATAAAAGCAGTATTCGAATTGTAATTAGAAAGTCATATAAGATATACGGACATGTTATCTTAACAGATAACCCTCTGTCTATGCATAAATAATGTTCTAGATAATCCTCTATCTATAAATTAATATAAAGTGATTTAGCTACAAATTCTTTAAAGAAGATCAAATATTGTCTCCGCAAGTAGACAAAATACTCAATGAAAAATAAAACTAAAAATTGAGTAAGTATATTGAGATTTACCCCAATCAAAATGATACGTTACTTTATTTATTTCTCTTTATTTCTGTTTATTGAAATAGTCAAGAAATGGTTTCAATTATATGCACTGTTTGAATTTCAGAAACTAGCGAAATACACGTCCTAGGAACAGAGAAGTTCTCATATATAAGTCTTGTAACCTTTATAACGGATCCGTATAAGGATAATTTCTAGTGCAACATTTTCTAAGAGATGTGTTTGTCATTATACTATGTCCACTTGAAAGAAATATTTGAATAATTGTCTAATGGTTATCTTAATAACAATCATAAAAATTAATTCACTTACTATTTTTACATTTATTTAAATACTTTGGTAATGATTTTAAAAAATCTAATTGAACAATTTTTTTCATTATTTTAATTATTTTATATTTTCTTTCGCTTCTATTTGACTACACTGTAATAATGTGAAATAGCAGATAACAACATTTCTTATTATGAACGCCAGAAATTTTGGAGCTTATAACTGACTTTTGAAAAGGTCTATAAAATTTCTGTCTATATGAAAAATGTTGAATTACATCATAAAATTTGAATTAAAATAAATAACGCAGAAAAATAATTATTAAAATAATGTCATTTGTTAATAAGATATATACAAGACTGGTAACCGTTCATTACACGCTTATAATGCTGTTTATTTTGTTCAAATAATGCAAGGTATGGGTACAAAATCACAGTTTTGCCTTACCCGAATTTATAATAATTCAATTAGATGTAACTTTTACGCTATTGCATTCGTTTTATTAGCACCATCATTTTGTTGATACGTTTTTGCTTCCTTTGGTCTAAGTGAATTTTAAACACCATTAGTTCCAAATATCCCTTACAGATGTCGAAGGAAATGCCAGCGTAATGATGTAGCACAAAGGTAAAAGATTAATAAACTGGTTCAAAGAATATATATAATGAGAATTCTTAAATCTTTCATTTTGTTGCGGGAGATTCCCACTTCTTTTCAATTCAAGAGAAAATCATTAGTCATCTTCATAATCTCCTACTTTTTATTTCATTTCTTCAGTCAGTTTCCTTCTAATTTGATTTTCTCTTGAGTCTACTTTTGGCTGAAGTTGAAAAATATATAAATAAAAATACATATGGTCGACAGAACTGTGCCTAAATGACACGGGTATATATATATATATATATATATATATATATATATATATATATATATATATATATATGTATATATGTATGTATGTATATGTATATGTGTGTGTGTGTATCCAGGTAAGATCAGAACGAATAGAGTAAACGTTCGTAAAATTGAATTTAAAAGAGAGCTCAATACAAAGTAGAGCAGTATTATTTATTTTAGGATATTATATCTGAATAATAATATAAGTTCTAAGAAAAACATCGTTGATGATACAGGCCGGTGTAATTTTAATTCCATTAGGAACATACTAGTAGAAAACACAAATTTATTAACTTCATGCACCTGCAAAAAAAGACTAAAAATAATTGAAGCTTTAATAATAAAAAAGAAAAAGCCAACCCTTAACAGTATTAACTACGAACAAGGCCACAATGTGCTAACCGTATTCGGAAATTAAAAACATCCCTACCACATACTAAGACATACACATAACGCACAAACTCAATTAAGCTGAAAATCGAATCATCCTTGATAATGGCTAAATGTATAGCCGAAAGCGCTCGGAAATATAAAACATTTGGACAGTTCTTACACACCCTTTGTCCAGAAAAGAAAGCTCTTGCCAGAACACAAGAAAAATTAAATAAAAAGCTTAACCGTAGTACCTTGTCTGTCGTTTTTAATGAAACATGCATAAAGGAAGGATAACTGCCTAAATATACCACTATCAAATATATATATATATATATATATATATATATATATATATATATATATATATATATATATATATATATATATATATATACGCCCAACTAAGTGCGAAAAAGGAAAGTGTGTTTGCTACATACTGGCGGGAATGTAGAATCCATTGGCTGAAAAAATCTAAATTGTTTTTTACGTGGCATGCTTTCCTTTACGTTAACAAGGAGTAAAAAGTCTCATGCGAATTAATTGAAATTTCAATTTTGAAATCTTAAACATAGTTTTTTTTTCAACAAGTACTTTCATTATGGAACTCATTTTGAGCACCACAAAAAATTTCAAGCTCGCCCACCTAGTTGTGTGAATTGTTTTCGGACCCAAAATGAATTCTATAAATTCGAATTTGACTGATGCTTTATCAAATAAAGAGCGGGAGTTCATAGATAATATTGAAAATGTATAATCCAGCACCATCGGATTATAGATGGAGATGTAGAAATGAAAGCAACTAAGAATATTTCAAATAAAAGTTTCTTCTATAATATTTCCCAATTTCTTATAGAAATACAATTCTAACTCTAATCAATTTTTTTTCTTTTAGAAAAGTTTCGGCAGTGAAACCAAAATATATTATTTGTAATACAATAATCATATATAAAAAAAACAAAAATATTATCTATATATTAATACGAATATTTTTACAAGGAAAACTAGATTTGGTTTATGTTTGTGTCACAAAGAGAAAGTGATGAAAGAAAAAAGAAGTATATAAAAGATTGTGGGCAGAGGTAGGTAAGAACAATGAGCAGGTCATGAAAGTTCATAAGATTCAGCCAAAATTGAATATCAGAAAGGATGCTTTCATCCTTTCAAAAGTCAATGAAAAAAAAAGTGTCAGCGAAAGAAAGAAAGATTTATTGAGTGAGTGATATAAACAGAGAATGGCATAGCAACTGAGGGGGTGATTTCATTTTTTGTGCTATTTTACTTGTATTTGGTTTTTTTCCAAATATTGGCTGACTTTTGTTATCACTATTTGAAAAAAAATAATCTTCTCCATTTGAAGTAAGAACTTATTGTTACTTTTCTTTTTTTGTGAAAAGACATACGATATTTTTTTCTTCTTTTGTGGCAGAAAAATAATACAGTGAGAAAAATGTGAATCTCGAAATTTTTCTCATTAATTTTAGATTTTTTATTTTTACATGAACACAGATGCGAAGTTTTTTTTTCGTATAAGTTCATGTTCTAGTCTAAAATGCCATTAGAGATTTCCAGAAAAAAAGATATTTTCTCCAAACAAATAGATTCCATTTGCCGTAAGTTTCTTTGTACTTTTCTTAATTAAAAAGCGCGAATGTTTAAGTTTAGATTTGGTTAAGTGCACGAGAGTATTTTCACCTTAAACTGTCTTCGTCTATAGATAGACCAGCTCTTATTGGAATCTCTTCACTCTAATATCCTTCAGAAATATTTCATATTTGAGACAAATCCATTTTAAATTTACGAAAGGGTGAAATAGGACTAAACATTATGCTTCATTTGCATTGCATATACAGGGTGTTTCAAAAAAACTTTTGCAAACTTTGGAGGATCGTTCCTCACACCAACACAAGGGCAAAAGTCTATATAAATATATATCCGCAAATACCTCGATTTTAGTTAAGTTTAAAGTATACAGGATACACTGTTAAATGTACAATCCAAGTTACGATCCAAAAATACTTTTAAAAACTCTGAGGGCGCGTTCCTGGCATCACAGAAGGTAAAATTTCCGTATAAACATGTCCAAAAGCAATCGTCAAACCTGAACACAGGAACTCATATAAAAAATGTTCAAAATATCTTCCGCTTGCATCTATATCCACATGCACCCGTCGGATCATTGACTGGTGGACCCTTTCAAATACACCAACTCTATGTCAAATGGTTTCGCAGGACCCTATGACACGTTGATGTATCGTCTCTGCATTATTAATAACTGCTGCATAAAGCAATATTTTTTAGGTGGCCACACATATAAAAATTCGAAGAATAGACGTTCGGCAATGTGCAGACCATGTAATCAGTCCTTCCCTACGTATCCATCTTTCATGGTAGATATCAGCCAGTACATCACGAACAACCAGATAGATATCAGCCAGTACATCACGAACAATGTGATTAAAATGCTGGAGCGCAATTATGCATGAACCATATGCGTCTTCATATTAGCAGGGATACATCGTCTAGCAGGTCTGAAAGTGTGTTCGAAATAAAGACCCTGTATACAGCTCCTGTAAGACGTGCTGGGAGAACATATGTATCTACCAGACAGTCACCTACAATTCCAGTCCACACATTAATCGTAATCTGATGCTGGTGCCTAGACTATATTGTACCATTATTTGGAAGAGATTTCTATCCGCCTACAAATATTGGTTATGTAAAATTCTTATTCCATCTCTTCCAAATGTTGACTCATCCGTAAACAAGACTGAAGTGACAAACAACATAACGCCAGTTTGTGCCATAGACCATTGGCAAAAGTTCTCCAGTGGTGAGTGATCAGGAAGCGAAACACTCTGCACACGTTGCAAATGATATGGATACAGTAGCTACTCTTGAAGGACCATACATGCGGTACTATGGGATGTACGACATACTAGGGCCTCTCGACGTGTACTGATACCTGGATCGTCCCAAAAGAGCCTGATGAATGTGTTCGTGATCAGGTGTACGACCAGATGTCTGTCTTTTACGATACATAGTTGGTGTACCACGTATACTATCTCAGGCACGCGACTATAAACAGCAGCAATGATTGGATGACACGGCTGGTTTCGGTTCGGAAACGCAATCTGAAACAATCACGCAGCCTCGCGTCCATTACCTTCCACGCGACCGTATAAAATCATATCTCTTTACTCACGATATCGGTATCCTGTTAGTGTTAAACGGAACACTTTACAAGTAACTTGCTACTACACACGTTAAATTCTGAAGACAGACTAGCTAAAGATGTGAACGAATGAAATATTTTACCTAGTCTACATTGAAACTCAGTGATATCTACCGTATACTTAAGAACTCAAAAACGAAAGATTTGCAGATATATATTCATATGGACTTTGGCTCTGGTTTTGATGTGAGGAAGCCGCTCCCAAGATTTTACAAGTATTTTTGTACACACTTTATCATAAATAACCGGATCCTCATTTTGTTGATCGATTGATTCATTTACTTACGGTTTATCAACACTTAGCAGGTTATTTAAAGCCAGAAAATATTTAGATTGTAAGAATTATTATAAATAATGATTTAGTGATACATGTCTTACTTATTAACTTGTAGATTTTATTTTTTGCCGCAAATTATCGGAAAATGATATCTTGAATCAGACATGTTAAAAATACATTTTTAATCAACAGAGAAAGAAAAAAGGTTCCAGGCAGCGTGTGTATGCGTATTATGTGCTGGTGTTAGTTGTTTATATAAAGAAATACTTTCTCAGTTTTGTACTAGGATGGGGAAGGTTGTATACAGGTAATAGATTTTTTATATCTATTATATTCTGCGTTTAGAAAAATAAAAAAAAATCATTGATCGGTTCGTTTTCGACGACTTATCAACATTTTGCAGATCATTTAAAGTCAAAAAATATTTTTAGAGTGAAAATGATTTTTAGGTATTTCGTTTTTTTTGTTTTTTTTTTTTTGTTTTTTTCGTGATACACGAAATTGACATGGGTCAACTGGGGGAAAGGAAGTTGGATCATACCTTTCCTAATGGTATTTCTGCGTGTGAATATATCGAACCCAAAAAGAATTTGAATTCAGCTCACTGATTAACAATTGCGAGCCATTATCCACTACACCACCCACATATATAAGGTTAGATGACTTGGTATATCCAAGCAGTCACCCATCTAGGTAATGACCATGTTCGACGTTGTTTAAATTCATTGATCGTAATGGAACAGACGTTTGAAAGTGATGTGGCCGTAAGCCGCTGATTGTGTGCACATATTTACAACCTCGTATATTACAATATAATCATATTGCTAAATTGGATTCTAACAAAAAGTGAAGGGTAAAAAGTGAACGAGGAATATTAAATAATGAAAGGAAATACTGTTCAAGTTTTCAATGAAATTAATTTGTATTCATCTAAATTAAGTTGACTTTGCAATTTTAAATATGGAGTCTCGATAAAGATACCAAATACGTAAGTAAAAAGCAGACGAAAATTAAAATTTACTTAAATACATGATTATTTTTCTTTTAGTAATAGTAAAATAGAAAAGACATCTCTTCATATTGAATCTTATTATGGATTCTACTCGCTTTCTCGTTTTCTTTCTTTCTCTCCCTCTCTCTCTCTCTCTCTCACTCTCACTCCCTTTCTCTTTCTTCATCTCTCTCTCTCTATCTCTTTCTCTTTTTCTCTTCTCTTTCGCTCTATCTTCATCTTTCTCTTTCTCGTGAAAATCTTTTGTTAAAGTTCGGTTAAGTGCATCATTGTTATTTCACCTAAAAATGTATCTGCTTCTGCCGAAAGACGCGATCTGTCTAAATTTGAACTTCATTCCTTTTGGAATATGCTCTTATTACATTCTTGCCAATGCATTGAACTTTTGAAATGAACACAAACAGGATATAATTGAAATGCTTCTTCAAGGAAACGGTGAACCTATTACAGAAAATAGAGCTGTGTATTTATTAAGTATAATCTTTAGAGAAGTAGGTACACCTTGCAAGGTGTTTTGTCTGTTTGAAGCCAGATGTAATCCTCCAAAGAAACTGTATCCAACCATAATTTACTAAACCATGAACAAACAGAATTAATAATCACTGTGACAGATTCTGTAACTGCTGTTATGTGTCATGATCGGAACAAAAACAGATGCTTTTCTCTGAACATTTCAGCTCGGTCAGAGACGACTTATTTATTTAACAAGTTTCACGCCGATTTAACTAACAAATTATCACTCCAGCGACAACTGCCTCGACTTATATAGCGGTAACATTCTTGCCTGGTTGGAAACTTTATACGTATTTCTCAAGTTGGAAATGAGTGTTTCCATTTGAACCCCGAATACTGAGCAAGCTAATAGCATTACAACGGTTAAGGTTTATGGAATTTATTATAGTGTGTTATGCATTTCAAGGTATTAATAAAAACTTCAGGTCAACGTCATAGATGAAGCAATGTTTAGCGGAAAAAATACTCTTTTTAGGAGGCAATTATAGGCCATTTGATGTCGTAGTTATATGAAATATTTTGGACGTAGGTACTCACATTTGTCAAATATGTTTAAAAACCTGAAATAACATGAAAAAGAGAGCAATCTCAAAAGAATCAGAGGTTTCAAAATGGATTTACTAACTTAGAACCGGATCACTGATCAATGCTACTATTGCTGCAGTTAGTCTTTGGTTAATATAATTTTTGATGAATCTATAGTAGCGAGAACCGCAGATATTACACAAAATGAAACATTCTACTGGAAGTTGTCTTATCGAACAGATCTCGCTAGCGATCGCTTTTCTGAGATAAAAGAAAAATGTTGAGAACTCTTATTTGATTTCCATGAAACCTTCACAGTTTTCCCTGACGTCTTAAGGTAAACAGTGCAACCTAGATGTCATTCAAGGATATCACCATTAGTTAAAGCCTTTGTAATGGAATACTGAAATTGCATGTAAATAGTGAGGAGGTAGCACTGATAAGTAGATATCCCTCATGATTCTGCATAGTAATTCCAATGAGAAAAGTTTGGCTTATTGATCCAAACGTTCCTGTCACGCTGCAAAGGTTACAATAATGCTTCAATCTTGTTCTATAACGCCAAATAAACCAAAGCAGAATTAGTTGGTGACATATCTTTCACAATCTCAGTAACCCCCTTGCATCTTAGTGACTTTATTGCCTTACTTGGAAAATGTGAAATGATTACAAAAAATTTTTTAACTATTGGTTAATTTTATATGGATTTTGAAAGTAAAATGCCATAATATAAAGTAAGAAATGTCGACAATATATTCAGATGAAGAATTCCGTAGATCAATTAGAAAGAAGACTTAAATTTATTGACTCTGACGTTCATCAAGAAGATAAGGACAATATACACAGTTCTAATTTGTGCTGAACATTTTGTAAAAAAAACAAACTATATCGACAGACGACGCTAAACTTCATACTAACCTTATTCAATATATGTTTGGACAAATTTAAATTCACCTTGGGTTGAAATTACATCTAAAGAACTATGATGGCACAAAGCCCAAATTCTCTGGCACGGTACAAGGAAGCAAACTTTGCTTAAAACTCTTTAAACGTTTGTTCAAAGAGGCCGATAGATAAATGACGACCAAGCTAAATGAGTCTTATTTTCCAAAGATTACTGTCCATAATTACTTTAATAAAATCTTTTTTATTGCTCAAGAATTCAACAGTCGTTAAGAGTTTGCAAAAGCACAAAAGCCAAATTAACTCGTTTACTAAAATCTGAAATTGCAACGTGAGGTCAATTTTTCACTTTCTCTGATCAATCTTGAACAATAGTTTAGAATCAAAGAATATAGTTAACAATATTTTAGCAAAACTTTCCGATAGAAATTTTGTTCTGTTCCACAAAGTAATATAAATCAAAGCCTTTTTACTTTGCTTATTATAGAATTTACTTGTTGTTTTTATCGTGAAAACCAAAGACTTAGATGATAAATTGTTTGTTCTAAAACTTATGACAAGACGTCATTATCGTGTTTATGATAACCAGGCACAGAAAGAGTTAGTCTTAGAAGTGAAGAATTATCTGAGTGGCAGATAATTTCTGACCCCTATCCTCCTATGCATTGAAAGAGGATTGTACATTCAATATTTATGCCATATGTTGAATAGTTGCCAAACTACTCTTGTCTGCTGCTCTTAGCAGAAGAAGAGGATATACAATTTGCTTGTTTTCGAACATTTTGGCTACATTGTTGAACTGACTTACAAAAAGAAGCCATGTGATACCAGAACAGGCACAGCAGGTTAATATATCATTCAAGAAAATTTGTTGTTATGTAACAATTTAGCATTATATATATATATATATATATATATATATATATATATATATATATATATATATATATATATATATAGTTGGTGCCAGAATTATTCGCTCCTACTAAATATTTGTCTATGCGATTAAGGAAATACGAATATTTCCAAATATTTACTGAAATTTCGAAATGTAATTCATTTCAGTTTTTAATAACTGGGGATTTTCTAGAATTTTCGGTCTATTATATACATAGTTACTGATTTTTCTTAGAAGGGGAGCAGTCAATAATGTCCCCTCTTATGGAAATTATGAAAAAAATCTCTGCCAATTATAACATTTTGCTTAATCTAATTCTTAATAGAAGCACTGAGTGAAAATGAACCGTAGACTGATGAAAAAAAAATAAACCAAAAGAGACGCTTGCATAAAATTGTGGCCGATTAGAAAATTAAAAACAAAATTTGACATGAAAAAGAATATTATTAGTCAATGATATCTCCATTGATTTAAAAATCGTTTTACAAGCTTATTCGTGCCAATTGTGTATAGACATTTTGTTTTCTGTTGGATGAATGCTTTGAGGTAGTTTTCGATTAAGCGTACATAGCCAAAATTTTTTCATTTAAATTGTTCTATAGGCAACAAATGAAAATCCGTAGTAGGCAAGTCAGATGAATACGGCCGGTTCTGGAAGGTTTCCCATTTTCACTCTAAGTTTCTGTAGGTTCTGTTTTGTATCATTGTCAACTTGCGTTGTCATGGGCGAAAATCACACTTTTTGATTTGGCAAAAAAGTCGGCCGTTTTTATTGAGTATCCGATCGAATTTGTTCTGTTCCGTCAGAGAATGTGAGAACCACGTGTCAAGTTTTGAAACGAACCCAGTTTTTTTCGTATGGTGAAAGCCAAACTCTTAGCAATCTCTTCCGTCAAAATCTTTGGTTTCTTCTCCACGATTGCAAGCAGAGCGTCTTCATCTACGTTGGAGATCACCCGGAGCGTGGTGGATCAATTAGTTTAAAATCATCCTGAGGAAATCTTCCAAACTACTTTTGACCGTCGAAAGAGCTGGAGTAAGATCCAAATAAATGTTCTGAATTTGTATTGCCGCAGTTCCAAATCTCACTCCTTACCGAAATGCATACAGCACAATATGGCGAAAGTGCAACTTATCATCTACTTTCTTTAAGGTGTTCATTTGTGAACAAAGCGTAAACATTCAAGAAAGTCTGACTCGAAACTGAAGGATGCAAAGTTTCAATCTAGAACACACCAGACATCGTTGCAAACATCAATGTCAAGTTGCAGTCATTTGATATAGACAATGAAAATCTGGCACGAACTTTTACAATGATCTGGTAATTACATTATTATTATTTTTATTTTCTTTGATTTCTGGCGTTTACACATTTCTTTCCGAGTCCCGCCCAGGGCCTTAAGGTTAGAAATGGCAGCATGACACATTCCACTGACAAAAAAAAAAAAAAGAAAAAAGTAAAAAAAAAAAGAAAGAAAAAACATAGATAAAGCCCTTCGTAAAGTGTGGGCTGTACTTGTCAGAACAATTTTTTGTATCTCCTTGAGGCATGGACTTCCAGGAAACCCATTCATTTAGTCAACTTCAATCTTTTCCAACCAGTCCTAGGGCTCCAACTACAACAGGGATTGTTGATGTTCCCATATGCCACATTTTCGAGATTTCTATTTCAAGGTCCTTGTATTTTGATAAATTTTTGAATATCTTCAAAGATACATTGCAGTCAGCAGGGACTGCCATATCAATAAGGAGGCACAGTTTTTGTTTGTGGTCTTTAATAACAATATCTGGGTGGTTGGCCTTGATTGTTCCGTCAGTGTGTATTGTGTAGTCCCATAGAATTGTAACAGGTCCTATTTCCATAACCGGGTCGGGGTGGTGTTCATACCAGTTTCTTTCAGTTTCCTTCCCGTAGAAGTTGCAGATTTTCCAGTGCAGATATTGGCCCACTCTGTCATGTCGGGTTTTATATTCAGTGGGTGACAACATTGTGCAACCTGATACAAGAGAATCAATCGTTTCTGGATATTTATCACAGAATCTGCATTTTAGGCTGACACAATATTTTAGTATATGTGCTTGATAATTCCTAGTTAGCAAGCATTGGTCCTGCGCAGCAAGGATAAAACCTTCAGTTTCAGCTTTCAACCCTGCACTACGTGGCCACTGATGGGTACGGGTTTTGTCTACGTCAGCTTGTTCGTACATGCAGAGTATTAGCCATGAAGCGGTTTATCTTGCCATCGCTTCTGTATCTGGTCGGTTGCATTCGTCTTTGCTGTCTTTTTTAAGTATTTTGCAGTTTCAGCCGGTGTATTGTGCTGTAGTTGCATCTCTACGCCCATTTGAAGCTCCATTTTGAATTTGTTGGCTTCTTTCATTACGGAGTAAAGACGCTTACTACTTTCATATTCTTTGACGCATACCATCATCCAGTCTTCTGTAGTTTCCAAGTATCTTTGGAGGCCAATTGTTGTAGTTTTGTAGGACAGTTCTAGTTGAACTAATCCTCTGCCTCCTTCGGATCTGGGCACATACAGACGATCAACATCAGCTTTGGGATGATGCATGCGATAGAAAGTGAGAAGATTTCTCGTTTTGGCGTCCATTCGCTTAATTTCAGCTATGGTCCAGTTAAGGACAATTAAAAATGTATTGCACCACAGGGTAAGCAAATGTGTTTATCGCTGATATTCTGTTTTTTGAGTTTAGCTCAGTATTTAGTACCAGACGTACACACCTGTAGTATTTTTTTCTTATTTTTTCCTTCATTTGGGGGTGCTGTATGCCATCTCCTTCGCTAATTCCTAGGTACTTATAAGCTTCATCATGCTCCAGTTCCCTAATCTTTGTGACAAAATCTAAATCTATTAAGGGTGTTTCTGTAATTCTACCTTTCTTGAATGTTACTTTTGCACATTTATCTAATCCGAAGTCCGTACCTATGTCGTCACTGAAGTATTTTACAATACTGAGGAGGCCTTTCAACTCATTGTCGTCTTTGGCAAAGAGTTTGAGATCATCCATGTAGAGTAGCTTTAGAATAGGTTTATTATTATTATTATTATTATTATTATTATTATTAATTCCTTTGATATCTGTTGTACACACTTTTCCTTCCGGGTCCCAACCATAGACCTAAGGTTAGAAATGGATCCATGGCATTTTTCACCGATCATTCTTTTAAAAATATATACAAAAAGATGAAGGTCACAATTATTTTACAGGATCTCCTTCGTAATATGTGTGCCGTCCTTGTGAGAACGACATTTCTGGATTTCTTTAAGGCATGAGCTACCCGAAACCCTTTCCAATAAATCCACGGGCTCCAACTATAACTGGAATTATTGATGTCTTCACTTACCACAGTTTCTAGATTTCCACTTGTATTTTGATAGTTTTTAAGACCTTCAAAGATACATTACACCATACAGGGACTACCATGTCATAAGAAAACACATTCTATTTTTGTGTTCCTTGATCACGATATCTGGGAGATTAACTTTGTTCTGTGTGTATTGTAAAGTACCATAAAATTGATTTAGATTCTATCTCTGTAACCGTGTCTGGTGATGTTCATACCAGTTTCTTGCAGATATATATTTTCCGTAAAAGTGACATATTTTCCGGTGAATTATATTAGCCCAATCTATAATGGTGAGGTTTATATTCAGTGGGTACTAGCACTGTTCAACCTGATACAAGATATTCAGTTGTTCCTAAAATACTTATCACAGAATCTACATTTACATAATTTTTCAATATGTGTGCTTAGTAATATCTAGATAGCAAGCCTTGGCCTTGTGCAGGAAGAATAAAACCTGGGATTTCAACTTTGAACCTTGCACTACGTAACGACTGATGGGTTCGGTGTTTGTCTACATGAGATTCTTTGCGACGGCCAGAATATTGGCCTTGAAGAGACTTATTTTGCCATCGTTTCTGCATTTGGTACATTGACTTTTTTGTTTTCTTTTGTACGTTGTTCGCCGCTGCAGTAGCTGGTATTATGGTTCATCTGAACTTCGTCATCCACATGAAATTCCATTTTGAATCTTCTGGCTTCATTTATTATTGAATAAAGTTTTTTATTTCTTTCATGCTCTTTGACACAGATCATCAATTCCTTTGTAGTTTCTAGGTATCTTGGAAAAACGATTGCTTAAGAATCTTGAAACTGTATTGAATCAAAAATGCAGCCAAAGTGTTGATGGCTGATGTTCTGTTTTGTGAATTCAAATTGGTATTTAACACCAGACGTACACACCTGTTGCATTCCTTTCTTATTTATCTTTCATTTGGATATGCTGTATTCCATCTCCTTCATTATTTCTAGGCATGTATAGGTTTCTTCTTGTTCGAGTTGCCTAATCATTGTGGCAAAATCTAGATGTATTGAGTGAATTTCTTTAATTTTCCCTTTCATGAAAGTTAATTTTGTTCATTTATCTAATTCGATATTAAATTGCAATATTATCACTGAAGCTTTTTACATTTTTGTATTAGGCTGGTGCAAAAATAATGTCGTTTTCTCACATAGTAACATATGTGAGAAAACGACATTATTTGTGCACCGACCTAAACCTTCAACTCATTGTCTTTAGCAAAGACTTTGATAGTTTTTTGTATTTCTTTTTTTACTTTATATCCCTGATTATTACTGTTTAGTTCAGGCGAAAGGCTATTAGTGTCAGACAGAACAGAAGTAGTGACAGGGAGTATCCTTGAAAGATTCCGCGTCGAATATTCAAACAATTGGATCTAGCAGTACCTTTGCTATGATTTAGGTGTAATGTCGTTTTCCGCAGTTACATGTTGTTGTTATTATTATTATTATTATTATTATTATTATTATTATTATTATTATTATTATTATTATCTTTATATTTCGATTTCTCCTACGTTCACACTATCTACCAAGTCTGCGGGAAAACTTAAGGCAGGTAGGGGTGTGTCGTTATGGCGACATTTCATGATTTGTTTTCTCAACTTCGATAACATCACTAGTGTAACATGGACAAAGTTTAAAGTGTGGTTTGTACGCATCAACACATTTTTGTATTTCTCTTAAGCTGGGGTTTCCAGGGATTTTTTTCAATGTGTTGTTGTGTTCCTTTTGTTATCATTCCAAGCACACCTACTATGACTGACACTATTCTTGTTTTCAAATTCAGCATTTGTTCTATTTCGATTTTCAGGTTCTCATACTTTTTCCAAATTCCTTGTTTGTTATGCTACAGTCCGCTGGGCAACTCATATCAATTAGTAGGCAATGTTGTCTGGCTTATTTGCTTCAATCTTCCTGTTTATAAAGATGGTTTAATCCCATTGAATTGTGATGTGTTCTTTTTTTGCAACCGGTGCTGAGTCATTGTCCAGTATAAGTATTGGCTCACTCTATCGTGACGATTTTTATATTCATTTGGTGCAAGTAAAGAACATCTTGAAAGGGTCGATGGTTCCCGATATTTGTTACAAAACTTGCATTTTGGATCCATACTGTTATGTATGATATTTGCCTGAAAGATTCTAGTGAAATGACTCTGGTCTTTCGCTTCAAGAATAAAGTCTTCTGATTCAGCCTTTAATCCAGATGATCGCAACGAAAAATGAATGTTAACTTCATCAATATCGGTTTTATTAGAACCTTTTGGATATTGGCCATGCAGAGGTTTGTTTTGCCAGCTTCATTTCATCTGTTCAAGAGATTTACCCTCTGAGGTGGGTGCCAAAGTTGGGCCCACAGAAGTAAAATACGGAACACGGATTAGAAGTAAGAAAGATATATTAACAACAGGTTACACAGATAGTGTAAGCAGAGCTTACTATAAGTTAGTGTCCAACACTGGTAGTCGTACGAGACTCTCACTGTCACTCTCTATCACTTTCCATCATTCTCTATCACTCTCTGTAGAGTGCTATGTCGTCTACTTATTATAGACCTGGAAGAATCTATTGTGTAGGTAGTTTCCGGTGTCATAATACCCTTTGATTTCTTTTTCGTAATTTCTGTTTCAATATTTGGTTCATGGCTTTTCTTTTGTTTTTCTACAGAATCTACAAGATGTAAACATCGTTTGTATTTACATCTTTCATTTAGAATTGAATATGTTTTTCTTTCTATTTTCGTACCCAGGTGCATCTTTGTATTGAAGAAGTTTTCCAAGATCATCCTATTAATAATCAATTGGCTTTTACATCCGTATTAGCCCCGATTTACACTATTTTTGTTCAAGAGGTAGTATGTCATTTTTTGTCTAAGAAGGAATGTATCTGTGTAATTGGAATAGATGTCAATATTTTGTAAATAGTGGGAAAATATTTTTTTGGACATTTTTGTCACCATAATTGGGTAAAAGAGGGGTAATTCCTATGGGTACCCATACCGGAATATCAGAAGCATCATTAACCATTTCTTGGATTTATTTGGCTAAATTTTGTGTTCTGTATTTCAATAAACAAGTCAAAAGTTAAGAATTTTATTTATTCCTGTAGATTTTCAGTTGTCTGCTTTTTTTTGTCAGTATCCCTTCATCATTCTCTTCTGTTATTTACGCTTATGTTTCTTCTGGTTTATTTTTCAATCGTTCTGCCTCTTGGGTAACCCAATCTACTTCTGTGTTAGGTCCTTTCGTGTAAGCCATATTTTTCCAAGAACTGCATAACCTCTTCGTTTTTTTCTTGGCCTTTGGGGAATTTAGTGTCACTTTAGTTTGTTGTGTTATTTTTCCTATTTTTCTGTAAAATTACTTCGCATTGTTTCGAAAGATCTCGTCCTGTCTGTAGAATCTTGATCTTTTTTTCATAGGATAAGACTCCATTTTCTTTCCTGATTTTTGATTTACTTTTCTGACTTTTCAACTCCTTATATTTGTTCCTCTTGACATTTTAGCGTGTATTAATAATTCACTTCTTAATTCTTTAATTTCTTTATCAATTTTTATTTTCCAAAATGGATTTTTATGTCTGTGAAACTGCCTTTGTTTTACTTAATTCTTTTTAGTTGCTCCTATTGCTGGCGCCTATATTGCTTTGTTGAAACTTCAATGTGGGTCAAATTTATCCAGAATTAATCTGAGTTCTACATTGTAGAGTTTTATGGTTCTGCTTTGTTTATTTTAATTTTGTGAGTTGTTCTCATTTTGTGTCTCATGACTTCTTCCTTCGCTTCTTGTATGCAATTCTTGTTTAGCGTAAAATAATTCGGTTCAATATGTTTTGCTCACGTATTTTTACAGGCGACTAAATCCCGCCTTTCTAAATCTTTTGAACTTTCAGCATTATTTTCATAGTGACTATTGTGTATATCAATTTCTTCATTATGATCTGGGGTTTGTGTGATTTTAATAGTTTTTATGCCCATTTCTGGTTGCAATTTCAGAATCTGTCAATCGGATATTTCTCAGTATGTACCTGCTTACATTGAGTAGATTATTTTCGTCAATGTACATTTGAATAGTTTATCCAACGATTTCTCGCCAAATGCTATATGTTTGGTGGGTGATACTTTTCTGAGGTTTTGTGCAACGTTCATAGAATGAAGTGATTAGATATTTGCACTCCACCCGAGACCTTTTTACTGTTTCTTTCTTTAAATTAATGGTTGTGTGTATACTTGAAGAATTCAAAGAGACATAAATGGGATTATCCCAGTTGTGGGGACCTGAAGATTCATTATTTGTATATGAGATTGGTCATATAGCAGGTTTTCGACCTCAGTTATGTTCCCTCCTGAAGGGCCGGCATCCTGTTTATTCACTGGAAACGGCATACTGGACATTTAGGTTTGACTTGTAGTTCACATATTCTTCCCATGAGGGACACACGGGTCCAAGAGTCCACCCAAAGTCCCCTGGCGCATTGGGTAACGGTTATTTACTAACAGGATTGTGAAGCATGTAGGGAACCGTTCGCGACCTCATAACGCTGCTGCCATTTACTCCTTGAAACGATTAACACCTTGAGTTGTAGGTTGTTGATCTAAGTTTTACTTCTCTTTAAAAAAAAGTGATAATAATAAGTTTTAAGTTAGTATAAATCGCAATTATCACTACCAAATGATAGGTCAGATGGTCATACATTGAGGAAGGTTATCAAAAAAGAAAAAAAAAGATTACCAGCTAATACAATCCTTAACATGCGCATACATACATACATACACACACACACACACACATATATATATATATATATATATATATATATATATATATATATATATATAATTAATATGGTCTTCCACATACAGACCTGTTTTGCAGCTCATCAGTGTCCTAGACAACCGATTACTTCAAGCCGGGATCGAAAACCTACAGATTTGGCATCTGTCGGAGATCCTACCTCAAGGATATCGGCGCACGGCTAAGAGTATGGGAAATTCTAACTTATTGTATACCGATGTAAACAAACGCAAATAGCCAACAGTGCTCGATTCATTAATGAAGAGCTGTGCGTATACATTTATATACATACACATATATATACACACATCGACAAATATACATTATGCTAAGTTAAGACGTACGGAAGCTTCCGATTGAAGTATGGGAAAAAAATTAAATGTAGACAAAAAATAATAGTAAAAGAGGATTAAGAATACAAGTATAAGAAAATGGAAAAAATGACGTTAAAAGAAGTCAACGACATTTAAAATAACGAATTTCAAATTGTATCAAATTCCGCATAGCTAACATGGTGAAAAGCGGTATTATTATTATTATTATTATTATTATTATTATTATTATTATTATTATTAGGCCATTAGAAAAAATGTTCTGATTTTTAACATTTTTCTCATCATAACCTAAGCATGAACAATGAAAATTTAAAAAATGCCGCTAAGTTATCCACATACTTTAGGAAGATAAAAAAAAAGTAGGCACGCCAGATCCCCTAGTGGGTGAGAAAATCTAAGAAGTGAGGATGTATTTAGCAGTAAGGGAAGAAAATGCAATTTGTGCATCTCTGAAAACTGGCGATTTTGCAGGGCATAGGTGATGTCAAAAGTGAAAGAGAAGGCAAAAATAAATTTGGGCCTACAGGCATAAAATACATTTTTGATTAGGAACGTTTATTCATCTGCTTCTCTTTTTTCGATACATCCATCCGGGCATCTTCATTGCCTCAACTAATATGGCGGCATTATGCTCCCTTTGGAAATCTCCTCTCTTTTTACCGCCTCCTGCCTGCTTACCGTATCCCTCATTATACAGTGTGGCGTATACATTAGCCTCTTAATTCAGAATCAAGTTCCCTCTTGTTTTCACCACCTGAGGAATGTTCAACTGCACACAAGAAAAAAACAAGTTAGGACATAAACTTTAAGCCACAGAAGCCTCGAAATATATATTTTTATATTGTACATTATATATATGTATGTAGATAGATAGATAGATAGATAGATAGATAGATAGATAGATAGATAGATAGATAGATAGATAGATACTGTAGGACAAAGGGATGTAGCTAACCTCTTGGTTATATAATTAGTAAGTGTTATACCTTCTTTGCTTTAATTGGCCCAACAACGATGCTGAAACTAGTTAACTTATCGGAGCATGGTGTCCAATTATTTAGAGAACGCGGTGGGGAATAAATTTAAACTTCGCAAATAAATGTAAAATTCGCAACATAGCTTAGGCAAATTCAACTACAATTATAAGGAAACGGGATTCCATAATGGATTCTTCTTATTATTATTATCATTATTATTATTATTGAATACATGATAAAAAATGCTTCATCAATGACTGGGTTTTCCTGCTTGTGTGACATGGACATGTTGATAGACTCCGTATCACCCACAGCTCTACCCTCTTGATCCGTGGAGGCACTACCTCATCGAGACACTACCTCATCGAGGCACTACCTCATCGAGGCACTTGATGTAGGCCTCCGTGTTGAGTCAGAGGCCCCGTGAATGGACGTATGACGTTGCCATCACCAGCGATCATTCCAAAAACCTTCGTAATCACCATTAGACTCATCCAGCTCTTTCCAAATCCTCAGCCATGTCCTCATATTTCGCTACGAATGTCAAGAAGTACAGCATGCCGTTTCCAAATTTCTAGCAGTGACAACTGCTTCATGGTGCTCTTTTTTTCTCAGATTCACTGCCCTACTGACCCTACTACAATGTGCAGTCGAAAAAATTAAAATCAGACAAACAGACGAACTTATACATGACAATTTCGTCGACTACATCACATCTTACATCTGGTCACCTAACTCTCCATACTGCAACCACCTTGATTATTATGTGTGGGACGCATATGTGCGAGAGACCAACAAAATCCTTGCAACACCAAAGATGACCTGGAAGCAAGGATTATGGCAGCATTCACCAACTTTAACAAGGAGACCGTCCAGAAGATTAACAAGAGATTGCGAAGTCGTCTGGGGACCATAGTTAAAGCCAGTGGCGAATTTATGGAATAAATTTACTCTTTCGTATTTGAAGATATTCTTGTGCAATTTTGGTAAATATATCTGTTAAAATGAGATGTCAGTGTTATTTTTATTTTTGCGTAATTTAGACGATAATTCATCCATTGGACCCTGCAGGTATATACGCTTCAATTTGATTTAAACTTTAAAATAAATAGGTTTAAGGAAATACTTTATGTAATATAACTTCATTTCATTTTTATCCGTAAGCAACAACACATGCATACGTTCTTTTCTTATATTGTGTAGATTTTCTTGAGAGACTTTCGTAAATAATTGCATACGTTATCTTCTCCTTCCAAACCTCAGCTGCCCGTGATTTACTGGTCTGTAGTGTTTCCGTAAATATCTTCATAAAAAATTTCGTGCAGTAAAGTCAGATAAACTTGACGGACATTTAATATAATCGCGATGTGAAGTAATACGCTTTTCTCCAAAATCTGGTCTAAGAATACCACCGTTTCTCTTGCATTCTACAAAATATCACGATATAGTTAATGATTTAAACTGTCGATTATATGAATATATTCTGGTGCACGTCTTAGAAATCTATCAGTCAAGTAATAATACCTTTCTACATTTAAATGATTGGTCTAATCTTGGCCATTATCGAAAAGGCCAAGTTCAATCATTCTACAGTTAATTTTATGGCTATGTTTCATTTATATATATATATATATATATATATATATATATATATGATTTTTGTATTCCAAAATTGGCAGATTCTTCGTCATGAAAACCTTCTAAGTAGTAATGTGCCTTGTTTGACATTATCAACAATAAAATCACTCATCCTATTTAAAATTAGCAAGGGATTTCTTAACATTTACTCTAATTATGTTTCAAAATCGTTTTAACAATTTCTTAAATCCTGATTTTTATTGACTTTTATAATTGAACGATTCACAAGACCTCCCTTAACACTATTGTATTCTTATGATTTTGTAGTGTTCATCTTTATTCTGAAACAATTGGGAAAATAATATATATAAACACGAAAACATTACATGTTCTAGAATCGAGCTTAATTCTCGGTTAGGTGTATTGTTTCTTTCATATTAAATTGAATTCAGTACATTCAGTGGATCCAATATTTTTTATCACCTGAGTATTGAGGGCACCAAATGTACACACATGCTATACGTGCGTACACAGATTTAAATAAAAAACAAACTTAAACACCCATTTGACATACACACAGGCTTGCACACTGACACATACACAACTTTTGAACTGCACAAGTGTGGTAACATCAAGCAAACATGAGCCACTTATAGTGGATCAACCAGGCTTCACTCATACATGATGATTTCATTGTCTTGGAGTAATTTCATTTGCTTCTATTATGTCTCGCATGTTTTCAATTTTCAGTATTTTCAGTGTTTTCATGAGTATTCTTTCTGGAAATCTTTTAACAACTTTGAAGATGCCCGTCTCATGTATCAATCAGGCTGTTTTTGACCCTGTTTTGCATCAAAAGACATTTCAGAAAAGGTTCGAAAATAATGTATAATAGATAGATAGATAGATAGATAGA
>OZ010572.1:148459682-148497182 GCA_963932145.1 Acanthosepion lycidas
TTTAACGTGAAATAAGATAACAATTCTAGGGTCGCCGAAAATTTACGCACATCCGTAACCCGACGTTTTAAACAGTAGCGTTAAGAAAATTAAAATTACCGAGAAAAATATTTAATAATGGTTGACTCCACTTCAGGAAAAAAATAAAGCCGACAACAGCTACATAAAGTCTGACATATTTACCTTATGTTGATATTGAAGGTGGTTATCTTAGTTACCTTGATTCGCTTATCGGTGGTTTAATGATCCAATCCTGGCATTAATTATTCTTCCGTATTCAGAAAAGATGGCGCTTTTCTATGGTTATAGCCTCACTTTCATTTTTTTCTCTTTTATTTTCTAATAATAAATATTGTTTTCCTTTGGACCTTTCCGAATAATGTTTAGCCAGAAATCATTGGCCATGAAATAGTTTCCGTGGTCGATGTTACGTTTATTCAAGCCGGCTTCTTAAGACATATTTTAATCCCTTCCAGCTTTTATTTCATTTGTCTTCATTCATGCAGACGACAGATGCACCTCTAGGTATCTGGATGATCAAGAGCTGTAAGCTGACCTCTCTGAATGAGTTCTAACAACTGAACAGTAAGAAAAGTGACTTTTAACATTCACTACATACAAAGCTATATATAATAATAATTTTCCACCAGCACCGAGAAGACACTGAATTTTCGTCCATAATCATAAATGGTCGTTCTCTCAAGGAGGCTACTTGCCTTGAAAACTTATTGAGTTTCGTTTTCACTCCAGATCTCAAACTGAACTTATATTGACGGTTCATTTCTAAAGATGCTGGAAAGTGGTCAATTCTTTGTACCTCGACAGTAAATTGCTGACACCTCTTGCAACGCTCTATCGTTATAAGACACAGATCAGCTCAAAAATGGAGTGTTACTGCATTGTCTCACATTCTAGTCTTGATAGGGTTCAAAAGCGTTTACATTATCTTGTGTGTGATTAATTATTTTTCACCCAAGAACCATTATCATACAGATGAAACGTCACAAGTCTCTCGCTGTTCTATCATTATTTCCATAGCAAATGTTCCGATGATATACTGTCTTTAGTTCCACCATTTCTGACTTTTTAACTTGCCGCTTGCACTGAGAAAAATCGTCCTCATTCCATTGTATTACCTTAGTAAGTAGGAAGTCTCATTCAGTAAAATTATTCCGAAAAATCACTACATTATGGAACGGACTCCCAAGTGGGTGCTTTCCCGATCCCGACAACTGTTAAACCTCCTACGTACCGTCATACTCTTTTCTCCTCCTCTCCGAACTTTACAACAACCACCTGCTGTAAAACGTTTACTACTATGATAGTAAGAGTACTTCATGACAAACCTGATGTTCTATTATTTGTTCAGATTTTTAGAAATGTGTCGCGTCCAAAATATTTCAGCATTTCCCACGTAAAAATATGTTTGAAACGAAGTAAACCTAATCCCAGCCTGTGACTATTTCAGGGATATTCATTCAACTTTCGCATAATTGCGGAAGGACCCCCCCCCAAAAAAAAAGCCCGTCGTTGCTGTAGACTTCATAAAATTAATTTCTGAACTATATTTTTGTCACCTAGTATTGCTGAATTTTGTTATATTCATTTTATGATTGAAGTTTGGTTTCCGTCAAAATATCCTCCTTTAAGTTTGACTACTGCAGTTCAAATTGTTGGCATTTGTTGCCAATGTTTCTCAATGAATAAGTTTGATAATTGATTCCTTTCTTTATTTAAAGTGCTTCTTTTCGTTTTTTTTTTTTTTTTTTTGTTTTTTTCACTCTCCCGCCAAGTTCATCCCATGCTAATTCTGGATGTGGCTTCAATCTTTTTGATCTGTAGCGTATATATATATATATATATATATATATATATATATATATATATATATATATATATATATTGATGCATGTTTTATTAAATAATATAGTCAAGTTTTGTCTATTTATTTTAAGCAAATTCCTTTTATATCGTCTGATAAGCTTAATGACATTACCGTAGAAAGACGAAAGAAAATCACCATATTGTTACATATTTTTTAATCCTTACTAAGCTTTCGGCTTACATAAGCCATCATCAAAGATGACAATTAATTAATTACAATAAATTAAACAATACACAGACATAACAACAATGATAGTCTGTTTCGTTTGCATAGAAGATTTCCAAGCAAGGACAAATTCGTGCATAAGAAACGCTGGAAGCGAAAATCGCAGCGCGGCTCATGACGTCACACATGACCACGCGAGAATTCGGCTCTGATAATGCCACAATTTTATTTCCCGTGTCACATGTTATTCAAAAGTTTCAGAGAAAATGATCGATAATAAATAAAGGTTCTATAAGGTATTAAATATGAAAATATATTTACTGTGTATACTTAATTGCAACGCTGTAAATAAGAATCTTCAAGGCAGGTTAATATATTTTTCATTTTGAAGGACCTGCAAAAAATTTAGCTTTTAAATCCTGGTCTTATTATCTCTTTTCAATGACGTCCCTCACTTGGATTCTTTTATTATTAAAATATTTCAATTTTTATTTCTGTTTTCCGCATTATGCTACTGCTTATTAATTGAAATTTAATTAACATCAAATAATTCTTCGGTTTTGAAACTAGTTTTAAATGTGAAATCAATCCTTGGGTCTTTAAAGAATTTGAATATTTTCCCTTGTAGAATCATTTTTGATATTTTGTATTAATAAGACACCTTATCCCCTATAAAGCCTATTAATCTCTATTAATGTCATTGTATTCTCTATAAAGCTTATTATTTTCTATGAATATGACACCTTATTCCCTATAAAACCTATTGTTTTCTTTTAATATGTCTCTGTATTCCCTATAAATCCTATTATTTTCTATGAGTATGACACTGTACTCCCTATAACCCTATTATTTTCTATTAATATGACGCCGTACTCGCTATAAAAGACTATTATTTTCTATTAATACCGTATTCCCTATAATACCGTATTCCCTATAAAACCAATTATTTTCTTTGCCAACTGAAATAATCCAATGTGCTAGCATGCCTCTGATTCGTCATATGAATTCATTAGATCGATTTCCATCTTCCAAATCGTTTTTAGCCAAATTTTATTGTTATAATATAGATTTTCGACAATAAAGAATTTTGTTTTTTTACTGATCAGAATTGTCCAAATCATGCTTGACATATTAAATGTCACGTCCAATGTTTTACAAGAAGTTGAAATCTAAATATCTTTAATATTGTATTTCAGAGATGTGATTTTTTATTGTTGAACTCTATAATACATTTGCCATCCTTCCCGTTAAAGATTTCTTCTTAATGATCAGTCGTCGTGGTGGGTATTTTGTATCTGGTGAGTTAATTCATTTTCTCACTGTGATCAGAATTCGTTGTCATTCTTTTGCGAAGGAATTTGTAAATATTTTAATTGAGATAATATGAATTTCCTAATTCAAATATTTCAAATATTTCAAATATTTACCGAGGATTCTTATCTAATTTGTAGAATTTTTACAGATAATTTAATAGGAAACTTACTTAGATCAGACAAATACAGTCAAGAAACAGAAGAATATGTCACAAAATATATTCACTTCAGTAAACCAACAAATTCATTTAATTTGCGACGAAGCAGTTCACAATAGGGAAATCATGAATGTGCGGACTGTTGCTTCGTTGATCTTCCTGTGTTGATTAAAGGAAGAAATTCAGTGACAAAACTCCTAGTATCGAATGGGCCCGAGGGAAATTTCTGCTACAAAGCCTTTCGAATTGAAACTCTGCCAGTTTACCCAGACAAGTCGTGTAGATAAACAGCTTTTGATTTCACGAAGACTGAATGGCACCTCGTCAGAGAAGGTTTAATAATTGATATAATGAGGAAACAACGAATGTTCACAATACTGATCTTATAGAAGTACGTGAGATAGATAAATAGATAGATGAAGACTGAGATAGATAGATAGATAGATAGATAGATAGATAGATACAAACATACATACATGCATACATATATACATAGATGGATAGATGAAGTCTAAGATAGATAGATGAAGACAGATTAGTGCCTCTACCCGGCCTTCCATCTGTCCGTCACATACGATCCAAATTAAATGTTGGGGAGAAGTGCAAACATGTAATGGGGTACAAATTTCAGTTCGTGCGTTGCGTAGTACAATAAATTTTCATTATTTTGGGGGAAAAAATAGATGTTTCATTATTTAACATAAAAAATATTCCCACTGTTTTAAAAAGAATTTAATGATTAAAATAACAAATACTTATACAATAAAAATGCATTATAATTTTTTGCCTATTTTTAAGTTTTTATATACAAGTATCCAGTTTCCTGTTCGTTCTGCGTTTGCACAAGACCAAAAGTTTCCACAATCTAGAATTTGACTCCAGAAAGAAATATTTACACAGAGGCAGCAGTATGTTGCATGCTCAAGTGTAAGAAATTCTATGAAGGTATTTTTCGTTGTTACAAATGAAAAAGTTAAAAACATAAATTCTCTTAAAAATATTGTTTACTATGAAGTTCGATAAGACTAAATTAAATGAAAGAAATTATTAACCAGCAAAATGGAGCATTTGTCATATCTCCGCTTATTCGAATTTTATCGAATGGTTTGCGAAATTGAAAGAAAAGAAGAGTTTGTAAATTTCGATAAAAATGTTAGCTTTAACTTCAACAATACGAAATACTGTGAGGAGTTTAACAACGCATAAGCGTGTTTCAAGAAAATTTTAATTCATAAAAATTCGTTTATTCAATATTCCGTCGTCACATTGTCTCTTTCTTCTCTATGATCTTGAAACTGTTATTACATCATAAGTGTACGTTTTCAATTACAGCTTTTTCGAGTTACTTTATACCAACATAGTTTGGTGGATCCTAACAAGTTACAGTCTAAATTTTGCAAGTGGAAAGATTACGCTGTATGAATAAGAACTTATTAATCTCATTTCTATTATTGTCTATTGTGACGCCCTCTCAACAGAAGAATATTTTTCGTACACATCAAAATCTCTGGTTGTTTTCTTTGTCAGGAAAAATGTACTTCTTGTCTTGCATAACATTTAGATTCGGTATTGTGGCCTAACAGTTTATTTATTTTCTCGTAATTCGTAAAGAAATTGCCTCGGGAAACAGAAGCGCCTATATTGTTTTATAAGTGTAAAATATCTGGATGGAATTGATGTAAAACTGTTTGCCGAGGGGGAAAAATCAGCGGTAGAAATCAAAAATATTTCGTTAAAGAACATTTAATAATTCACTGATCTATATCTTGAAAACTTCATCAAATATGAAGTAAGATTTAGATCTCCTATCTGTAATATCAGCAAAAAACATCCCCTTCATCATACCATTGTCTTCTTTTCTAACCTCATACTCCGCACGTTGTTCACTAAACAACCGTGATGACATCAAAGGTCGACTCGCTGTGTCGAGAGGTTAGCCTCCTTGGCCGTGTTCGAATTAAACATTGTATAACGACAAATTTTTTTCAAGACACTGGTTGAGAAATAGGAACAATATGATTTCGCACTAAACCGCCAATATCTTCCTTCAGATTCGTTAGTAAACTGCTATCTCGCTAACTCCCAGCCACGGAAAAAAGACCCTTACATTCATTAACCGTCTAAGTGACTGCGGATTTCTCACTGCAACCTAGTTCCTTCTTGATTGGTTGCTCGCCAAATACTCACTGCCTCTCTCTGCTTATATAGATAATGGCTAGGGTCCCACCTTCTTATCCACCCACTTGTGTTCCGGAAAAGGAGACCATCCAAAAGCTGGATCGATGGTCAGTTTTTATGTTTGCCAATTCAAAGACGGACTGGAGACAGAAATTCTGAAAGACTCTGGCAGTTAAGTTAAATCAAAGATGAACTGGAGATGAAATTCCGCGGAAACCCTTGTAATCAAGTTGACTTAAAAGAAAAAGAAATATATCTATTATCTCCTAAGGATGTGACAAATTGTTACACTTTTTGTCTTGGATGGCTATATATGTGACAGACCTAAAATCTAATTGAACAATTATGTACATTTAGTGCAGGCGTATAGTCATCAATAAACATTACTCTTTAGAAATGAGTTTTCATGTACTTCTTTATACAACTTTAATGTTTATCTTATCAGTGAATATTTGAATGCGATAGTTTAGTTGCCTTCCTGTCTTTGAATAATACTCTTCATATTCTGCAGGTTTTCATTTCGCAGCCCTAGATTCTTCAAATATCTTCTTTTGGTATAGAATATCCTTATAACTCTTTAATTTTCCATAAACACATTTTGTGTGATTCCTTAATCCAAGTCCTTCTTTCCTGTTATGACAGAAAAGTTTGATTTCCTTTTAATAATTATCAAATCAATGTTCAACAATTTCCTAATTTTAAAAACTTGTGCTGCCATTACTCAATAATTATTTGATATTTTGTTTTTATTTAACATTACATCATAATCAGGAGTAATTATGATTTTTATAGAGATTTAAAATAAACAATAATGGAAAATAGACATAAATATGAATATTTTTATCAAGGGTCTAGTATATCTAGACCCATAACTCGAGCTTCACCGTTATTATCAAGAGCTTGATATACGCATTCAGTGATGGCTGTTAGCCTATCAGTAATAAACCTGGCAAAACTGAAGCCATATCTTTTGTCAGAGATTAGGTCGTTACAGGTAAGATGCTTAACCATTTAATATTGATTAAAGGCACAATAATCGAACAGGGACTAATAGGGCGACATTTGGTGGGGTCAGAATGCTCTTCAAAGTTCTTAAAAACAGGAAGTTCACACGAGAAGTTCCAACAAGCAGGAAGCAGTGTGACAATAGTTGTAGAGTTTGGAGCGAACTGGAGCAAGCTCGGGAGTACAATTCTTTAGGACTACAGCTGGGATTCCATCATCCCGTTTGCATTCTGGGAGTTTAATTTATAAAGTGACGGGGTTAGGTGCATATCATTCAGTAAAGCATCAGTTCCAGAGGGGGAAATCAGGTGTGGGTCCTCCATTAAGAATTTCTGAGCAGAAGAGGTATTGAGGTTTTGCTGTTGTTCAGCAAAATTTTGCAATGCCGACAATAATCTCTAGAACCAAACTTACGTTGGTTTATTCTATCTTCAAACAAAAGTTTTGCATCTTTGAGGACACGCACTCATTAAGAGCAGATACAAAGTAACGTCTGTTGCAATCAGATGTGTCGCTCTGGTACAGCCGGAAGAAGCGATTCCTGTGGGATATAGCGGCCGACAATGTGGATGAGGACGAAGGAGATAAACGCGATTAAACTTGGTATTTCCTTGCTGGAATGAAAGGATCGATTCCGGTTTTCATCCAGGAGGAGACCTCAGAACGCGCCTTTTTGAAGGGAGAGGTTAAAAATTTTATTCCAAGGGACGTCACAGAAGAAATTACGGAAAGATTCCCAACCTGCTCGTTGGTAACAGAAAGTTATTCTGTTGGTAACTCCCAGGCCATACAAGTGGACATTATAGTCCTTTCTAAGGAGAGAAAGATAGACAGGAACCGAGAAATCAGTATAGGCGATTAAAGAATTAAGATTACAAAGAGTTAGGATGTCCGCTGACTTTTCGATGGGGAATAATTCCACTCTGCAACAATCGTTATGAATACCTCGAATATTGAAAAAGGATAGGTGAAGCGGTTTAGGTTTTAGGTGAAGTGGCTTTTGTTGTTGAGCATATTTAGGTTTCTATTTTGGTTGTTCATTGACATGACTCGTTATTTTGGTAGGGACTAGGGTAGTAGTAGCGGTCGGACGTCTAATATAATATGTGCATTACGAAATCTAGCACAGGCTGTAACATAATGTGGCCTCGAGGTGGCCCACCATATGTGCTTGCAGTGACACCCTTCAATGTGTGACATGGCACTGCAATAAACCTGATATTATAAGACTGTTGATCAGAGCAACAACTCAAGTCGCTACGCTAGAATTCGGGTTTCTGTCTACCAAAAAACTGCCAACCCGGTATCCTCAGTATGTAGAGAAGTTGCCAATATCCACGCATATCACAAAACATCTTGACAGCACCCCTACTAAGGCCTGAGAAGAGGAAAAGGAACCGGGAACCCCTTCCTTAACAGGAAACAAACGATGGGCTTCTTCCCCTGTTCAAGAGGGAAGATTATGGACTGGGTGATAGTAGGGCCTATCTACTCCTATTTTTAAAAAAGTGTTAACTTAGTTAACGTCGAGATGTCCATTAGAAATTCAACAAAGAGTTACAAATAGCAGACACCTACCTCTGAAAGAACAATACAAGAAGACAAATAGTCCTGGGTCGGCTTCCTGTTAAGTTATATCAAAAAATGGACACTCATACTTATATTTGGATAACTGAATTTTGCGGCCCACAGTATTTTAAGACCATGCCAAGTTTAACTGAGATTATTGCTTCCTACTTAGTGAACCTTGACCTTCAAAAATTTAAATGCAATATCAATCGTTATCTTCTGTCTTCTTAATTATGATTCTTTTATTTTCATCTCTCCTTATTAATATTTTTCTTACATTCTCTAACACTCAGTCGCTTGCATTCTAGTGACCTTATTGCCTTGCTTGGAGTGAAATGATTAAAAAAATGCTTATATATCCTATGCATTTATAACTACATATATATGTATATGTAACGATATAGATATACATATATTAGGTTGGTGCAAAAATAATGATGTAATAATGTCGTTTTCTGACATTACAAAATATGTGAAAAAACGACATTATTACGTCATTATTTTTGCACCAACCTAATAGATACGTATGCACACACGCACACACACGCTCAGATATATATCTTTATATACATGTATAATATATATATTAACGTTTGAGATACAGCACCTTACAGATATTTACTTTTTTTTTAGGTATGTTTGGGTTAATTGTTGGAAATATTTGATGTTCATATTAAATTCCCGTCGTCCTTAAATTCTGAAGAACTTATGCTTGTAGTTATTTTTCCCATTAATTATATGACACTCCAATAACCGTGATTGATATTTTTCAAAGATGTCACGTTTATTTGCTTGGCGCCAATGAAGAAATATAACAGTGGATCAAGTCACTTGGGGCGGACAGCGCATGACGTTCAGTGACAAGACAGTATGTCTGGCTTGTTTGATCCATTGGCTTGAAAGAGTTCTTATCAGTTTAGGTTTTCCTTTGGTCTATCAACTTTCTAACTCTCACAATTGTTTTAAAGGAAGGACTAACTCCCCTTGAGAGCTTTATCGATTACAACTGCCTGTGACTATCCTTGCTTTTGTTGATTAATATTGTTATTAGATACAAGTGTTGTAGATTGATAGATCTATCGCCAACATCACACAACCAGCTGTTTTTATTGGCGGATCTAAAGCAAATATTTAATTGGAGCGCCATAAACCTTGTTTAGAAGATTGTGATAATGTAACTAAGAAATTGTTTTATTGTGCCATTAGCGTCTGTTCTAAAATCTCATTGCTAATGAAGGTTTTTGTATTTATATTTTTATTTTTTATTTTAATGCCTCCATTTTTTTCTTTACTTCTTTTCTAAATTATTTCTTTCTTTTTTCTTCCATGTTTTTATTTCGTTGACAGCATCACTATTAGTGAAAATTAATGTTCATTGAAAAAAGGATTTGGGTTCGGAAGAAAAACATATAATAAATATATTGAATATTCCCAAAAAAGTCAATTGTTGTTCTAAATTCTGCTTCAAAATCGCCGATGATTGGTGTCGATTGGAAATTTATCCATTTGAAAAGAAATTAGTGTCCAAATTTGTTTAGGCCCTGGAAATTATCCATTCTCTAATAAAATTGTCAATCTTAATTCAAATCTGGCAAATTCAACTGTTTATATGAAAATTTTAATCAATAATATGAGAGGCAAATATTCAAAATTTAATGTTAACATTCTTGTTTAGTATTTAACAAACACAAAATTTACATTCATTACATTAACAAAATCAAATCGCATATTTATTCATTTAAGAATTTTATAAATCGTATATGAAATGCTTAATGCATTTATTTCCATCGATCTTTTTTTAATCTTTTATTCTCCAAAATGAGGCAGACCGAGTTCTTTTTGTAATATCAATGACATGACTAAAAACTAAGTGATATTTATAATTATTACTTCACATCAACTCAGTGTTTGGCGCTAATAAGTATTCTTCTGTTTGTTTTCATCCACATAGAAATTGATAAATTTTAATATGTAAATTAAATATCATATTTGATTTTTTTTATCTGAAACTTTGTTCCTTAACATTTCTCTTTAAACGATATCAAAATTGATTTGAAGTTTTAACAAACAAAAGAAAATATATGTTTTGTCTTGTTGATAACATAGTTTAAATATATCGAGCAAATCAACGCGCTCTCACATTAGTATATTGGCTTGGTGTTAAGGATACTTTCTAACAAACAATTATGTCGCATCTTTTTCTTTAAATATTCACAAAATTAACAGAATATGACAGTAAAATGATAAAAGTATAAACGCCTATACGGAAATTGGATGACATACATTATCAAGAAGAATGACACCATTGGAAAATTCGTAAACGTAAGTAATCAGCACATATGCTAGGCCACAAAAATCTCCAGGCCGACCAAGCATAGAAATGAATACAATATGGGAACCGGAGAATAGCGATAATAGCAACAAAATTTGCAATAAGATCACTGGTAAAAAATGGTTGCTGAAAATATTAGATTTATAATACTCAAAACTTCATACACAGATATGTCCTCAAGGACACATGGCACAGTGGAAAAAGGCGTTGGTTAGATCCAGTGACAAGACCCAAAAGAGTGTAAGTTCAATACCCAGCTAAGGGAACTTGGAGAGGGGAATTAACAAGAGATAACTGATAACTGTCATCCATTAAACATGGAACTAGAACAGTCTACCCTAGTGAACGAAATAAAGGATTCAGTTCGACATTCCAACCACCTGAAGAAGGCCGGAGCGTACAACGGCCGAATCGTTGTTATAAATAAGGCGGCAAAGATGAGGACAATACCTCATCTCAGAAATATAGACAGATAATGAAGAATGACTCTTACTGATAAGATATTAATCTATCTTATCACTTGGCTAATTTCAGTGTAACTTTTGGAACGGCGATAAACCTAGACATTTCCAAGGTCATTAAAATGATAGAATCACATATATAAAGAAAATCAATGAAAAAGTGGACGTGTGAAGCGTTTCGTTCTTTAGAATTTCAGCGGAATATAGTGAGGTTTAGGCTAATGTGACTACGCATGCGCAAGAATGAGAGAGGACGCTGAAGTTTTAAATTTTTTATGTCATTGGTTATATTGTCTAACCAATTTCATTTTGTCTCTATTATATAAAAGGCATATATTCTTTTCTTGTCTACACAGATGTATTTAATATATACTAGAGAGAGAAATTAACATATAGCCATAGAGAATATGAACATATGAATCAATACTGCAGGGGACTAACATTTTCTCGTTTCTAGTAATCATACGACTATTCTATACTTACGTATAGACACACACACACAAACACACAAGCGCGCGCACACACACAACCGCACGCACACACACACACACACACACATATATATATATATATATATATATATATATATATATATATATATATATATATATATATATGTATGTATATTACTTGCATTATTTACATTATTTGGACTATTATTTTCATTGCTATATTCAGAACGGTTCGGCCTTCTTCAGGTGACTGGAATTTCGAAACGAGCCCTTTATTTCGTCCACCAGGGTAGAGTTTTCTAGTTCCACATGCCATGCCTCTTCCAGATGTCTCAGTTATTTCCCTTTAACTGAAATCTCCAAGTTTTGGATCACTCGTCTGTGGCTTGGTATTGAACTCACAACTCTTTGGGCCTAGTCAATGGATCTAACCAGCGTCTTTAGGCCATTTGAGTGTGAATTTTTGGGGAACTTACAAAACTAATGTCTCAACAACCTTTTTACCAGTGCTCATATTGCATTTTTTTTCTGTTATTATTAATCATTTTTTACCAGAACTTATATTGCAATTTTTGTTATTCATTTTTTTTCTTTACCACCCCTTATTACTGGTTCCCATACTGCATTTATTTCTATATTTGGCATTTTTTGGCATATGTGCTGATTCCTTAAGTTTTCGTATTTTCCACTGATGCTCTATGTCTATTATTTCAACCGCATCCCACGGGGGGGATTCTCTCCCCCCCATATGTGGTCAGCTACGTCTGATTTTTCTATTCCCCTTAAGATGAAAAGTGAAACAGACACTGAAGAAAGCAAAGCCCCGAAAATTAAACATCACGAAACTGGAGAGTCTGGCAATCATAACCCTACAGACGAATAAAAACATCATCATACTGCCAGATGACAAAGGCAATGCAACTGTAGTTATGGACAAATCAGAATAAACAGAAAAAAATTGACGACCTCATTGCAAATTCTATAATGAAAAAAAAAACACAAAATGTCATAGTTCCTAATCAGGAACAAAGTCCTCTTCGCACCTAAGATACACGGGCAGTTGTCACAGAGTTACACCAATCTACGTCACGTGTACGGTCTCCCAAAGATTCACAAAGACGGTATAATGCTCAGGCCTATTGTTAGCTACGAAGTCTCTGTGTGCCACTCTTTGATTAGCTTTCTAGTAGATATAATCGACATATTAATGGTAAAGTCACCATACTATGTCCAGAAGTACACCCTCTTCGTGTAAATAATCAAAGATGCTGCCAGGAGGTAAGTCTGGATGTGGTGAGTTTGTTCACCAAATTAACCACGGAGGAGGAAGTCTCGGTAGTCAGAGGCAGACTGACCTCAGACTCATCCCTAGAAGAACGGACCAGCATACTTATAGATAACCTTATGAAGATGCTGACTTCTGTACGCAAGAATAACATTTTGGAATGGGATCACACATATATCGACTTAGGGTTTAGCAATGAGCTCGCCATTATCATCAGCATTGGTAAACGTATATATGGAATATTTTGAGGAAATGACATCAGAATCAACACCAGTAAACCCAACCATGTTTATACTTCCACCAACGATAAAAATATAATACAACAAAACAATATTGCAACCAGATGCGCAAAAATTATAAACAGGATGAATTCGCTTTGTGATGTGTTATTAGACAACACCGTTCACCTGCTGACACTAGCAAAGCTGTCAAACTTACAATATACAATAGAATATTAAAAAGTCCCAATCTAATAAGTACTAATAACAACACAATTATAAAACCGAAACTAAAAATGGCCATATAAACGAAAGTATATCAATTTAATTTCTCAGTACAAGACAGTGTCACTTGTCATGAACTGCTAATCAACATTGTCAAAAAAGCATGTCGATACGCACAAAATACAAACAACTACGTTCTCCATTAGAATAATCCTGGTTAATAAGACAATTATTATAAATAAATCTGTCCGCGGAAAAATTATGAAAGCTCTATATCTAAAACTATTCAAGCCAAACATGAACTTTACTTTAAAAATGCTTCAAATATGTTACCTAAGAACGCACTCCAACATAAAGTCATGTCAAATTGTCTCCAGCAGTCTTAGATTTCTACTACGTCTCTGCATTAATCCTTATAGTACTAAAATGGAAAAAATTAATAATGGCCCTTCTTGAAAAGGGCTAATGAATTGGCACAATAATCGTAATAGATAGCTTCTGCATTCACTTAGTTTTTTTTTCAAAAAGAACATTAAAAAAACTTAATAACATATAAACTTTTCCTTGCTTGTCAATGAAACATTTTTGTAAGAAGGTTTGATACACAAAACAAACACACACACACACACACACACACATATATATATATATATATATATATATATATATATATATATATATATATATATATATACGTGAATCTAGCCTAAACGCAAATCCTGCAGCAGTGACACGATCTGGTTTAACGCCCCTTTTAATTTACAGTTAAAAACCAAGATTTGAATGATATTTTGTAAGCTTATATCCAAGGTGTTTAATAGAAACACGGTGAGACAGAGCTACAGTTGCATCTTGGAAAATGTTATTAAGAGCCATAATTTTAAAATCTTTGAAGCTAAAAGAGGTGAGTGGGAAGAAAAGAAGAAATTCAACGGCAGAAATAAAAACAAATGTTCATTAGATGGGGGGAGTTCTCCACAAAACGCATCATTTACACTGTTGAGGTTAGTTCTAATAAGGATTTCATGAAAATATAGATTGTATGTACTGAGGGCCCTTTCAAAAAGAGATTTTACAATCATGCTTCATCTTTTAGGTTGAAGAGCTATAGAAGTGACACCAAGCTTGCCGATTGTGTCTGGAAATAAAGGGAGATGTATGAGAGAAGACCTTGTGCAAAATGGAACATGGTAGGGAGGGTAAAATCTTGAAAATTCGTGGTAATTGTTGCCGGTTAAGCCAGGAAGAGAAATTGGACATTTCCACTTATCCTGATAAAGATGTCTTACTAAATGAGAGATTATCTCAGGGTGCAGGCATTTTAGTAAATATTTTTAGATAGCTGTGAACCCGAATGCGTGAATTAAAATATTTTTTCTTTTGCTCATTTACAATGTTTCCGCTCTTTTAATCACTTAATTTTTTTCTGCTTTCTCTCTCACCTTCCCCCTCCTCATACTTTTACCCTCTTACTTCCGATGTTCTGGTATATTGGAGTAGTTTACATTGGTTTGTACATCCTACCACTTGACTGAGGAGACCTCACGATCGAAACCCCGTTGGGAGGTTGGTTGCCATTTTAGCCTTATCTTAAATATCTTAGCTTTATATATTCGATATTGAATTCTGTATTGAGCACTTTTTTGGTTTTAACCTTTTAGGCGCGACTGTTTTCAGTCTTCCCTTTACATTTCTATCTGGATATATATATATATATATATATATATATATATATATATATATATATATATATATATATATATATATGGGGAGAGAGAGAGAAATAAAGAGAGGGGGAGAGAGCGAGAGACTAAGCTTTCTCTAGGCTCTGTATACGCACAAAACATTTCGTTCGTGCTATTTTTGCGCCGGTATATGTTGGCGATTGGACCTGGCAAGAAATACTTGTGCCTTGTAGCTATCTATTTATTTATTTATGTACTGGACAGTTACATTTACTACGTAACGCTTGAAAGGGTTAGGACAAGACGCAAATACTAAATAAATAGAAAGTTGTTAAAACTATTTTGGGAATCTACTTAGCCAATGTCGGTTTTTATTTTGGGTAACACGGGATGATCAGCGATTTCACGACAAGAAATAGCTAAGCTTTGTAGACAGTAATCATATATATATATATATATATATATATATATATATATATATATATATATATATATATATTAGGTTGGGGAAAAATAATGACGTAATAATGTCGTTTTTGACGTTAAAAAATAAGTCAAAAACGACATTATTACGTCATTATTTTTGCACCAACCTAATATATGTGTTTGTGTATGTGTGTGTGTGTGTGTGTGTGTAAAAGAAATTCAGGCCGCCCCTGAGAAAAATATGTCTAAATAAAAGTAACAGAGACCGAAAACATAAAACAAAGTAACATTTCCTTTGTATATTTTTTTTCAAATTCAGGATATTCGATCGTGTAACAAATTGAATAAATCTTTCAAAATTCACTTTTCCCTTAAATAGCTTATGTCTATATGAAAAATATGTTTGGAATTTTAGAAAGGTTTCAGAGTGTTCAGTAAATTTCTTGGCATGTGTCCAAAAATATATATTTGAATTAATGGAAGAAAAAATAAAATAAGATTTTTTGTTGGTCTCGACTGATTATAACAACAACGATCAGTCGCTAGTATATACATTTTTTTTACTTCTATATTCAGTAATGATCTTGTAAATCCCCTAAGTAAGGGACAAGATAAGTTTATGTAAAAACGCACACGCACGCACGTACGAACACGTGCGCGCGCGCACACACACACACATGCACGCGCGCGTACATATATATATATATATATATATATATATATATATAGATAGATAGATAGATAGATAGATAGATAGATAGACAATAAAATCTAAAATAATCTCATACGGAGAATAGGCTATTTCGGCAGACGATGATATCGGTTGTCTGTCGTATCAACCCAGGAGTGGATTAAGTTCATGAAAGCTGAATATATATATATATATATATATATATATATATATATATATATATATATATGTATGTGTGTGTGTGTGTGTGTGTGTGTGTGTTCAAAACCTTTATAAATCAACGACACACTCGCTTTATAAACACATGCAACAAAATAAATCCTACATTGCCTTGATAATATCCTTCAGAAAACGAAACGTCTAAGGATTGTTTTTCCTTTTGTATATATTTTCGTATTGCACACTTTCCAAAACCTCATGGTTGCTCACATGTTCGTTCCATGGTATCCTAAGCATCCTTCTGTAGGACCATAAAACAAAAGAAAGAACATGAACTTAGCGAAGTTTATCCGCAATGTTTTAATCATTTCTCCAAAGCCAAGCAATAAAGCCACAAAGATGTAAGGGATTCCTGAGTGTCTGAGAATATGATTATTAAGAAGAAACATATTTAAGAAGACAGAAGGTGACGATTGGTATTGCATTTACATTTTTAAAGGTCAAAATTGACTGGAAAGCATGAAACCTGAAGAGTGCAAGAGAATAAGCTGTTAGCATATAACTTTCGTGTACATCTAGACATCCCAACTGTAAATTGATGAGACCTAACTGCCAATCCCATACTGCGATTAAATTCAGAAAGTCTAGGTACTGTAGAGTTCAACAGAACAATTATGATGAAACTATTTATAAAAAAGTCATAAGGATGCTACGTTACGGTGGTGAGGAAGTGACTGAAGCCGAAATATCAGGTCAGCACCAATAAAATTGCGGATTCTTCTAACTCTTTATCAAGAATTTATAAATAGAGAAGCACCAAAACAGATGAGGCAGTAATATTCAATGCATGGACGAATGGTAAACTTTGGCCAGAATTTATCTTATATTTTTATAAGATAAATTCTGGCCATAAAAAACTGTCTCGTATGACTCAAAGAATCAATTATCTTAGTAACATAACTATCAAGGTATTCAATATTCAATATAATATTTCCACTTCCTGCCAGCGGAAAACGTTAGCCTGAGAAGGTGCAATAAGTTTCTCTCCTGGAGCAACTGCTATACTGGTGGAAACCAGAAAGTGTTATCTCAGACGAGTAAATGACAGCAGTTTCGTTTAGAAGGCATTTAAATTAATAAGCCATTCCTTGCCCCAGGTAAAAGCTGGTTGTAAGTCAATTTTTCGATCAGCTGCCCATTTGACCCTATCAAACCGATTATACATACTATTAAGACAGCCATAAATAGTCGTACCATCAGCATATATACCGAGTTCAGAAAAGCTGACATCAAAAACGTGGTTGATAAAAATTAGGAACAGCATAGATCCAAGGAGAGAGAGCTGGATGACACATCCATTAAATGAAAGATCTGGAAGTGTTTCCGTTCAAAATAACTTTTATTTTTTGATTCCATAAGAAAGATTGAATCAGTTTAAAGTTTCGTCCGCAAATAAAATAACCTTTCAACTTGTAAAGAATACCAACATACCAAAGCCTATCTAAAACAACAGCATAACCATCATCATCGACGTAATACTAAACTCTAATCTTGCATGCATGTGTGTTCCCAAGATACATCTTAAACGAAAGATAATAGCCCAATCAGTTTATGGCCATATTGTACCTTGAACCACTTCTGTGTTCAGCACCAAATTTCAATAAACTTAGGCAAGGGTTTCTTTAGATAGGGCGTTTTTTTCTGCTTTTACGGCATTTTAATAGAAAAATCAGTATTTATGGATATTCTTATATAAATCTGGGTCTATAAAAAAATATTTGAATATTATATTTCAACTATTATGTGCATGAAAAATAATAAACATTCATAATACATTATAACAACATAATTAAATAAAATTAAATATGTATAACACAACATATACAATCCAATACACTACATTAGGACATATTTATAAACAACTATTTGAAAGGTCACGAGTTTATGTGTGACATGCCTTGACGTTAACTAAATAAATAGATGCACGTTGGTTGGCTGCTGTTTCGTACTATGAAAAGTGAGGGAAAAACAAGGATGTATAATAAAATATATATATACTTTGTTAGTTTGAAAAAAAAAACTATCTACGCCTATTTTAAGCTATTATTCCAAATTTCCACGGAATGTGTTAACTACGCAGCCAAGTGGAACAATAAACCTTCTTTTCCCATCTTTAATATTAATTATTAATATTGTATTCAGAGCACATTTTTTGGAAAAAATGTATCTTGTAATGCAAAGGTATAAAAAAAAACATATCTATTGATATTGTAAAATGATTTTTTTCATACATTAAATCCGGATGTATTTGTATTAAGACATTTTAGAGGATTTCATTCGTTTCGTTTTAATCAATTACACAAAAAGCTTCACTCAATGTGTTAACTACGAAAACCAGTGAAACAATAAACCTTTTGTTACCGTCAAAATAAAAAGTGAAATTAGTAATAAAACTGATAATGTTGCTACTTCATCATTTTGTATCTTGAACCGCTTTTGAATGAAACATAACAGGTTTATGTGTGGTCTACTAGAACGCCTACCATTATTGAAGGACACAATCTTAACAAAATAAGAAATTCAGATGACACTGTGCAGACAGAGAAGAAAAGCTACAAATCTCCTATAGAAGGTAATATCGGGAAGCGAGAAGAAAGGATTAAAAAGATCAACTGCAAGAAGACAGAATGCATTGTTGTTAGCAAAAGGGTGAACGTAAAGTTCGAATTGCAAATCAGAGATACCAAAATCAAACAAATGCAGAACTTTAAATACAGGGAAAAATGTTTTAACAGAGAACGGAAAAGGCGACACTGAGATGAGAATGCGTACTGGGATAGCCAAGGAATTACTAAAAAATAGAAAAAATTCGTTAAAAACAATTAAAAGAGTTCTAACTGCTATGTGATATCTGTCCTCCTGTACGGCAGTGAATTCTGGACAATCTCCTCAAAGATTATGTTGAGACTTGAAACAACAGAAATGTGGTTCTACAGAAGAATGCTGAGGATACCGTAGACTGAACATGTGAGTAACGACGAAGTTTTGGAGAAAACCCCTCCCCAAAATTTGGTCAGTGTATATTATTTTAGAAAGAGTGCCTTATATTTTACCAGAATGAAATATAAATAAAAACTTAAAGAACAGATATGTAAAAAGCAATATTACACTTTGATTAAATAAGTATTTGTCATGTTTAATCATTAAATTGATTTTAAAATAGTGTACTTTGTACACCTTCCCTATTTGAGCTTCTCCCAACATTTAGTATTCATGCGTCAATTTATGGCTTTTTACGAGGATGGGAATGACAGAGAGTCAGACGGACTAACGGTGTTTTATAGCACCTCATAACGGGACGTGGATGGCGCCACTTTGATAATAATATCGCATATTCTCTCTGGTTCCGGGGTCGCTAGTTGTTTTGGTTTCCAGAGATGAAAGAACTCCAGCACAGAAAATTTTAACTTATTTAGTTTTATTAATATTCATGTCGACATGTACTATCAGGTGGGGATCGACCCCCTCATTGGGGAACTGTTTCAGACACGAAAAAGAACACGTTTACAGTGTTTGATATGTAAAAATCAACTCTCTGTAAAACCTTTCTCCATCTATCATTCCCACTCTAGCTCGGGCAATAGAAATTGACTTCCTTATTTTGGCTTGAATCTGACCTCGAAAGCAACCTCCGAAAGTCGCAGCTGAAATACAGTTCCCCCTAAAAATAATATTTTGCTAAAATCTTATTTAACAACGAAAGCTAGAGAATTTTATATATAGATATATAGATTAAGCGACTTGATCAGATGAGCATTAAAATCACAGATGTTCATTGACGAATGTAGAGAGAGACATTTATATATGGTCAGATATTTTGTGGAATATTTTACAGTACCCAGAAGAAGGAGAGTGATAAAGGAGAAAGTATTTAATAAAATATATTTGGATGATTTCTTGCTGCCTAAATATGTGTTATTACTATAAATCGACATAGAATTAATAAGCTCAGATCTAATAGATAGATAGATAGATAGATAGATAGATAGATAGATAGAGAATATACCTTGTGGGCATAATATTTGTATATTATAGAACCATACAAGCCTGAAAGGCATGCATTTTTCAAATTTGCTTTCTTCTTTTTTTGAGCAATGAAAATATTTTTTGAATAAAACCTTTGTTTATTCATGAATTATTTTTTATATAAAAATTCAAAAAGGAAAATTTTATCAACAAAATTATTGACTCATTAATCAATATTTCTATTATATATTTTTAATTTGATATTTTGTTTTATAAATATTTTATATTACTTTCTCTATATCAATAAATATAGCACTCGTATCACCTGTCACCGCTGACTGTACTTCATACAAGTAACTTAGTAGCAGATAAAAGATTTCTTACTAAATGTCAATAGTTCCTTATGTAAATTAATTTTTCCAGATAAATGCTGTCCATTTTTTGATTGAAATTTAATAATATTACTCAGCTCAAAGTGAATGTCAAATTCGCGAAGTAGATTATTAAAATCAGAAAGGAATTTTATAGCTGCGAAGCTTACAGATATTGTAGCGAATTTGGTTCTATTTTAAAGGAGATAATTGTATTAATTTCATAATCAATTCTTTGACAGAATATATTTATCAGTTAAGCAACGTCGAACCTGATCAGTATCTAGATGGGTGTCAGATTAGGAATACTAGACGCTTAAGTTTGGCTGTGCGTGTGGTGCAATGGTGCTCAAGATGAAAAAAAAAGGAAGGCCGAATTCGTATTCCAGTCAGGTCTGTTACATTCACTTAAGTAAAATACGCCCGCCTGGACGATTATGATTCGAAAACAGTGATGATAGTTCAAGTGTGTCACTATATCAACAAGCCTTGGACCAGCGTTGCAGGGAAATGACCTATTCCTTCTTATGCATCTGGAGAAGGCCTACGTCCAACAAAGTAAAACATCGTCCATTCACATGCTGTCTACATTATTGACAAATCAATGTCAGTTAATATTTACCTAATTAATGTCCACGTGAGTTGCATATGCTAGCGATATCTATGTGTAATTTGTGAGAAGAAATATTCAGTAGCCTGGACAATTCCTTGTTTTAACGATTTCGAATGATTAAAATCCTAAGACATCTTTGATCAACTATCTATGACTCAAAAATGCAAATGCCAGAACTTAAACATAAGGCTACACTTTTCTTTTATCATTCCTTTTCTATGTTTTATGAAATCTAATGAAATCTGTCAATTCTTTGAAAAGTTGCAGAAAGTAACTTAAGGCTATTGCGAGATGGGTTTCCTCTTCTAGTTGCTGATGTAATGAGCACATGGAGACAAGAATAAAAACACGTTTGTTTTTTTTTTGTTTTTTGCTTGCGTTTTAGATGGATGTAATAATGTAAAGCCGTTGGGTGGGGAAGACATTCAGAGGAACTTTGTTGAAACATTTTTTCAGTGGATATAAATAAGATTGCTTGAATGGCTAAATATATTCCATGTCACGATTCTACCAATGCTACGAATTATTTTTCTATTGTATTCTTTTTTTTAAATATTCTTCGTCAGAAAGATGGAGGCAAGATACTTTTCAATCGGTTCTCTTGTTTCAATACAGAATAGAAAAGGAAATGTTTTCTGCCATTCCCTCTGAATCAACAAACTTACATAAGAATTCGAAAATTAATCGCCCCCTTACAAATAAATTGATGAATTAATTAATAAAATCTGGAAATAACAATATGATTTATAATTAACATCGGAAAAAGAAAATTAAAATTTCTAGGGTACATAATGAGGAAAGTGGATTTATAAAATGTGAAGTTAACAGAACATATTTAATGGCAGAGAGACAGAGAAACGTGCCTACCAAACGACCTTGGGCAAATGAATGAGTAGAACATGTGGAGAAATTTTTTGAAATTTCAGTTTGCATTGTAAATTTTATCGTGTTTTCCATTAAAATCAACAGATACTTTAAATGTTCCGAACCAGAAATAGGAAATTTCTAAAGGCTCATAGGATTCTGAGATATAAAATTAAGAATTTCATAAATTATAAATATATATAAAAGAAAAACAATTAAAAATCATTAGCACGAGATCCAAAATGGTTAATATATGACAAATATTTTAATCGTTGTAAGTCTTGTAGATATTTATCAATTATAGAACTTATCGTCTTGGTTGTTTTAAACCATTTTCATTGCGTATCCTCCGGCGCTCACCAGATGTCTGCTGTATTATTGATTGTCGATTTTTTACCGTTATCAAGCATGCCTCTTCCATATTATACATTGTCTATCCCATATCTGCGCATGCGTGTACTATTATTCACTCCTTTATTAATGGTTTGACACATGATATTAATCTGTATATTCGATGTAATCATCAAGGGATTCTCTGAGTATATTTATATATTTCTTCGATCTTATACTCGTGCTGTCTTCTTGTATCTTTCTAACTGCAAGATCCCGGTTTCATTTCCTAGGTGACTAGAATATAATTCTAAGATAGGATATATATGTGAAAAAACAGGAGTTAACAAAGACGAGGAAATTAGTTAAAATTAACCTTGATACGATAAATAAAATAATTCTTTTTCAAAATAAATAATATTTCAAAAGGTAAACGAAAGTTCGTTCAAATACTTATCTTCTTTTTAATGAGACTTGGTGAAAAAGTTTTTCAAATTTTAAAAGTGTTCATTAAAGTACAATTGCCAACAAGTTTTCGAATTAATAATGTACTGGCAAAAGTTTCAATGAAACGAACGGAATTTAGTGTATGTATTTTACCGTTAACCTTTGTGAGCGATGCTTTATGTGTGATCGACCCTTAGCAGGAGATCGTTCCAAGCGAAGCGTCTGTCTATCAAATATTAACGCAGTTGTCTCAAGGCGACCTCAGTGAGGTCAGAAACCTCAGGTCGTGCAAAAGGGCAAAATCTCGCACGATCTCGATTTTCAGTACGAATACAGAATGTGAAAGCATGGCATATCGATCCTTTCCATGCCGAGATATCTGTTCAGCCGGGAGGTGTCAGAAAAGTTACCACAGGCATATATGTCCAAGCGACGTCGCTTTTAGATCCTTTGATATTGGATCTTCCTATTATTGGGAAGCAGAATTCACCTAGCGTTTTATTGTTCACCCACTGATAGGGAATGTGACCAGGGTTTAGACCATTGTGAGATGGTAATTTTATGCTACTAATATACACGAGTTGTTGGAAAGGAGGTATTAGGACAAGTAATGTATACTGAATTGACCTATTCTTGGGGTAGCAACTCCTATTTTTCTAGACGGTGACTGTAGTGCTTTCTCAGTTAAAACTACACCTGGGTACGTAATTATATAAATTTGGGAAATATGAAAATCTCATTAGATGATATCGTTTCTTTCTTCATAAACATTCATAAGCAGACATCATCCAGACATCATTTATAGCATGATAACTTGTGAAGAGCATTTAATCACTGCAATTTTAAAAATGTTACCATTGATTATAAAAGTTTGAAAAAAAAAACAAATTAATTACATAAATACCATTTTAATAATTGCTAATTTGAATCCATTTTCAATCTATGAAAATATATTCTGTCTGGCATCGACTTTCCGTTTCATTGCACAAGGAACTCTATGTTTATCATCATAAATGTCTTTGATCTAAAAGTTGAATCAAAAATAATTTAAAGGTTTATTATTTGTAGATCGGTTCAAATCTAGAACTTACAGGCGAACAAATGATGACGTCAAAGTTGAATTGGACTTCAAACATATTTTAAAGTTTTCCTTGATAAATGAAGACTGATATTTTTCCATCCAGAAACAGAACTTCGATAATATAATAATATTCATATAACAATTATATAATATTATATATATATATATATATATATATATATATATATATATATATATATATATATATATATATATATATATATATATATATATATATATGACGACAAAATATATATGGCGACAAAGATGAGGACAATAGTCCGAATAATGTAAATAATATATATATACATACATACATATACATACATATATATTGAAGTTAACACTTAGAGGAGACAGGCTGTTTCATGATAGACACAATCGTCAGGCCTGACGATTGCGCCCAGCCAGGCGATTGCGTCTTGCCTGTCGCCTCTAAGTGTTGACTTCAATGTTTAATGTTATATTTACACACCCCTTATCCCATAAATATAGCACACCTTAAGAGTACATATATATATATATATATACACAAACATACACACACACACATATATATATATATATATATATATATATATATATATATATATATATATATATATATATATATATAATGACCGAGCATGTGAGCTACGATGAGGTCTTAGAGAGGTTACAAACAAGGAGAAGGCTTATACCTAATATCAGAAAGAGGCAGCTGAAGTTTCTGGGGCACGTACTGAGAAAAGAGGGCCTGCAGAATCTATTACTCACGAGTCGAATAGAAGGAAAAAGAGAAGAGGTAATGCCGCGCATGGCATACCTGACGATCTCGAGTATTTGGATGACAGAACGTGGTCTGGGAGATGAAGCAGAGGGCAAGAATTTGTTGAGACCTGCAAGGGATAGACGGAGGTGGAGGGCCATGTTCGCCTACGTCCTGAAAAGACATGGCACATCAAAAGAAAAATATAATATAATAATCATTAAAGAATTTAATTACATTTTAACTGTGTAAATATCCTTCCGCTCCTACTTGGTTTAATCGTTTGTTTCTTCCAATCGGCGAATGTTTTTTAATAAAAATTATCTAAAATTTACATGATACAATTAATTACGGAGGATTATCATATTTAATATTTAATAAGTATATATTTACGAAGTGGTATGCACTTCTCAATGAAGTTGACAAAAAAGGCTCACTTAACAATTTTAGTGTCAACGGATTTTTTTTCTTTTTCCCGCTGATAGGTTTAGAGGAAATATAGAACATTTGCTATTCTCTTGAGTCTAAGCATCATTGAAAATCAGGTATTAGTCAGAGCAGTGTGTATAGGTCATAATAGAAATAAGACGTGATTTTCAAAAAATGGACGTTAATTAATTAACATATTTCGTGCTTCAATGTAGACGTAACGAAAATATTAATTAACGTCTTTTGGCGTGAAAAATATTAACTGCGCTTCCTAATTACAAGAAAAAAGATCGATTTTTATGAAAACGAAACCGGAATTGATGCTTTTCTTTTCAATAATGTACTGTAAAATCATACAAGGCAAATATTACACCTTTTTTTCTAAATCAACAATCAAAAAATCATATTGTGTTAAAATATATCAAACTGAAAAAAAGACCGCAGCAGATGTGACAATTATTGTTCGAATAAACACAATAAAAGCAGTAAATTATTTTAATAACATGACAGGCTATAACTAGCAGGAAGAATTTTAACTACTTCTTAAGTTACTCAGAAGAAATGGTAGATTTGCAGATTTTGTACACTTGCATCATTTTAGTGTTGTTTTAAATCAGTCAGTTAACGAGTTATGATATTACTTAGAAAAGAATATTGTTTGACTGTCTGTTACCTACGATCATATCGTCAAAGTTTTTGTCATAAGATGAAAGAAATTTAAAGCTCCTGGGGTGTATAAATAGTTCTCGCTTCTGTAAGACAAGCTTATATAATTTACTGACTGCTATTTGAGCAAAATAATTTTTTAAATACAGCATAGATAGCAAAACATCAACTTTGAAATAAATAGCAATCATCACTAAACTAGATTTCTAAAATTAATACTATTGAATATGTACAAGCGATTGGCTTCATGACTTGAGTCCTAATTAGATACGTTAAAATAAAGAGTGATTTGATAAAATAGATATGTAAACCTTCCTACCTGCTCATTGTCGAACACCGCAAGATGTTAAAAAACGAAAACCTAAGAATTCGAGTCAAGTTCTTAAATAGCCTAGTAAGATCAAGACTCTAATAAGGATGTTATGAATGGCGTCCATCTTGTCTAAACAGTTCGCTATATAGAACCGTTCTCCGATCAATGATTGAAAATGGCTTCTAGCAAATGAAGTATGTGGCGCTTGATGAGGACTCACCTTTCTCGGATCTCGTAGACGAGCGCTACAGAATTAGATGGAACTTTATCAGATAACAGGAACCACATCACTTGAAGAATTTAACATCAACAACTAAAATAGATAACACATTGTAATTCAAAGAAAAAATAATCACATAAGCGTTAACTTTCGAAATTTTAAAGAAATTGTTAGAAAAGGCTGACCCATCAAAAATAGAAAGACTTATAACAGTTACTGAACTTAAGAAGCCAATTTTTCTGGAAAACACTCCCCCCAAAAAAATTTTGTGAATTTTATCCAACAGTATTTTTTTATCATTTCACCCCAAGCAAGGCGATAATACCGCTAAGACACAAGGGGTCATTAAGAGTAAAAGAGAATCGGAAGATTTCAGAAGAAGGAAACGAAAACCCGATCCTAAAAAAGAAACAAGAAATAAACTTCTTCTCCTGTTCAATAGACGGGGATGTTTTGTGGCTAACTTTTCGAACAATTAATGTGTCCTTATAAGGAAACGGCTAATCTTACCATCAATATAAAATATACGAAGAACAGACACTATATTTTGATCCCAGGCCGATGGCCAAGTAATGAAGAAAATATAACTCGATTAACACTGGCCGCTCGATCAATAAGTACCGAATATTTTTTTTATAAGGAAACAGTTAATCTTGCTATATCATTTTAATTTAAACAAAACATTCTTCCATCGGTACATAGAGGAATAAATATGAAAGGAAGTCTGTGTGAAATAAAGGCGTTTATTCATTTTGTCATCTATCAGTATTAGTTTGGGCGTGATCGGCTCTCCTCTCTCTAATCTTCATATTCGTCAATGGCAGATATGCTCGACTGAGACTTCTGCTTGTTTGAAATTATCAGACATCCAAGGCGCTGTGAAAGGCCAGTAAGACATATATTAACCTTTCTACAAACACGCATGCGCACGCTAATGCGTGCGAGGAAAACTCATTGCTCTTGTGTTCTTTGCCAATCACATGCTAGCAAACAATAAGCTTACGTAGTAACTTATCGCGCACTTCCTGCTGTCACAAAATGGTCACACAAGCAACAAACAGTGCGACCATTTTTATTCAAAAAGATTTTTTTCTTCTCCTTTATTAATTCGGGGAAACAGTTTTCCATGAAGGCTTCTGTATAGAATGAAAGCATTTCTTCAGGTTAAATTATGGCTGACCTCGGGGAAAATGACCGAGCAACTGCTCACTTCTTTAGAAATTCAGTTATCGGCATATAACAAAGCTGTAAGATTAGCACATTCGCCTTAAAATTCAGCGTTCTTTTCTTCAATTTGTGGACAATTGGTCCCTAATGATCATTCACCCGATTTGACACTTCCATTGCCACACAATTTCCATTTACGCTTTGCTATTTTTTCGACATTTGCAGTAAAGCACACAACCTGACGGGAAGTACATGTAGCTTTTATAACAGTGTTTTGCTAAATATTTCCAAGGATTATGACATAATAGACATGCGTGTGCAACTATGTAATAATCTCAAAAGATCATGCCCCCTCAACACGAAGCTAGAGTGTTTGAAACTCAGGGAATCGAGAGAGTTCTGCTCTATACATTGTATGTATGCTTCATACTTTTAATCTTTCTTTAAAAAAAAAAGAGAGAAGAGCATAAGGATTCCGACCTGGAATATTCGTTGTAGAATATAGTAGTATTTTAAAGGCTTTACTTTTGTGAATGAATAAATTATGAACTTCTTTTACTTTTCATTCACTATCGCCACATTAAAGCGAAGACATATTTCTGTTTGACTGTGTTACGTTTCCATATACTTTTAATCTCCTATAAAGGTTGACAAAGTTTTAGTTGCAATGGAATCCCGATGAAGTTTCACGATTACGCTAATTTTTATGGTAAGTTATTTTTAAGTAGAATTTCAAGAAGTAAAAATCTAATGAAGTCAAATTTTGCAAGTGAAGAAGCCAACGAGGGAAGAGATGATACGAGTAAAATCGTTTGATAAAAGTATGAAAACATAGACGCTTCCAAATACAGTGAAATCAAATAAAATGCCTAATTAAAAATATTTTGAATTTTTCGATGGAGCAGTTCGACGAATATTCCAAAACACTTAATATTTCTTGAAAAATGCAATCTTGGAACATCTTATTAAAATTTGCCTATATGCATCATCCTTCCATGAGAATATGTCCTCAATTTTCAACGGATCACATTCCGAATATCAATTAAATCTCATCGATACAGTTTAAATTAAATCAAGACAGCCATCTTCATAAAGCAAAAAGATTGGCTGTTAAACCGTAATGTGATTTGTTTATAGAAACACCGTCCTCAATATTGATACGTTTGTATTTTCTTTCCTGGTATTTCAATTATTTATTTTACTTTCCTCGATCGAGATTTGAATTAGTAAGGAGGATAACAGGTTGCAAACTAATATAGTTGTCCTTTTTTATTACGTTTTTATTATGTATTTTCATGGTACTCATTACAATATGTACTTCTAATAACATCTTTAAAAAGGATCTGTATGATAGCGGTTGATGGGGTCAACCTGATTCGCTGCGAATACTAATAAACGTAGATAAAGACGTTTGTATGCATGAAATTGAATGTGAAAGGGTTTGCTTCGAAATTGGTTTTCATATTTTGTTGCAGTCATGAATAAATACTAGTAGAGTTAGACAATTTTCGTAAACTCATTTAATGTTATTATACGTACTAAATGCAATCGTTAGAATCGACATCGAACTGTTTATATTATCGATGTCTTACATGGCGACATTTTACATACTTTTCTGCATTGATAAATTGATAATCAATAGTTTGTTTTAAAATATTTTGTCTGTGGATGCATAAAAATGTTTCCAACACAGTATTTTAATGAAGAGTTTTTTACATTTTTAGCAACAATACAGGAGCTTATTCTTAGAAACGAAAAATGAAAATGTTAGCGATGTCAATATACAAAAATATCACTTAAAAATCAAGAATGAAGAAGAAGAAGAAGAAGAAGAAGATGAAGGAGATGAAGAAGAAAGAAAGAAAAGAAGGAGAAAAAGAAGAAAAAGCAGAAGAGGAAGAAGAATAAGGAAAAGATAAATAGAAGAATTAGAAGAAAAATAAAAATAAGAAGGAGAAAAAAGAAACAGAAGAAGAGGAAAAAGATGAAGAAGAAGTAGAAAAAGAAGGAGGAGGAGGAGATGTATAAAAAGCAGAATAAGATAGAGGAAGAAGAAGAAGAAGAAGAAGAAGAAGAAGAAGAAGAAGACAAAAGAAGCAGAAGAAGAGAAAAAATGACGAAAAAGTAGAAGAAAAGTGCAAGAACAAGAACATGAAGTAAAAGTAGCAGAAGAAGAAGAAGAAGAGGTTATAAAGATTAGAGTAGGATCTGGATGAATTGTGCATTCTAAATACAAAACTAAAATGCAAAAAGAAAACAAATAAATTATCGATGAGAGGAAATAAAGAACTTAGAAAAAAAGTGAAATACCAAAAACAAGGAGAGGTAATTCTATTTACAACTTAGGTATTCTAGAATATTTAATAGAATCGATCATTTCTTTTTTTTTTTTTTTTTTTTTTTTCAAGTTCAAAATGTAAATGCTGGCCTTTTCGTTTCTTGAACAGTCTTACAGCATTACGGAATCAATAAAAATCCTTTTGACTTTGAAGATCTTAAAGAACAGAAGGTAAATTTAAACTTAGCTGAACTTGACCAAACGGCGTCAAGATCTCAGGTGGGCGATTAGGAAGATCCAAACGAAATGCGGAAAAGTGAAATTGGCAAACAAATTATTTCCTTTATAAACGCAAAACAACGCCAAGCCATTTTTAGATTACGAGGCCCGATATTGTTTATATTGAAATGTCAGTAACTGAAGTTGAGAAACTTATTTTCCTGAAAAATTGTTTTAAGAGTATCATTTTATAAATTTCACCTGATCGCCACTGTGCGTATGTCTGTGGGTGTGCGTGTGTGTGTGAGTGTGTGTGTGTGAGAGAGAGATAGAGAGAGAGATAAGGGTTCGGTAAAAGGGGAAAGTCGAGGGAGAAAGGATGATATATCAGTAATATCTTTCAGAAAATTATTTTTCTATCAGATGAATGTAAAACACCATATATACTATGCCACTAACATTTACCGGAATTTTGTATCGCAGACTAGAGAAATGAACATGTACGTTTATTAAGCTATAATCGAGGTCTGCGAATGACATAATTTAGCTCTTGAAAATATATTTCATTTGAGCACTGTTGAGTGATAAATTAATTCTATAAACAACAGCCACCTGCGTTCATGCAAAGCTCTTTAATAAATTGATTGGCATTTGTTTACATTGGTAAAAACAATACGCTAGATTTAGTTAATATTATCTGTCGAATGAAGATAGCTTAGTAGTAGAAAATCTGACTGATCGTTCGGGTTTCGATCCGGGCTTGAGGTATTCGGATGTCTAGCCGCACTGAAGAGCTGGGCGTCCCAATCTCCTGACCTCAACCCCACAGAAAACTTATGGAGCATTATGAAGTACAGGCTCTCGAGAAATCAGTTGAGCAACATGCTTCGTAAGTTTTCTATCGTGTTGAGGTCAGGAGATTGGGGCGCCCTTGTCATAACACTCACCTGCTTCTCATCAAAGTATTCCTTTATCAATTTTGATTTGTGACAGGGAGCATTATCCTGCATAAAAATGAGCTTGGTGGGGTCGATTTTCACCCTTTCAGCAGAAGGGAGCAGACAAGACTCTAAAATTCTCTTGTACTGCTCGCTCCTGGGCGTCTTATCAATAGGTTTTAAGAAACCAGTTTCATGAAAAGAAAAGGATCCCAGAAAATTATACTGAACGGATGCTTGACAGTACTTACTGCTAAATTCAAAAACTTTCAAAGCTTCTTTTTCGGATTTTAGATCGCTTAACCTTTGAATTTAGCTCAACTTTCGTTTCATCGGAGAAGAGAACATTTAGTAAAAAAAATCGGGTGAGTCACATTTATCGAACAGCATCACCACTTTCTATATCACCTTACACTTACTTAATACTACCCCTCAAAAGTGTAAAAATAATATGTAAATTTAAATTTCTTTTTTCCTCCATGGAAGTGAGGTCTGATGATCCAGGGTAAAAGAAACTCCCTGGGAAAATAAATTGTAACCATGGACCCTTAAAGTTGTCTGTTTTCATTAAATTAAATTAATCGCACTGATTTAACATTGACCTCACCGGATTTCATCCTCCCTGTGATTATCCATACGGATTACCAAGATTTTCATTAACTAAGCCAGTTTTTTATGTGTATACGTTCTTTTTATAGATAAAAATACTTAAGTAAATGCTTTGTTTATAATAAAGAATATTAACGACCTGTATGCCTGAGAAATTATCATAGAAAATATGCGTCCTCCGACAGGTAGCGAACCTGTATCCAATATCATATAGCCTGATGTGCTTTTACTGATATAGCCACAGAGGAGCATTTGGGTTAGCTAGGTCGATCTTACTGTATTTAAGCTACAATTCTCGATGATTTTCTCTCGTACATTCATATCTGCTTGATGCGTATCCAAATATAAACAAATGACGTCACACATCATGAAATGGACAAAGTACAACAATTAATTTAAGAACGTATAAACATAAAAAAATTAAAATAATTGTCTGACTCATAATGTATTACGTCATATATATATATATATATATATATATATATATATATATATATATATATATAGGATCTTATGGTTACTATTGAAGAAGAAACGATAAAACCCACTAAAAAAGCTAGCACCCACCGCAGTATGATTGATTTCATTCATGCTCCATTGCCTTTCCTGTTATTCTAATGTTATGTTTCCTTAAACAACCGATAGCATGCAGTGCAGTTATAAACTCCATGTTTCATAATGTTTGTACTTTCTTCTCACAGTCTGATATTTAGTTTTTGTTTACGTTTCTTTTGTCTTCAATTGAGCAGTGTCGTCTAATATTGAAATATGTTTTAGTCTTTCTGTACAGTAATTTGAGTCTTATCTTCAGGTCAAATTTCGAAGTTATGTGTGACATGAACCCTTTTGTTTTTCATTTTAGCCCAAGTAAAGCAATAAAATCACTAAAACACAAATTGCTCCTGGGTGAGACAATTTGGGGAAGAAGAAAGGAAAATAAAAGAACAATATCCAAAAGGACTGAAAATGACGATTGACGGTGGATTTAATTTTTTAGAGCCTGATTTGACAGGACAGCAAGAAGCCGGAAGCGAGTTCGCAAAGCGGAAAGTGCTAAAGAAGCTATTAGAATAGAATTTTCTGTCAAATGGCTTTTAGATTTTGCTGATATTACTTATTATCAATGTAAAATTTCAGTCCTCAAGGACACATTTCACAATGGATAAAGGAGTTAGATCCAGTGACAGGACCCAATAAGTGTGAGTTAAGGCAGTGGAGAACTTTCAGAGTGGAATTAACAGGAGATAACTGACATCCATTAGACATGGCACGTGGAACTAGAACAATCTACCCCAGTGAACGAAATAAAGGGTTCGACATTCCCACCACCTGAAGTAGGCCGGAGCGTACAAAGGCCGAAACGTTGTGATAAATATGGCGACAAAGATGAGGACAATAGTCCGAATAATGTAAATAGTGTACATAATACCTCATCTCAAAAATATAGATAGATACTGTAAAATTCCAGCCAATTGCACAATTATCGGCGATTTCCCTTTCCTGTCCATTCACCCCTACTCTTTTTATATACAACTCTTTAAAACATTTTTACCCTAAATTGTATCATTCGCAAGAAGTTTTGTGGTTCTCCAAATCTTTTGATTTATCTTTCTTCTTAAACTTGACCCGAAGAAACTCAATACATTCTAAGAATTCTAATTTGCAAGTCTCCATAATTAAATTAGAAAAAATATTCTTACAAATAGAAGCATTTAATTAACAAACTTATTTTACGTAAACTTCAAAAGGGAGAAATTGAATTTTAGATAAAATTAGTTCCAATTAATAAAATATATTCTTTAAATGATAATTTCAGTTTTTTTAATGTTTACTATTCTATTATAGTATATGGTAGCGATATTTACTTTTTAACTAATTACAAAAAAACTGTTAATGGTTGTGATATATACTAAGTAGGGAAAAAGATTAATTTAAATAATATTAATGGAGAGTGTTTCATTCTAGATGGAAATACCACTTGAAATCATGTTTGCTTACAATACTAAGTTCACTGGTTAAAACATGCAACTGTTTCTGTCACCAAACAAGCATTACCATTGTTATTTATGTAAGAAATAAGAACTTTTTCATTTGTATATGGGTCGGAAGAAATAAAAATTGCCTTCCAAAATGCAAAGTTGCTTAAAAATTAATTTTCTAATCAGAGAAAGACTGTAAATTAATCCATCTTCTATGCCAACAGTCTCTACATTTAGTGGGTATGTACAACTGATTTTTGTGTTTATTACGACTTAGAAACTTTCGTTAGGACAAACCATTTGCAGCTGCATAAGACGTCAATTTTAAAAATGGCATTACAAAATAATAATTTTGTCTTTGATATTTTTATGTATTTTTCTACATGCTGTATTAACGATTATATCTCTCAAGCTTCCTGTTCTTTGTTGCTTTTAACAAATTGTATATTTTTGTTATTTCTCATAAACCATACTCCGCCATCGATGTGTTCAAGCTCACAACTTAGATTATCCGTTGTTTTCTTCAGTTCTTCTCGCCTTCAATCTGTGCTTTGAGTATCAAATTATCCAAGCTTTTTTTCCTCATTATGTAATCCAGAAACTTCAACTGTCTCTTCATGTCCTTTCTGTTTCCATGTTCTCTCTCAAACTTCATTGTTGCTCGGATTTTGGTTCTATGACATTCTCAGCATCTTTCTGTGGAACCACATTTCTGCTGATATAAGTGGCTTCTTCATCTGTGATGAGATTATTTATCATTTGTACTTTCCGTCTTCTGTTAAAACATTTCCTAGATATTAAAAATATTGTACTTGTCTGATTTCCGTATTTCCGATTTGTAATTTGGACGTTGATCTGTTCTTTTTACTGACAACCATGCGATCTATCTTCTTGTAATTGATATTTAGCCCTTTCTTCTCACTTTCCTTCACTGTCTTCCGTAGCAGTTCTTGTACTTTCATTTCTGTATCACCTTAATATCATATGTAGTTAAAATTTCGGCCGCCCTAGATGAATTCTGATTAGTCCGGGGAGAAGACACGTCCTTACCTTACACCCCTTGTTATTTTTGTATATTTCCTGAACTCATTTTCTGTCCGTATGCTGGCGACTTTTTGCCAGTATGGGTTCTAGATAATATATATATATATATATATATATATATATATATATATATATATATAAATATAAAAGTGAACATAGAAGTGAACACTTAGAGGTGACAGTCTGTTTCATGCTATATGCAATTGTCAGGATACGTGGCCTGACGATTGCATATAGCATGAAACAGACTGTCACCTCTAAATGTTGATTTCAATGTTCACTTTTATATTTACACACGCTCTATCTCTGATATTGAGCACTTTATCCCATAAATATAGCACACCTTAAGACTATATTTCTTCATATATATATATATATATTTATATATATATATATATATATATATATATATATATATATATATATATATATATATATATATATATATATATATATATATGGACAGTAAGATATATAATGCGGTGTTCTTATAGATATTATTATTTTTGAAAAATAGTGCTCAATGTAAGTTTACAGAACATTAATATTATAAATTAAATGATTTCAAATATGTGTTTTTTCGCTATAGAGTTCTAACCATGTTTCAAAAATGGAAGCTGAAAGCTTCAAACTTAATTTTGTAATTAAATTAAAGATATTAATTCCATTTCATCCTCAAGCGAATTTTGGAGTAACTTTTAAAATTACTGGGTTTTAAAGACGCAGAAAAAATCATAATCCACGTTTGCAATAATTGATACTTTCCAAATATGAAAAGGGTACCTCGCAGTTACAACAGGTCTCTGTAACTTACTTTATTAAAGGCTTTTGCACAATCTACAGAACACAGGTGCACATACTTCTACAGTTATATTACTCATTCTCATATAATTCTGAGTATAAATATTGCATTGCTTGTTCCAGTTACTTTAACGAACGCGCACTGTCTTGTCCTATTTCTAGTTTGATTCTGTTGGGTGATCTATTCATTAAAATTTGGATAAGTTTTATTATATAGCTCATTAAGCTGATTGTCCCATTCTTATTTTGTCCATTGTATCAGCTTTTAACGCTTTCCATATATTTCTCCACCACATTCGAGTAATTCTGGAGTCTGTCGTATTGCAATGTGGGTTCTGCCTTGGACCTCTTCAATTTCCGTTAAATTAACATTTAACCCGTTCATTTCTTGCGTTATATTTTCAAAATGGCCACAGCGATTTAGTGTGCAGATATTCCATATCCCGTGAATTTGATTGATGCAAACAGTCGCTAGATGATTGTCCGGTGGCATCTGTCAGCACGCTAATTCCCCTTACTTCCCCGTTTCTGCTAAAAGACGCTGGATGACGGTCAAGTGACGCGTTTTGAACATGTCCCTCCTCATCGGGATAGGAGTTAATTTCAATGAACTTAACTTCATTCATGCGGTTATCTTTCATGATTTGATCATTAAAAGCTTTGAAATTACTTGGGATTTATTATGGGTGGTTCTTCACGGTGGTAAATTGAGACACCACCTCTAGTAAGTTGGCCGTTGACGCGTTAAGAGTTCTTCCTCTCTTTGATAGTTTTTACTTTTCATCCTACAAGGAAGTATTATTAGAATTCTATATTCAAATTTTCTGGTGCCACGTCAACAGAGGAGGCAACATTTGGCATAGAGATAGTCATGAGTTGCTCCAAAACACAAACATTAACCTAAAAATTCTTGTCAAATTCTTAAAGTGTCACGTCAAAACAAAATTTTCATATCGATGTCATTCGTAGTGCCAGGAATAGCGAAACTGTCAATTGTGTACAACCGCACAGATCAATGGGTGCAAATGGCTTCGAACAAATGAAACCTGTAGGTCTTAGCGAGGATCATCCTTCATCGATCTTCCTGAACTGACGCTAAAAAATCACAAACTTTTCCATATGACAGGAACAACATCACTTGAAGACTGTCAATAATAACATCATCTAAAATGTAACTCGAAGAGAAAATAATGACATAATCAAGATGTTGATGTTCCACACTACTTCAAACAAAAGGTTAGGAAGGAAACACACTGTAAGACTGGTATGTGCAATAACAATTACTGGAATCGAACAATTTATTTTCCTGAAAAATTGTTTTAAAAGGAAGATTTTATAAATTTCAACCGAAAGTAGCTTTGGCTGCTCGGTCAAGGAATGTCGATTGTTTCCTTATAAGGAAAAGGCTAATAATAACATTGGCATTTCCCTGTTAAGTTATGTGGTTTTTTTTACTTACAATAGGATATGATTAGTTTTCAAATTAAGATTTAAATTAATTTGCACAGCAAATGTCAAACATTGGCAGACGAACCTTTTAATATTATCTGTCAATGAATAGTTCATCGGAGACAATTATTGAAATTACATTTCGTTAGACGGTTGACCGTACAGAATGAGAAACATTAAAGACGTATGTGTATTTCTAAGCAAGTTTTGGATAGATTAAAGAAGTAAATGTTATTATATTTTATTATTTATCATAGAAAACTATATGTTCACTTTAATTTTCTACTTTCAATGTAGTGATTTATTTCTCTTCTAAGTTAACCATAATTTCTAATGTCTACTTCGATTACATGGATTTAAACAAATGGCAACTAGGCCTCATCGTTTTCCCGTTGAAATAGCTAGATGATACTCTAATCTCTATTGTAATAATTTCATTTTGTCACATGTGGAACTCTCTTTCTGTTTCATGTTTCCCTACCGCTTATAAAATCCAATGATTTAAATGCAACGTTAATCGATATTTTATGTCTTCCTGAATTCTGTTCTATTTTTTTTCTTTCATTCTCTCTCACTCTCAGTAACACATGACGTCATAGGGCAATATTTCCTTGCTTAGGTTGAAATGATCTTTTTAAAAAAATGTGAATATAAGAGTAATTACTCCTTGTTTTAATTTCTTTATATTTGGACTTATTCAG
>OZ010572.1:148504682-148537182 GCA_963932145.1 Acanthosepion lycidas
TCAATTAAGGCTTTCAAATGTTCGTTATCAACCGCAAGCGGCCGGCCGCGACCGTCTTCATCTTCGAGGCTCTCGTCACCATTGCGAAATTTCTTGAACCACCGTTGTGCCACACGTTCGTTAGTGGTCCCTGGGCCAAACGCACCATTGATATCACGAGCTGTCTCAGCAGCTTTTCGGTGTAGTTTGAACTGGAACAAGAAAATCTTGCGGATTTGAATTTTGTCCATGCTGTCGAAAAGCCTGCAAAAAAATGAACGAAGAGATTGGGAACGGTATCGAATAACACGATTCGATAGAGCGAAAAACGGGCTTCAAAATTATATATAACATGGCTATATATATGAATGAATTAATTCAGAAATCATATATAAAAGTAACATATGTGAGAAAACGACATTATTTTTGCCAACCTAATATATATATATATATATATATATATAGGCCCTTGCATTTTTTTAGTTTTTAGTTATTATACTTAAAATTGTCCTTTACTTATCTCTTTATCAATTTAATCAATTTTTTTTATTTTTTTAATTTAAATCTTTTTAAAGAATTTCATTTTTTTAAATTAATGTTATGTTTTATAAACTGGTGCTAAATATTGTCATTATATTATTATTATTATTATTATTATTATTATTGTTATTATTATTATCGATTTGTAATTGTGACGCTTATAATGCGATGATGACGGTCTCGCTGTTTAAAATGACTAGTCAGATTAAATGAATCTATTTTGAAAATGATCACCCCTTTCCACCACATATCTCTTAACTTGTCTAATGTCGAAAAAAATATTTCTGGGTCACCCTGTCGGCTTGATACACTTCTTTCTTTCCCTCTTTCACTCTCTTTCCTTTCCCCCTCTTATCTATCTCTATTTGTCATCCTTTGAAAAAACGTATATTGAAACCCTTCTCTTTATTCTACTTGCTTTCTTCCTCCTTTTTAATATTAAAACTTTTTCCTTTTTATTTTCTCTCTCTCTATCTCTCTCTATCTCTCTCTCTCTCTCTTTCTCTCTCTCCCCCGTTTTTTTTTTTCTTTTTTTCTTTTCCTTGTATCTGAATAAATTAAACTCCATTTACCTTTGTAAAATTGGTCTGGAGAGATGGGCGTCTGAGTTAACGAAATAAATTATCACCTAACAGAATGGATTTTTAAGGAGTCTGTATTCATTATTTTATTGGTCTGTTCTTACATTCAGCTCTATTTGGAATAATATGCTCCTTGGGATCCCTACTAATCATTAAGTGATATTATACATACATATATATGTGTGTGCTCGCGTGCGTATGCGTATATATATATATATATATATATATATATATATATATATATATATATATATATATATATATATATATATATATCCCTTCCTCTCTATCATGCGCCGATAGCTTAGGAGTAGGATCAGTCATTGATGTGAAATCGAACGAGTTTCGATTTTGAAGTAATCGGACGTCTAGCCACACTGAAAAGCTGTGATACAGCGAAACAGTCTTTTTGTGGATGATAACATGACTCTCTCTCTCTCTCTCTCTCTCTCTCTCTCTCTCTAGGAGGCACTGTGAAGTAATGGATAGCGGCTCGGTTTCTCCCGCTAGCTATAGGTAAATAGCAGTACAGACTGTGTTCTATAGCCTTGGATGGCAACTGCTCTAGGAGAAGGAAAACTCTGAATTCAAAATTCGGCTCTTCAAAAATTATGGGTTGGTTCTGCACAAAGGCTTCACCACTATCATCAACTAATATGTGCAGTTGTCTAGCTTTCATTTCCTAGTAACTAAGTGGATCCTCATACGCTGATCACTGATATCGCACATTCAGTGCTTGTGCTAATAAAAAAGCGGTCGATATAATATAACAGAGCTATTAATCATATCAATCGCGCGTCGCGGACTCTCATGTACAACGCACTTTTCAGATGTTGGTTAGAGACTACACCAGTATCTGAAAATTGCTTGTGCATGAGACTCCGAGTGATAATATATATATATATATATATATATATATATATATATATATATATATAAATATATATATATATATATATTATAGATGTTGGTATATATATTACAGAAGAACGGCCGCTTATTGGATAGTAGTTTCAAATGATATGTCTTTGAGCGAAGTTCGAATTACAATCAAGTTGGTTACATTCGCTTACGCACAGATGCTCTTATAATCAAATGTATGACTGAATATAAGACCATCTTGGGTCATATAAGACTTGGTTGGCAGCTAGTATAGAAGCAAGAAAACTTTGTGTACCATTGACCTGTAGTGGTTTTTTCCGAAAAGTGTAAATGTGACGCTAGTTATGTTCAATTTTAGGAAGCGATCTACTTAACCCTCATACTTTGAAAACGACGGAGGGGGGGGGGTCATTTTTCCCGTTAACATGTTTCGCCGATGATTAGGCTTCATAAAGTAAGGAATAGAATCCCACAATTTGTTTCAGCATTAAATTAGTAAGAAAACGGGATATAGTGAAACTGCTCATTTGCATATTAATCAAAGTTGACTCTCTCTCTCCCTCTCTCCCTCTCCCTCTATCTATCTCTCTAACACACACACACACGTATGTATCATCGTATTAGCTTGGTGCAAAAATAATGACGTAATAATGTCGTTTTTTGACGTATTTTTTAACGTCAAAAAACGACATTATTACGTCATTATTTTTGCACTAACCTAATACATTCTTGACCTTCTCCAGGTAAGATGAATTATCATAAGAATTACGGTGGTACACAGGGGCACTGAATGCGTTTTGGTCCCTTTTTTGTTTCAATATACTTTTAAAAAAAGAAAATGACAAAGGTAAGGAAACTTAATTGACTATAGCGTGTGACCAGACATGTCGGGCACAGAAAATTTAAATCTCAGTTTTTTTCTCTTTTTTATCTTTTATATTAGTTGATAATGTACAACGTTTTCTTCTTTACTGAAGACGATTACTTAAAAATGTGAATATATTTATAATATTTCTACAATCTTTATGCGAGTAAATAATTCATGACAAACACAAATTTCATAAAAAATAATGTTTTAGCTGTTATAGTCAAATTGAAAATTGAGTTTGCAAGTCAGGATTTCGAATTTAAAGCTTCATGGTAATATAAATTTTATGCTTTATTTTAGAATTAAGAAAAATAAAATAATTTTTAATACATATTTTTACAACCGTTCAAAGGTGACATGGACATATTCCCTGGGGGAAAATCATAAAACTTGGCGCTAGTTATAAATTTCGGAAGACGTATTTTGCTACCAAAAAGTTTTCAATTTTGCTTTTCAACTTAAAGAACAATATAAGAATTTAATTGACACCTGAAGTGACATTTAGGAATACATTCCAAATCAATTATACATTCTGTTCTCTACTGCGAGACAAACTCATGATATTCTATTTACGTAGATATAAATCATTTTCAGGTCATTTACACAACACACTTATGCGCGAACACAATCACACACAGTCAATTACTGTCTATCATTTAAATAAACATTTATTAATAATTATCTATCTGACTATATATATATATATATATATATATATATATATATATATATATATGGATTGTCATCCACAGACAGACTGTTTCGCTGTATCACAGCTCATCAGTGTAGCTAGACGTCCGGTTGCCTCTAGCTAGGCTCGAAACTCGACTGAATTGGCATTAGTCGGGGGATTCTACCTCTAAGGCGTTGGCGCATGGCAGGGATGAAGGTGAATTTAAGTGTATTTATCCAGAAGATGAGATCGGTTATTTACAATCGCTTGCTGAGATGAATTTATACGCATCGAAGTAAGACTGCAAATAAGTAGCGATTTTGGCATGTTTTCGATGTAAGATTCTAAAATAATATATATATATATATATATATATATATATATATATATATATATATATATATATATATATATTATATATATATATATATGTATGTATGTATATATATATATATATATATATATATGAAAGTTTCTCAGAGTTAACCTATAGAAAAGACAATATTTATAAATATAAATGACAATAGGAAGGAAAACTGTAATAGTTACCGACGTGTTTCGTCCAATGTGGACTTTCTCAAGGCCAAAAACGAAAGCAGCTCGTCGGAGCATTTACCGTGAAAGTATTTGTAGAAAAGACAGAGGGAGGCGACGGTACATCTGTGAGAGAGCGACTGTCGGCGAAATGCCAGATCAGGACCAACCACATTGATTATCCGTCTCTGGATCTTGTCGAGGACCTTAAATTGAACAGCGGGGATACCAGACCATATATGGCAGCAGCATTCTATGCAAGGGCGAATTGTTGATTTATAAATTTGAAGGATGGACTCGGGCGAGAAAAACCTTTTGGCGCGACACAGGGAACCAACTTTCTTTGCAGTAGATGAAGCTATTAATTCAATGTAATTATTCCAACTTAGGTCAGCGGAAAATGTGAGACCAAGCAGTTGTAAAGAGGTGCTCTCGTGGAGTTGAGCATCAGACATTCTACTGGGTGACAGGGATGGTTCCGAAGTATTGTTTTAGAGGCATTAAAGTTAATCAGCCAATTTCTGCCTAAGTCAACAACTTATTGGTGGTGTTTTTCGAGACTAATGCCCAGGTTAGTTTTGTCAGCGATACCAGACTTGCTATTGAAGTAGTAGTAAATAGTTGTGTCATTAACCTAGAAGCCTACTTGCGAACTGATGACTTATAGAAAGAGAGCGATCATGCGACAGAGAGCTCTTCCACGTGGTGTAATAATATTGTTATGCTCGAATACGAATTAGTAGTTATTTTGACTTCACTGTCTTGCTTTTTAATCTCTGCCATGTGTCCACATATAAGCTACATATATTCCCTGTTTAGGATATGGGTTGCCAGTCCATTCTTCTCAGGTTATAATGATTTAACTGACTTCACTTTTTGCTAATCTGACTGAGCCGTGCCTACAAGTCTTACATTATCAGAGTAGCATGTTGGCATTTTTCTGATTGCCTCGTCCGACTGGTAGTAAGAAGCCCGAACTCTTTTTTAGCGCTTAGAACGTCTAATTTGATCAACAGTCGAATAATATCGGGGTATTTCTACTGCCATGTCGCGCATGGGTTGGCGTCCCTGCATCAATTTCCAGCAGGAAACCATGAGGCCACACTATGCTTCAGTCGTAGCCACGTTCTTAGTAGTTTGTATTGCCATCGCCAACATTGTGATATTTTTATTGTCATGTTTCTCTTGCTTTTTTTTCTTCTTCTTATAACAAAATCCTCACTTGAAAAATACGATAAAAGGAATACGATAAAACTAGTAGACAAAAATCACCTTCCTCAAATTTTCTTTCTTCAATATTCGAGGTATCCGTTCTAATTTCCGAAGTGTATAATCTTTTTTCTTGAAACGTTCTCCTGATATATTCACACTGTGAAATTAATACAAATCCTTCTGTTGCTAATAATCAATTCTTTGTTCCAAGCTACCTTCGTCTTTGCCGAAAAAATTCTAACATACAATTGCATGATCTCGTTCTTTATATTTGGGGAAAGTTTTCCAATGTCATGGGAATTGTATCTTGAGTCACCATATGATTATTTCATGTCCTTTCCACTTACGTTATTGCACACCGTTAGCTGTCTTTTTCTTTTATTGCTCTTTTAATTCTGTAAACCACAATAGATTAGAAAATATTTCTGACAGTGTAAGCATTCTAATGCTACTGATGCTTGTCGGTACTTACACTTACCAGTTTTCAGTTACTCAGTCTCTTAATCAAGTAGTTTATTTCCCTACTCGTTTCCCTAATAAATCTGATCAACATGATTTTGCTCCTTACTTTCACTCATGAATGCCGCCGGGCAGCACAATAATATCCGCTTGAAAATTCGGATCACGCTGTATTATCTGTTAATATTTCTTTTGAGTCGTCTATCAGAAAGAAAGCGCCTATTCCCAAGATTTTATTTTTTATTTTTTTTGTCACCAGAGTACTGATTAGGATTCATTTCGGGATTTTCTTTGATACCCCACTTGGTTTGATATTCTTAAACTTCCTACTGATTATTGTGCCACAGAGGTTTCTTTTTTGGTTAAAGCCGACATAGATGCTTTCATACCATCTCGAAAATACGAGTAGAAACCACAATTTTCTCCACGGTTCAAACTGGTCTGCTCAGCTGCATTAGGGAACAATTCTACCAGGAGATCCAGTGTGATAGTTCCCATCAAAGCAGAATCCTATTTGTAATGTCACTTTGAAAGGGTTGAATCTTTGCTGAAAGAACGGGGCATTTGGTAATGTTTGGCTCTCACGACTACTGGCGGCTGTGTAACAGTGTGTTTAATAAGAGTAATCTTCTTTCCTGTCTCTCTTCACTCAATGTCAGGTTTTAACATTTGCTGATAAAACAGACTGTTTTAGTTGTAAATTTTCTTAAAATTCTACTCTTGACTCAGATGGATTATCTTTACGAGATTTTCCACTTAGGACTGAGCATCTTTTTGATAAATATATATATATATCTTCTTGGTTTTTGCTGGCAACTCTAAACTGTTTCATGACAAGGAATGTGAATATGATAGCATCAACACTCTTGAACTGCTTCCTGTTCTCTTCAAATTTTACAACAAATGCATGTCTGCTCAGTGCTTTGCTATTCGTTGGACATTTTCTGTAGTCCCCGTCTCTACGAACTCAGGGGAACCGTCTTATCCTTCTAACTTTTGTCTTTTGACAAAGTACTAGATTCTTTGACCATCTCGAAGGTTTGGAATACAGGTTTTCTTCACAAGTTGAGAGGTTATGATTTTCAGGACAAATTTCTGAACTGATTCACTAACAAATCCCAAAATGAAAGTTGTCCTGAAAGGCTACACTTCTAGATCTTTTTGAATTAATACGGCTGCCCTTCACGGCTCTCTCCTGCGACCTACGTTATTCCTAATTTTCATCAATGACATTCCAGCTGGCTTCATCGTCAACTCTGTATATATTCTGATAACACAGCTATTTACTTATGTTTTATAACAAGCCTCTTGGGTTCAAGGTCAAATTGGCAGTATCTCATTTAAAATCTACTGTTAACTGGGGCAAGGATTGACTTTTTAATTTTAATATTCCTAAAGCAAAACTTCTTTTATATTAATCTTCTGCTAGATTTTTTTCTGACAACCACCAGCATGGTTAATGCTAATCTCCAGGAGAGTGAATCTATGCGCCTCCTTTAACTAATCTTCTCTGCTGACACGAAGTAGAAGGATTATATTGTATCAATTACTATGTCTGCTGCTAAGAAATTTGGTTCACTGTGTCGCGCGAAACAATTATCTGCTCCAGAATCTATCTTACATATTTATAAGTCTACCATTCGTCCATGCATCGAATATTGCTGCTACATATGCTCTGGTGCTCCTGCTATATACAGAGAGGTTCTTGATAATATCCAAAGAAGAACTTGCAATGTTATTGGAGCTGACCTGGAAACTCGGCTTCGTTTTCTTTCCTACCGTCGTCATTTATATTCCCTGCATCTTTTCTATAAATACTTTAACGGAAACTGTTCTAATTGACAATACTCTATGGTACCTAGACTTTATGAATTCAAGCGCAGTTCTAGATTGGCGGAAAGGTCTCATTCTTTTACAGTTGAAATAGCTAGACGTATCCGTAAGTTCTTTGCTAACAGTTTCTTTTCTCGCACTTCTCAGCTGTGGAACTCTCTCCCGGCTTCTTACTTCCCATTCAATTTTGATTTTCAAAAATGTCAATCGTTATCTTCGGTTTTCTTAATTCTTATTTTAGGCCTCTTTCTTTAATTGTAGTTTTTCTCATATTCTCTAAAACTCAATAACCCCTTGCATCCTAGTGGCTTTATTGACTCCCTCTTTTATAACGTTTATTTTTCTTATTCCTCCACACTAAGTAACACCTTTTATCTTAATGGATTTATTGCCTTACTTGGAGTGATATCATAATATATATATATATATATATCACAAAATACATTTGAATGCTTGAAGGTGGTCCTCAGTGATGAAAGCCGTCTTCATCGCTGATTTCGGGGTTCTTATTCATCATATCAGCTCCGACAGCCACCCCCGACCTGTTATCTTATTTAACAGGTCGCCACCGTGTAAAGTACTCATGACATAATTTATACTTTCTGCTCTTTAAAAAAAAAAAAATAAAATAAAATAAATAAATAAATAAGATAAAAAAATAAAATAAAATAATAAATAAAATAATAAATAAATAAATAAATAAATAAATAAATAAAATAACAACCAACGGAAGCGTCCAAAATTGTTTGCTCTGTCCCAATCAAAATATTGACGATACATTTAGCTGTTCACTAAAATGGGGTCGCCTTTTTTCTTTTTTTTTTTTTACCTTTCCCTCCTCTCTTTTTTTGTTTTTCCCCCCTTCCAAACTGAATTATATAAATTGCTTGCTTCGCACCAATTAAAAAAAAAAAAATGTAATCTTTTTCAAAAATAATTTATACTACTTCATTAAAAATTCTTATTATCGTATGGAATGGATTGATTTTATGTATTTACAGTTAATATATATATATCAGGGGTACCGGTAGGGACGGATGGAATATTAAATTAAACTATATAGGGACGGATGAAATATTGATTTGTTTGTTTGGGTTTTATGGCATATCAGCCACTGTGGGTTATTTAATGCCAAATCCAGTTTATATGAATTTTAAATGCCTATTTTGGATGGAATAAAAAATGTATAGCTGGCAACATTATTTCTTCAAAAAAAAACGTATAGCTGGCAACTTTATTCCTTAAAAAAAAACTCGTATAGCTGACAACATTACTTCTTTTACAAAAAAAACTTAGAGCTGGCAACATTATTGTTTCAAAAACTTAGAGCTGGCAACATTATTTTTCTGAAAACATTATCTGAGACCTTGCTGTTGGATGCAGTTTATCGCCATAACCAGGACGTGGATGTAGTTTACCGTCATACCCAGGACGCGGATGTAGTTTACCGTCATACCCAGGACGCATGAAATATTGATTGGAATAAATTAACAATTTAACATATATATATATATATATATATGTTCCGGGAACCACAACGTACTTTATTCTGGCAACTCCTTCAGTACAGCTGACCACAATTATAATTCCCTGTATTTCTTTGTTCTTGTGGGTACGGATTTCATATACCAACGCCCCGGTCTGCACTCTGCTGGAAATGACTCTTATCTCAGAACCAGATGAGAGCACAAAACGGGACAAGAATTATGTCAATGGTCAGTTGGCATGGAAGTAGACGCCACGCATTGTCTTCGACATTGGGAGTTATCATTGTCATCTATTGTTTATCTGCCGCCCCTTTCAAGGCGAGAAGCCCCTGAACAATAGGGTGTTGACACACCTCGGTCTTCCTGCTTCACTGGGCGCTTGAAGCTTATAGCTGCATTCTTCGTGAGCAGATCGTTAAACTTGTACCAAACAATCAACAAAATGGGGAAAAAAGAAGAATCCCGCTCTTCGTATCCCAAGCTTGAATGTGCGAATCATGTGAATAGGTCTTTCTGAAATCCTTGAAAAAAATGATGATACTCTCAAGAGTTCAGTGAGTTATCTTGAGCTAAACAGACTGAACACTGACATAGCAAGTCTACAGGAAACATAACTTCCAGGTAGTGAATCTGAAAATAAAGAAGAATACACCTTCATCTGGTAGGTGTGAGGAGTAGTTGAATGCACGGAATACGGGTGTGAATTCGCTGTCAGTAGGTGGCGCAGAGAGAATTCTCACCCTTCGTATGAAGGTCTTGTAAATCTTGTGTGCACCTATGCACCAGCGCTCTAAGTCAAAGGCTCAGCTTGACCGTGTCGTCATTCGTATCCCATATATGAAAATACCTTTTAGACGACTTCAATGCCAGGTTCGTCACTGATCGAGTGTACTGGCCAAAAAAGTTAGTTAACATGGTGCAGGGAAAATGCATGAGAATGGCTCATATAATTCTGATGCTATCATAAAATTTGTGACAAATACTTAACTTCAGAACATGGTTTGCCACAAAGAAGCCTGGAGATATCCAAATACAAATCATTGGCTCTATCTGGTCATCACCTGACACGACTCCAGAAACAACGCCTGCACCACCAGCGATTACCAGAACGCAGACTCCAATAGATTTTCCCTGATCACCCCACAGGTAAACTTAAAAATTAATAATCTCTATCTAAGAAGGTGTATCAGTTGAGAAGTAACTCTAGCAAGACGACGTCTACCCAGATAAAAACCAGAAGTCTTCAGGGAGGTTCGTGGAGACCCTTCCCAGTGGTTCATCATTCGGAACATGAACTAAAGAAAGCACAAAAGTTCAAAGATTGAGTGCCATGAAAATGTTGGTGAATTAAGCTACTCTAAACAAAAGCTACTAGCAAAAGGACTGAATATTTGACCAAATTGGATGCTACATTTACCTCGTGAAATATAAGGATGCTTAATATATATACACACATATATATATATATATATATATATATATATATGTGTGTGTGTGTGTGTGTTGTGTGTGTGTGTGTATATATATATATATATATATATATATATATATATATATATATATATATACACACACATACATATATATATATATATATATATATATATATATATATATATATATATATATATATATATATATGATTATATAAACAAGAAACGTTTATCAATCTATCATGTTCCACTTTAATTAAAGCTTCATCCTAGAATGAGATATTGAGAAAAAGAAGTAAGAAATTCTGTTATTACATATATAGACATAAATACATTATATTATTATTTAAAAATATGTATTCATCGCGACACCGAAATTACCATGTTTCGGAACCAAAACCTAAATCTTAAATTAAACTTTGAATTAAAGTTTTTCTTCCATTCTCACGAAATTTTCAATAAATTTCGAAAAAAAAAATTACTTTTTAAGCAACATAATATTATGTAGTTTAAGTTGTTGGGAGAATAGAATGACAAATTTTTTAAGATGGTGTTGCTTTTTTGTCGAATCAGGATATAAGTATAATTTAAGCTCGCAAAGTAAATGTAGGTTGTGGGTTAGGCGTGGGTTTGTAATGTCTGTATGTCGATATTGGCTTCTTTATATGAGAACGTGTAATCACTGTTTGTTTTTTTTTTATTATTATTTTTTTTTTGGGGGGGGGATTCATAAGATCCACTACAATAAATCAGCATTTTTATTTAATTTTATATTTAATTATTTTTTTATTTTTTTTTTTTATTTTGCAAAATACACTGGGATATTCATAAAATGGTTTTCAAATATGATTAAGTCATATTTCATATATTTATGTTTTTATTTATAAAGATCAAAAATTCTATATTTATTATATTTATTAATATACTAAATACATTATTGTTAAAATTAAAATAAAATTTACTTACTTTCTTGGTCAGATGATAGATATGTAATTATTCAGTTTTTTATGGATTTTTTTTATAATTAATTATGTTTTAAATAAAAATAATGCAATGTCTACACAAAAACAGTTATTTATTTACTTTGATTTAATAAACCTTTCTTTTTCAGAAAATTAATAATATATAAATTCTCATGTACGCACTGAGGACATGGTCCATTTAAAGACCTACAAGTTCTCTTTTTTTTTTTTTTTTAATAATTCCCTTCCTACTGTGGGTGTTTTATTTGATTCTTTTAAATGCCAAAAATATTTAGATAGAGATGTTTGGTTACGATTATCATTATTCATGAAGGAATACAGATGTTGGTTCCAACTAAAATTTAGACATATGTCTAGTGCTACCATTAACAAATTTTTCAATATTAGGATTCTCAATATATGAGTGCATTGGTAAACCGTAGATTCTGTGAGACATTTATTATTCAATGGACTATTTTTAGGATTCCTACAGTACCATAATTTTTTGCTATTATTTATTCTTAGTTCTGGATCACTATTTCTTCGATTGTGGTATAAGTATTTATTTACAATTTTATTATTGTGGTTTTTTTTATATTTTTTCTAAATTTACAGTATAACTATAACTTTATTTTAGAATATAGTTATTAAAAATGTTGCACAGTGTATTATTTCTAGGAAAATGTTTTTCGATTGAAGCAAGAAATTTATGTTCTAAATTACTAGTAACCATTTCGTTGATAGAAGTTGCGTACCAAATGATTTTTCTATTTCTATTTTTCTCTGATTATTCTTCTTAGTTTTCTATACTTAATGACAGGGCGACTATATTTTAAACCTTTATTATAAAACTTACTGTGTTCATAGAATATTTTTCATTAGCAGAATTTAGATGGTATATATTTTTCATTAAGTCTAATGTTATATCGAGGAAGTTTACTTTTTATAATTTTGTAACTTTCAAATTTAGGCACTTAAATTCTCTATGTATTAGTTTTCTAATCTTATCAGATTTGAAGTATGTAGACTTCCTCACAACGATAAGGCCATCATCCATATACAGTAAAATATCTTCATATTAATTTCACGGTGCGCACTCAGATGATATAAAATAAATAGACTAACAAGATTGGAAGTCCCTGCAAAGGCCAATGATCCCATTGTAATATCAAAATGGTCTTCTGAAACGTTTGTCCACTGTTTCTTATTATGAATGAGAACAGATTTTTTGCATTCATAATTATGCTGTTTTCCTCTTCAGATAAATCAAAGAACACAGTGGCGAAACCCAAAGAAGGCGTGCAAAGTTCCCTTGATAATATTCTTCGATGTCAAACTGTAATAGGGTACAATTTGTTTTATCTTTAATATTTGAAAACGAATTGGTGACACTTTGGTATTAATCGTTTGTTTTAATCCCAGGTAATCCTTAATTTGTTTGTCAACTTTTTCCAGGATTTTTTACTAATTTTACCGATCTCAGGTCAGGTTGGACTTATAATTCTTCTAGTAGAATTTGCGTCAAATTCGATTTTATGGTGCATGATTGCTAATATCTAATATAGCAATATTTTGTGGTAAGTTTTCGACTAATTTTTAATTTATCTGTAATTGTTACTCGTCATATTTATACTTTCTATCATATTGACATTATTATTATTATTAGCTTTTTATAATGCTTTGTTAATTTTCTAACTAGAGTGTTATAATCTTTTGCTGCTCATATGTAAAAATGTCCAGTTTTTTTCAGACTTCACAAATATTTTATCTGTTTCATTTATATATTTACAATCGGGCCCAGATGTTTTGGGAAGTCATTTTTCTTTTTAAGAAAAGAGATTTTGTTTACTATATCAAGTAGATGATTTTTCAACATAATCCTTAACCTATATTTATTTTGCCATCTTAAATTATACTTGTATCATGTTTCGTCAAAAATGCCAACACCATCTTAAAAAATGTTGTAATCTCATTCCCACACCAACTAAAAATATATAATATGATTGTGAATGGAACAAAAATTTTAAGTTTAAGTTTAAGTTTTAGGTTTTGGTTCCGAAACATGGTAATTTGGGTGACGGGATGAATACATATTTTTAAATAATATTTTAATATTATGCTCTACTGGGTATCGAGCACTGGTTTTAAAAATTTATTTATATATATATATATATATATATATATATATATATATATATATATATATATATATATAGACACATTTAATGTCCAACCGGTTACTCCGACATCCAATGTATATTAAAGAAAATATGTGTATAGGTGTCACTGGATTTGTTGCTTGCCTGCTGTACCTTATTGTTAACGGTAACGGGCAGCACTGCTCTTCACCCATCCACTAAATCTCTCACGTGTATATATATATATATATATATATATATATATATATATATATATATATACAATGTCCTGGGTATGACGATAAACTACATCATCGGGAGATTGGTGGATTTGTGCAGCGTATAAGGGTCTGCGGGATGCAACACTTTATGCATCCTTGGTGGTTCTCGGCATACCACATCATAAACATCAAGAGTGGTTAGATGACAATATTACAGAGGTTCAGCTTATAGATGAAATGCACTCTTCTCATAACGCTTGGATTGAGAACAAGAACTCGTTCACGAAGAAGATCGCTTAAAAGAAGTAAAAAAGTCAGGTTCAACGAGCTCTCAGAATCATCAGAAAGCGTTGGTTGTCTGAAACGATCACTGCTGAACTCTAAGAAGCTTCATATAGAAAGGATGTAAAGGTTTTAAGTGCTAGCCTCAAGAGGGTTTTCAGTCCTCCTCAGAAAATTGGTGTTGCTCCAATCTTCATAGCAGATGGTGAAACTCCCTTGACGAATAAGTGAGACATTTTGAATCGCTGGAAAGAGCATTTCGAAACTGTTTTAAACACCACTTCGGTTACTGATGAGGAAGCCATCACATCAATTGATCGATCAAATCCAGAAATTCCGGAGCTGTGTTTTGAACCTACATATCAAGAGTTAAGTTAATCCATCAAGCAGATCTCATCTGGAAAATCACCTACTCCTAAGGATCCTATTCCACTTTAAGCGTATAAACATGGTAGCCAAAAGTTGGTAGAAAAGTTGCATCTCCTTTTCATGGAGATATGGAAGGCAGGCCGTGTCCCACAGGATTATAATGACGCCTCTATCAAACACATCTACAAAAACAAGGGTTTCAGTTGTGTCTGTGATAATCATAGGGGATATCACTCCTTTCAATTTCATTTCCTATCTAGATTGATTCTAAACAGTATCATTATACATATTTTCGACGACATCTATCCTGAATCGCAGTTTTATTTTGGCAAGTCTTGAGGAAACTCGGCATCCCAGAAAACATGCTAAAGGTTATCATCTCCACTCACGAAGGAATAAAAGCTCATATCGTGTCTGATGGTATGATGTCAGAATCCTTTGGTGTCACGAACGGCACCAAGCAACTGTGTGTCATGGGCCCTGTCCTTTTTGTCGTTTCTTTTTATTCGCAGAAACAGAGTGCGGCGTCAAGTTTCAGTTTCGAACAACTGGTGGACTTTTCAACCATTAGCGCTTCAAAGCAAAGACCCAACTTCGTACACAAATTATCCGGGATTTGTTGCTTGCTGATGATGCTGCACTTGTTGCGACATCCGTTGAGGATGCCCAACCTCTGCTGCATGTAAAGCTTTGGCCATACATTTAGCATAAAGAAAACTGAAGTCGTGCACCAACCTTGTCTTACTCAGAAGCAATTCTGTGGTGAGAAACAAAAACCACCAGTCTAAAAATTTCCAGAGAAAATGTACAGCCAGTTAAATCAGGTCTACAGGAATGTAGGACACCCATGGCTCAGATACAAAGACAAGCTGAAGAGCAATTTGTCAGCTGTCAATATACCACATAACACCCTTGAGCACTTCGCCTTGGAGCTAGTAGAGTGGAGATCAACGTGTTTTTATTGGACTCAGCAGTTTTCAATCTGCTAGTCTGAATCGTTTTCAAGAAGCGAATGAAAGATCTAAAAGGACAGTCAATCTAACAGTGACCTCATCCTACAATCCTGACTCTTGCTCCACATGCAGCTACGTTTGTAAATCACTTGCGGTCCTTAAGTGCGATTTAAGATTATCGTACAAAATTCAAAACTGCATCAATTGCTTAAGTCGTCAGATCCTCATACGTCGAAACGACGGGAGAGTCCTTTATTACATCATATATATATATATATATATATATATATATATATATATATATATATATATATATATATACATATATATATATACATATATATTTATTATTATCCTTTATTACATTATATATATATATATATATATATATATATATATATATATATATATATATTTATTTATTATTATCCTTTATTACATTATATATATATATATATATATATATATATATATATATATATGAACTTAGACTAAATTAGATGGTTAAATCTTCATTCATCTCTCTATGTCTACTGGCCATTTAGCTCTTCTTTACAGATTGCGTAAAAATATATATTATTAACTGACACGCAAGTGCAAATAACAGCAATATCGAATTAACACTCCAAGAAATATATCCACTTTCAGAATCTCGGGAACGGGATTTTCTATTTGTTAAGTAACAAGTGTTAAGAATTCAGCAACTATAGAAGAAGAAAAACAATTTCTTTAATAATAAACGGATATTTTCGACTTGAGAATAATATTTGCTACGCAGTATTTTGCATAAATACTGCGCAGTATTTTGCATAAACAGTTATTTCTAGACGAAATAGATATCGGAAGGCCACTCAACAAGTAAGAATCCTATTATTACTTCTGCTATGAATTCAGTGGCAGCCAGAAACTTAATGTTGGATGGGATGTAATCATATTTCATAGATCCTGAGTAAATTGAAAATCTGAATAATATTCTTTACACCTGCAGAATTCTCGTGAAAATGTCCAGTTTCTGATCTCTCGCCGTGATCTGAGTATTTGGCCAGAAATTCCTTTTGCATTGAAGACGACTGACAAGGTACTGCGGTTAAGTTTTTTATTTATTTTTTCGTTGTTCGTATAAGTGTGTCCAAAAGTTTTTTTTATATCTGAGCGGTTTCGGCTATTCTTTTAGACATTTTGAAAGATGTTTTTATTTCTTTTGGCCAGGGATCATCAGTTTAGGTTATAGTTTTTTTGATTCGCATGCTGTCCTCAGCATCCACACAATTAGGATAAACTCGAACTCATTTTCTTTCTTTTTTTCCCCCTTTAAACTTTATCAACAATATGTACCTAGCATAGATGATATCAATAGGGAAAGTGAAATTAGCGTGTCGTGTTCGAATTCTATGAGAGGTCGTTACTTCAGATTTCGCACAAATATACTTGGAAAGGTATGAATCCATATTTTATACTTTCGCCAAGCTAGCAGATTAATATCAGATTAGGCAGAACTCCAAAACTAATTTGGTAGATAATCGACGAGAATGACGACTTTAAAACCGATTTTAAGTGGGAATATTCACTTCTCCTTATGAAAATGTACTTGCTAAAGAAACCACAGCCTTGTAAAAATAAAAATGTAATCATCTTTTTTAGTGACCTTTTATTTGGTTGCTTGACTCGTAATTCATATAATGGAAATATGTATTTACTTTCCGAATACTCAAATAAAAAGAAGCAGTAAGAAATGTCAGAGGGAAAAAGAAACAGAATAAATAGCTTTTGATTCTTAATCAATCATCAAGTGTTACTTCATTCAAATGGTGAGATCTCTAGCAAGCTGTAAGAGTGACTATTAATTATTTCTGAAGAAGTCACCTTCAACGTTTTGATTTCTTCAGGGTATTATGAGCTTCCACTGCATATATGAGTTACAGATTATGAGAATCAAACGACATTTCCTACATTCTTAATGGCATAATCATTGCATTTCTTACAGACAGATTGGCCATCAAATGAGGCCCCTTGTCAATTACCCTTGATAAATCGTAGGGTTCGTAAGATAGTAAATAGAATTTCAATGGCCCATCGAATGATAAACTTGCATTATCTTGCGGCTTCGTTGCTGGCGATTGTAATGCAGACCACTCTGACGGATTCCATGTATATATATATATATATATATATATATATATATATATATATATATATACACACACACACACACACACACATATATATATATACACACACACATATATATAAATATATATGTGTGTGTGTGTGTATATATATATATATGTGTGTGTGTGTGTGTGTATATATATATATATATATATATATATATATATATATATATATATATATATATATATCATGTCAAGTGCGTGAAATTACCTGTACGCACCAACACAAAGGTCAGTTTCTCCTTCCTCTTTGTGTTAAGTCCTTTCAGGGTGTTGCAACAATGGCTCCCACAATTACCTCCTCTGTGTAGCACTTAATAAATCTTAGATTTTGCTATCCTTCCTAAACCCTGTTCAGACTTTGATTTAAACAAACTCGCCAGGCAGGGTTTTTTTTTAGTTTCTTCCTTCTCTTTTGCCTTCAAAACCTCCTCGACATGTCAAATTTTCCAAACCATCTTATCTTATTATATGAACTATAAATGCCATCTTTGTGATGTTAAGTTTAACTTACCTTTCAGTTTCTACTGTTTAAATGTTGAATCCATGGCAGCCTCATCATCTTTCTCTAGAATCACATATCTTTTGCTTCAAGTCTCTTCTTCATCTGTACGAAGATTGTTCAACATTTTCTGTCATATAGAACTAACATTACGCAACAATTCAGTACTGTTATCTTTGTTTCTAACAGAATTATTCTGTTTCTTAATTCTATTATTTTATAATTTATATATTTTATAGGGGAGGCAGGATGAAGTCATGGATAGCGGCTTAGACTGAGAAAACGGAGAACAGTGTTCAAATTCCACTCGAATCCATTATATTCACCTACGTGCTAATATCCTTGGGAAAGGTATGAATCCTCTTATTCTCTCTCCAGCTATGGATAAATAGCAGGACACACCGGGTGTCTGTTGGATGGCAACTGGACTACCGCAGAAAGAAATAGAAACCTACTGTGGGAAACAAATCTGCATCGTCAGCCATGTATCAAAAGACAAATGATCACCTCCGCGTGTATCACACAACTGACTGATGATGTTAATGCTTTCAACAATATATCTTATAATGGAAATATTAAAATCAATCGAAAATTGTAAACAAAAACATATTACTAATTTAAGTTATAATTTAAAAACTGCTCAAAATATGTTTACACATTTCAAAATATCCATTAATGGTTTGATCGCTTCCATTGTCTTCTGCCATAAGTTTTACTAGATAAACACGAAAAATAAAGTCACTCTGAAAATATATTTTTAACATGACCATTCTTCATACTGTTCAGGAAATGAATGATAACAATGTACTTTGAGAGAGTAGAGGTGTTATGTTTAGTTACTCTGCATGACTATCGCAATTCTGAAGTATCTAAACCGTTTCTATTTACTCTCTTTAAGAGACAAAGAAAGAATAGGATTCAGTCTTTTAAACTAGATTTACAAACAGAAATATGGAAGTGCAGTTATTTATTTTTAAATCCTTAACAATAAATCTCACATACAAAAGATATCTTCTGAAATCAGCCATCAGAACTCAAAAGAAACAGTAGTAATCTCTCAAAAACTTAAATTATTTTGTGTCCGGCTTAATCTTTTTTTTTTTTTTTTCGTTCTGAATCCTGCAATCTAATGTCGCAAGAAAAGATAGACTAAAATGTAGCAATGTAACAAGCAAAATAAAGATATGAAATTTATAAAAATATGGAGAATATGAGAAATCCTTCACGTGAGAATCACAAAAGCACTTAAATGCATTATTATCATTGCTATAATGGCTATGTTGACAGTAATACAACAAGAAAATAAAGAAATCTTTTCGTTGAAATAAAAAGCAAACTTATAAAATGAAAAGAACACTTCATATTTGTATCTGCAAATAAATAAAAGTAAATCGATTCTGTTGAATCGAAATATTTTCTTTGTTCTTCTCTTTTAACTTCATCCTCTTTCCATTCATTCTGCTTGAGAATTCTTAACCTATCCGCAACCCTTAAATAAATTCGAAAAACTGTCGTAACTTCATAAAACTTGAAAGTGCATCTTCATCAAATTCTGAAAATAAACCAGAGACATTCCTACAAATATATTTATCCATTTCCGTAGAAGCGTAAACTCCGAAAAGAAACGGCAAACATTTTTTTTCTAAAATAGTTATCAATATCAAAGAAAAGACAAACGGAAATTAGACAAATACTTTTTACATTGAAAAAAGTACCATAGATTCTGAACTTCAGTTTAAATTATAATGATACATACAAGTTTATACATATATACAATCAAAACTACAGAGTGAAGATGGACGTTTTTGAAATGTCTATTACTCAGCATCAGGTAGAGCAACATATGTCCGACAGGTACAATTCGTTCCCTGGTGTCTTACCTTTTTTTTTTCTTTTTAGTACATGCCCTAGTATTGTAACGGTTAAAGCACTGTGAGTTCACCTATGGCAGTTTTGTGAAGAATAACGAGTCTGTCACCGCAGATCAGCTTGACTTTCATCGCCGATTCAACATTCCTCGAAACCATGATGTTCCCACTTACACGAGGTACACTAATGAATAGCAGGCTGGCGGGGACCCCTTGAACAGTACGTACCCAGAAAATGTGGAACAAAGCTTTGCTACGCAGTCCGAATCGCTCTGCTCGGAGGCATACTACTGAAATTGGCATCAATAATCGTTGGGTAAGGCGTAATTTGCATGAAGTACCGCATGTCCAGCCCTACGAATTAGTTATTAGGCAACAGTTAAAACCAGGAGACTATGCACATTAGTTTAACTTCGCACGTCAGATGGAAGGAATTTTTGAGGCAAATGACAACCTCAGTTTGTTAATGATTAATGAAGCTCATTTACATTTCAATCGCACGGTGAATCAACAGAAATGTCGTTATTGAGAGAATTGCACAAAAGAACACTGCAGAACCAGAAAGTGACGGTTTGGTGTACTGTTGAAAAAGCTGTCCTTGGTCCTTACTTTTTTGAAAACTATGATGGAAATGCTGTTAGTTTGAACTCCCAGTCTTACGTCGAGATGATAAACAATTTAGATAAATTGAATTACGAGGAAAACGTATTCATATCCAACAAGTATTGTTTCAGCAGGATGGGGAGACGGCCCACACAGCCAGACCATCAAAGTACGCTCTTCGCCCTCATTGAAACTCTTTGGCCTCTTCAGTCTCTTGATTGTCCAAATGTGATTATTTCTTGTTGAAAAATCTCAAGGAAAGTACGTATGAACATAAGCCCTGTACATTTGGGGATTCGAAGTAAGCTATTCGTATGGAAGTCGCTCAAATCGACAGAGACAGACTGAAAAGAGTGGAGGTCAACTTCCAAGACTACCTTCAGAAATACATCAATGAAATCAGACACCACAAGAGTGGTGTTGATTCCACAACTGATTTTGTTAAATGCTAATTCAATATGAAGACTTTGATGTCAATAAAACATTTTTGAAGCTAAAATTAATGATGTGAATTTTTCAAAAAAACTCCCTGCTTAAATCGCTGTATAAATAGACGGAGAGAGCTGCGCATACATATACATATCTTTGTGTTCGTGTCTGAAATATTTATGTATATAAATGCGTATATATGCCTATACTAATATACACATTCACACAAATATTTATGTAATGACATTACCTCCGTATTATATTAGTGCCTGCTACAGGAAATCTACAAATTCTGACAACGAGAGGTTGAATTAAATTGTCCTAATATTAAAATACATATATAAGATCAAAATATAAATCTGACCTTCTTTGTACATTTTAATTGATTAGGTTACGTCTTCAAATTTCGATTAACAATAAGAGAATATTCTCTAAGAATTAGAAAATGGAAATATTGAATAGTTCCCGGAATAGTCATAGAGTTTAAGGGATAGTTTTTTGAAACGTTAAATATGTTGTTGGAATGGATTTGGGCAATCCAGCAAAGGCCATTCTAATCACTCAAGATTTGACAGACGCTCGGCGTTAAGGAAGCCATTTGCATTGCTTTGAATTCAACCGGATATCTCATCGCTAAAGCAAATGGTGATGAAAAAGTGATCATAAAAGAATTCAAAGCGACACAGAAAGCTATTTAATAACGGTGAACAAATTAAAGTAAAATTCAAACGTAACTACCATAAAATATAATGGTTCAAATTTATGCATTTTTGATGCAAAGCTTGTCTGATGCGTTCCACATTTTCTGGGGTACGTACTGTTCGCGGGGTCCCCGCTAGTCTGCAGTTTGAATAAAAATGATCTTATTTAAGTTCTAAGTAAGCTTTAAATACTCTCTTTACAAAATATCCGACAGTACTCGTAACATTTTCAGCAATCGAAAATGAACCGCTGATTGATAATCCGACCTAATCCTTTGTAAAATCTTCCTTCAATGATATGGCTTATTTCAAATGTTCTTGACGTATTTTATCTAAAACAATACGAATACAAAGTTTATTAACAATTCAAAAATAAGTTTTTGACAAAAAGACAAAATAGCAGTGAAGTGCGCGGTCAGTTAAATAACAGGATCTGCTTACATTTGGCCTCATGCGATTCAGGAATCATCTTGTCTTTTAAAACTTAATCTGTGGACATGTCTATAGTTGTGGATATCCGCTTTATAAACGCTTTATATACAAGTATAAAACTAAACTAGAAAAATGTATTTTCATTCTGTCTTCATTCTCTTTGCGTACGTTGATTTTTTTAAAGTTAGCTAGGTGCAGTTTTGTCGGATTATACACTTATAATAAATCCAGTCACAATGTAAATTTTGTGTTTCTAAATGTAATAAAAAAAATAAAAATGACTAATCAGGTATTTGAAAAATTATTTCCACATCCAGTGACTCAGAATTTGATTAGCTTAACTTCATCTGCGTCAAGAGCATCTTCACTGTTGAGCAGCGATACAACGTAACCCGGGGTTTACAAAATCACTTTACCAAGATTGGTTCTTGACATAAATGAAGCTGTTTTTGTGACTATATTAGGTTGCACCTCAGTGACTGCAAGATATCTTTTCGTCAACGCCTTCTGGATACACATGTTGAAAGATCTATAGTAAAGGACGCTGAAGAGAGTTATCACTAACAAAGACATGATGGAAGTCAGATGAAGCGATGTAGAAAATATGTCGAAATTTCGATCCTCTTCATCAAAAGCAATATTCGCTGTTGCTGTTGGATAATATTGAAATAAACGAATAGAAGTGGCACTTGACAGTAAGTGTAATACTGTTTATTTGCAATATGATTACAAGAATCATCATTTTTCTTTTTAATTTAAATAAAATATAAAAATATGTCAAACTGGAATTGAGTTTCATGGTCTCGTGACATTGATTGTAATCAGCTCCAAAATAACCCTAAGGAAGCAGCGAGTTCAGCAATCCACCCCGCCCACTCCTTAACTTTCTACCAGCATAGTTCTTTACTGGGATATCTTCCTTATTCAGGCTTCTTTGATTAGTCCGCGTTTTTCCACAGGACCAATCAAATCAAAATAATATAAAACACCAGCGACAGAACAAGTAATGGTTATATTTAAATTAAATTTTTCAATTTGGCTTCACACATGAACTTCAAAACTTCTGTTATCGAGTTTTTTTCAAAACAATTCTATTTTTGTAACGTACGGTGGCCGTTAATATTTAAGTATAACACAAGTCTTCAATGTTAAATAAAACAATATTTAATTACGATCGCAAATAAATAGAAGAAAGAATTAAAAATCAGCTATCAATAATTAACCATTTTAGTGAATACCTTGTTAGTAGCTCGGCTCGGCTTAGCATCCGGTAAATCCTAAATCAAAACCCAAAACATCAACGAACAATAATTCGACTGGATAGTTCTACTAAACAGTCATTCAATAATCACTACAGTCAGTAGCCTGACACCGCTATTTATACAGCTGGCAGAAACATATATTCATAAGTCCTGAGTGACAACCTCGAACCTCGGTTTTTGTTAGTTACTCATTTTCTTCTTATATATCAACTATGACGTATGAGATGGCAGTACGACATATTTTCAGTCAGACCTCCTTTTAAAGTCCTGATCTTTTCAGTTACGAAGTTACATTACGTTCGTACTCGATTAATACTTTGCACTCAACTTAAGAATTAAGATAACTCTTAAAATTCATTTACAATATTTTTTCATATAAATTATTTTTCTTTCCATAGTCTAAATTTTAATTACTCGTCAGTCATCACCAATACACTTAAACACTATCCATAAGGTCACAATATTATTTTCTTCCAAATTAAAATCTTCGGAAAACGGTATAAAAATTTGGAGAATCACTAGTAGAGTTTCACCCTAGAGTAACATATCTCAGTAATATTTTAATAATAAGGTGAGTTTGTAAATATTTATTAAAATAATCTTCCTCTGTCACATAATTAAAACAGAGGAATGTATACATCAGCGAATTTTCCATGAGACCAGTTTTCTGACAGTTGCTCTACAGCTGACATTCTTCTGTAGCTGAACTGAATAAAAGTAAAAAGTACTTGTACCATCCATAAATTTGCTCCTTATGTCTGTGTTCAGAGATAACTGATTACAATAGTCTGATGTCGCTTTCTTATAGGATAATAAATAATTTGACACCATAAGCAGGTGTCAAATAAGTGATAGCTGCGCATATAACATAATTGAAAGTTGTGCTTTTTTCCTTTATCCTCTCTTGTTTAAGTTGCACAGAAAATCAACCAGAAATCGTCATGTATCGACATTCTTTAACATTCTTTATATTCCCTTTGGGTACAATGTCGACAACAATGCTGCATGGACCATCGTTTAATGCAAACATCCTGGCACGCCATTGATATACCCTTCTATTGTGATCTGCTATTCTGTAACACAATTAAAGAGCATTGTATTAGCCAGTAATAAACTATGGTTAAGCGACACCAATTGTTGGAGAGAAATGAGAATTTGGTTCGTTTTATGATGCGTTTATCTAAATCAGATTTCCTTACTATATATTCAGTCTAATTAAGGCGTTCCTTATTTTCAGGATATCTTCAAGAACAAACGAAATTAAAAGACATCTTTAATTGTTCTGCACACTGTTATCGGTAAATTTGTCTCTTGTTATCACTTAAGCATAAACTATCTCACTTTTGAGGGAAAAGATGTTTAATTTGCAATACAATAGCAAGTTTCTCTTCCTTGATGTGTTAAGTGATTTTAAGTTTCGAACATAGACAAAACAATTATATAAGCATGAAGACAACTAAGAATTCCTATGCACTCCGAATTATGCACTTTCGATTATTCGCTTGTACCGACGACAGAACGTTCCGAATAAGAGAACATTACGTCAATTCCACACAGGTCTTAAATACTGATTATGAAACAGATCAAAGAAATGTTTCTCAGATATGACATGAAAGATTTTATATTAATGAAGAAGAGGAATATTGGAAGCAGATTAGAAAATCTTAGCGGACAAATTTTGAACGGAATAACTTAAATACTTGCTTTAAGTCTGTTAATCCAGTTTGATGTAGAGAATCTTATGCTGAAGAATTTAACAGAAAAGGAAAGATGAGTATAATTGTGTTGTTACTTTAAGAAAGTCGATTTTTCGAACATTTACAGTAATGATAAATTCGTAAAATATTTTCACACTCGGCTATTGGTATTTTAATGACTGAATCATAAATAGTCTGTATCATTAATATATTTTTATGCGTGACATTTTAAGGAGTAATAGTGGAGTAATAGATAGTGGCTTGGATTGAGGAATCGGAGAGCCGAGTTCGAATCTATTACATTCACTTACGTGCTAATACTCTTGAGAAAGGTGTGAATCCTCTTCTCCCTCTAGCTTTGGGCAAATAGCAGGACAGACTGGGATCTATAGCCTAGGATAGCAACTGGTCTAAGAGAAGGACAACTTTAAATTCAAAACCTGTGGAGGGTCCACCACTATAATCAAATCTCATGTGCTGTTCTCGAGCCGTCGGTTTCCTTGGAACTGATCTGCTTGACCCTCATACATCGAATTCGATAGGAAAATCGAGTATGCTTACTTTTGTGCAGAGAATTCATAAGTATGTATTTAATATATTGTTTGACTTGATAACGACAGTTAGACATTGATGTTCTTTTTATGTTTTCTAGATTAAAAGCGCAGCGAAGTTGATATCGCAAATAACCTAACTTATAACATGGAAAATGACAATAAAAGCATAGGAAGATGTGGAGAGTTATAATTATAAACGTAATGAAAGGATGTGGCACATAAAACATTTAAACATAAAAATCCTTCGCTAATTAATACTGAAGTTTGAAAAATATTTCTCTTTTAGATTTAGAAAATGACACAATTCAATTGAAAAAATGTTTCTAGGCTGCTTTTTTCGTTCATTATGATACATTATTATATATTGCTTTATTGTGTGGCAGCAAGGTAATAAGAGGCATATGGAGACGACATGATGCATATTTTTATGGCCATTCACTCATCCCCTGTGTTGTACCAAAGCTGGAAACTATAGAAATTATTTCTTTCAAACTTAACAAGAACAATCACTCATTTTCATCTTATGTTTTCACACAAAATGGCTGTCACTAGAAAACATTATACATTCGTAAAGTTTTTTTTTTCTTTTAGAAACCCTACAATTTAGTTTCCGTTGCTTTGTTGCAAATGATCACTAAAATAGTATGAAGGCACATATAAACCTGCTAGCAAATCGCTGTCCCTTTACACAAGAGAATTTGAACATGCGTTTTATATGAGCAATAAAAAGACAAGGCAAATATTTTAATAAAGCATCAGAATACACCAAGAGTTCCATAACGAAGGTGATATTGACATTGTTAAAAGTATTTTTCATTGTTCAAGTGCACCTTTTATCCGTGTATTCTTAGATTTTTCAGTGTTCACATAAAATATGGTTTCATATTACTTTGTATTCAAGGTAATGAAAACAAATATAAAAGTAAAAACAAACTCTAACAGGATCCCACGTTCAAAGCACGAATCATATGAGGTTCTTTCAGTGCTTCAAATTTGAAATAATTTCATCTGCAGTTTCCTTTGCGATTTTGCATATTGATTATTCACGATCCCCACGCAAAACACGAATATTCATTAAAAATCACGCATCAATAATTAACAGAAAATGTATTGATCTAAAGATCATGAACAGAAGTCAATGATTGAAAATGCCAACAGCTAAGGAAGAAAACAACAATTTTAAGGTAAAAGGCGTTCATTTTGTACACAAGTATTTGCATCAAAGAGCTGAGAAAATAAACGTGGGAAACATTTAAAATGCATTTTTATCTTTGAATGTTCGAGAAAATCAAACGAAATAAATATTAGATTGGAGTAAAGGAGAAAGAGATAAACTTTTATCCATATCCAATGGATTTATAATTTCTGCCATATCAACTACATGGTGCGCTCGAAAAGTATCCGACCATATATATTTTCCCACTAATTCTGTATTTTTATGCCGCTAAGTCGCGTAAGTTCCAGATATTTACACCTACACCAGAGACAAATAGTGCATGCTCATTGAATTTTTGTTTTCATGCAATCAAGATGATCAAGATTTTGCTATTCTACCCAATATATATATATATATATATATATATATATATATATATATATATATATATATATATATATATATATTGTTTTCCATGGATCTATCTTTTTAGTATCTTAAATTAAAAAGACCTATTTGGTTTATCCTTACCACTTACGGATTTGATATTATGATATATATATATATATATATATATATATATATATATATATATATATATATATATATATATATAATATGTATATATATATATATATATATATATATATATATATATATATATATATATATATATATATATTTACATATATATATATAATATATGTATATATATATATATATATGTATATATGATAGCACTCAATATCAATGATAGAACTCATATATATATATATATATATATATATATATATATATATATATATATAAGCTTTTGAGAGCACATTTAATATAAGAAAAATAATAAATTTAATGAAACAAAACTTCTTACACGGATGTACTAATGCTTGTATAAACGACTGCATTCGATGTAAACACCTTCAGCCGCAATAATAGGTTCAATGCAGGAGAGGACATTTTGAGAACCACGCATCACATGGACTGTATTGATATTAGATAAGGAATCATTCGTATTGAGGTTAATCTTGATTATTCACCCGTTTAACAACGCCTTTCATGCAATACTGGAGTGTGTTTAGGTCTGCCGCGTTCGCTCTCCAAAAGGTACAGTGCTGTATGTGAAGGCTGTATGTGTTTCAACAGTGTCCTGTTAAAACTCATGGAGCCTTTCAATGGCATACAACGTCTATACAAGGCTTCACATCTTTTTTCAGCAGCTCACTGTAGCCAAATAAACGAAGTGGAATGACATGGCATGCCCTTCACAACTCACCACCCTTAAACCTTTAAAGCCGTCACTGAAGTTGGAAATTTGCTGAGCATAATATAGGAATATCTTATGGATGAGCATCTGTCATTTCTCAACTACCACATGTTTTAGGTGATTCTGGACTTGTTCAGTAATTATTTTGCTCGGAGGCAACCTTTCTGATTGCGTGTGTGTCAAAATGAACTTCACTTAACTCATCACGCATGGCTGGTAAGGAATGGCCACATGCAACACTTTACAGATTGTACGTTCCGACATATACAGACATTTGAATTGCTAATATTCCACACACGCTGTACGAATTGTTGTATCCCAATACTGTCCGAGTGCCGTGGCAGTATATTTAGCTTTCGTACAGGCGATACATCTCCGCTTGAGGCTTCCAACTTCTTCCGAACTTTATGTCCAATCAACCGCGCGACTTCCCAAAAATTTCCAATTTCAACATTGCTGTGCTCTGCGTGTATCGCAAAAATTACATCATCTGTTAGCTGATAGATCGTCATTGATGCTCTGAACAGACAAAAACACGTTAATTGATTATCACATGTGCCCAATCACATGGATTGAAACACCTTAATCTCCATATGCCATATTAATAAAAACAAAACAACAGCACGCAATACTATTAACTACGAACATGGACACAATATCTTGACCGTCTTTAGAAAATGAAAACATTATGTAAATACATATATACAACAATCTAGTTCTTGTTAACAGTTAATATATTTCAACCATGAAAACGGCTAAATGTATAGCCGAAATCGCCCGGATAAAAAGAACTATTGGGTTTTTTTATGTAATTTATCACCCGAAAAGAAAAAATATATATTAGATCAGTTATATAAAAAAATAAATCAAAGCACCTTGTCTGTCGTATTCATTGAAAAGTGCATGGAAGAAGGATTTCTGCCTAAACACACACACACATATACATACATACATACATATATATATATATATATATATATATATATATATATATATATATATATATATATATATATATGAATGCATGTATTTCCGACATGAATATTAAGTATGACGTATCACATCTTCCTCAGTTATATTCATTACCGTGAAACAACAAAAATACGGCCAAGTCTGATGTCTTCGTGTAAAGACGCGATGATGGCCTGATTTAGAAATGGAATCTCTTGGAGACAATAAAAAAAAACTACATTGAAATCAAGAAATAGCACGTAACCTACTTAAAAGCCTTGTCTAAATGGATGATATAAAATAAAAGTAATAGTTAAAAACAAACACTGTAATGATCTAAAAGAAATAGAAAGTTTTGGAGAACCATGATCATCCATGTGCTGAATGGAGTTGTAATTAAAAGTTAACCATACCAGTATCAATATCAGTTTTGCAAAATTTCTTTAAATTTATTATTTATACTATTTACAATGTTCGGGCTGTTATCCTAATCTTTGTTTCCATATTCACGTTTTGGCCGTTTTATGCCCTGGCCTTCTTCAAATGATTAGAACAAATGGCCAAAACGTCGTGGATATGGCAAGATGAGCATAACAGCCTAAACATTGTAAATAATATCAATAATAATTATAATACTTCATCTCTGAAATATAGGCAGGTTTTTGATTTTGAGTTGAAATTAAACCGAAATGAAATCCAGTTTGAAGACACTGAATAAGTAATTTATACTCCAAGGTATGAAAGGTTTTTGGTGAACTGGGATTTATGTAGACATAAATTCTGATAATGGAGGATACCCATTTTTTATTAACTGTAAAAGTTTTCATTCTAAATCTGTCTCCTTGCGTGAAAGTTACGGATATTATACTGTGACTGATTATGGTTTAAACATTTGTAAAAATGATTCTTTTGGTAAGACAAATCAGTACTTATTTCAGATTAAGCTGGACTTTTGTGCTGAAAATAGATATGCCATATCTACGGAAGATAAATAAACTATGTCTTTGTAATTTACAAATGACCTAATAATGTCGTTGTTTGACCTATTTTTCACGTCAAAAAACGACATTATTACGTCATTATTTTTGCACCAACCTAATACATTATTTACATTATTCGGACTATTGTCCTCATCTTTGTCGCCATATTTATCACACAGGTGATTGAAATTTCGAACTGAACCCTTTATTTCACTCACTGCGGTAGACGTGCCATGTTTAATGTATGTCAGTTATCTCCTGCTAATTTCCCCTCTGAAAGTTCTCCACTGCCTTAACCGGGTATTGAACTCACACTCTTTGGGTCTGTCACTGGAACTAACCAACGCCTTTATCCACTGTGCCATGTGTCCTTGAGGGTGTTATAAACCTAATGTCATCAGCAACCCTTTTTACCAGTGCTCAAATTACAATTTTGCTGTTATCATTGCATGTATTTACCAGAGCTCATATTGCAACTTTGTTGTTATCATTGCTTTTCTCTGGCACTCCTTATTACTGGTTCCCATATTGTATTTATTTCTATGCTTGGTCGGCTCAGGAGATTTTTGTGGCCTAGCATATGTAATTTGGTAATTCGTATGGATAATTCCAAGGAGGATATTAGCCAGAGAGCTCAATGTCAAATCAGACCAAGTAATTCAATTTAAATAGAAAAAAGACAGCCTTGAGGTTTATAATTGGTTATAATTTATTTCCTCAGTTATATAGTTTGTATCTGGTTCATCAGACCACACTTACATTGTTTTAAATTTACATATAGTTTTTATACACTTTTGAGGGGTAGATTTAAGTTGATGTAAGTTTATATAGAGAGAGGGAGAGGAGGAGTATGACAGACATGGTCGGAATTAGAAAGTGAGGGATAGGAAGAATCTTAAATCTATATTTATTAGGATATTTAAGAGTAAAGGAGGGGATAAGGACCAGACATTGACTTATTTAATAAGTTATCTCACAGGAAACGGGATAAAGAGAGAAAAGAGAAGTAATGATCTAAAGTAAGTGGAAGTAGGGTTTGAGAAAGTAAGGGGAATAGAGAGTTTCTAAAGAATAAAAGAAAAGGAACAGGAAGAGTAAATTACCTTATATGGGCATAGATTTAGATACTTGGCCGTTAACGTTTGACATTAAGCATTTAAAATTTTTCAACAAAATTAACTAAGAAAGAAAAATAATGTGAATAAAATATAAATAAACAAAAATATATCTATTATTAACATTATTAATATTATGAATAACAAGTAAGGAGTAGAATGTTTTAATTAAAATCTAAAGTTTCAAATTTTGAATCTTGATAAATATAATTGAATAATATTTCGAAATGACATAATATTTAAAAGTAATGACAGTATTATTTTTAATATTGCAATAATGATAAAAAAAGAAATATGATAATAATAATAATAATAATAATAATAATAATAATAATAATAATAATAATAATAATAGTAATAATAATAATAGTCCTAATACAGAAGGAATAATGATAATAATAATTGGAGTTAAATTAATAATAATAATAATAATAAGAAGAAGAAGAAGAAGAAGAAGAAGAAGAAGAAGAAGAAGAAGAAGAACGGTAGTTTCATAATGAGGAAATGGTAATATTAGATCAGTTATTACCTATTTAACCACATATATTCCTATATATATATATATATATATATATATATATATATATATATATATATATATATATATATATCTACATACATATACATGCACATATACACACATGTATACACAATCACATACATATATATACACATACATATACATATTTACATCTTTATATCTTTACATACATACAAATATATATATGCACACATAGGCATATATATACGTACATATACATACATATATACATACTTATAAATATTTATAAATATACATACATACACACACGCGCATGTGTGCACATCCTAATATAAGCAAGTAAATACCTGCGCATATAAACACCTACATATACATATACAAACATATGTGTATGCTTATAAATGCCATACGATCACCTATGAATATTACAACATTTTCAAGGATACTTATCAACACACATATGCCCATATACAAATATCTATATACATATATAATATAATATAAGCGATTAAACTTCTATAGAGAGACACCTGTTGTTATTTCAAGTATAGATAATATAAACTCCTGGAGTTTCCATGGATGAGTCTTCCAAATATTAGATGTAACTTTTTATTTTGAGACAATGTCTGTGTCTGCATTTAAAGATAATCTCATTGCGGTGATTTAGTAATTCCTTAGGATCATTATGTTTGATTATTAAGATTTTCTCCGTAATGCAGAGGTCCAATCTGTCTCTAAAGTTTCTAGGAGTTCAAGCTCTAGAGATAATTCTTCAGTTCACCTGTGGGGTGAAGTTTTTTTCCACCAGATCCCAATAGTATTTCGATAGCGCTCTTTGGTGTTTAATGGATTCATTGCTGAAGGAATGGCGGTGGTTATAACAGTGCTGTTTCCAATTCCCAGCAGA
>OZ010572.1:148542182-148594682 GCA_963932145.1 Acanthosepion lycidas
AAATCGGTTAAACATTTGATTCCTTTTTCTACCTGTTCTGTCTCCAAAAAGCCTCTGTTATATTCAGATGTTACTTAGGGGATTTTATTACTTACTTATTATAATTCTTCAATAATGTAACCGATTAACGTTTCTCACATCAGAATATACAGACGAGCTGGCATTGATTAAAAGGAAAGGTGCGATGTTTTTGGATAAGATAATATTACCATGGAAACCTTATATTTCGCGGGAAAGAGTTTTACAATAGATGATCCAGGGCAGATGCCGGCTTTTCCTTACCGGACAGAACGATTACAACATTTGATTTGTCTTTGATATCACAAAGAACTATTTGATTGAAAGTTAGTCATAAAGATTTCCACAGGGAAGCAACTTCGTTGTTACAAGATTTTTGTAGCAGTGATTTACTAGAGAGAAGTCGCTATAGCGATACTTGCAATTTCGCCGTCAGTATGAATCTAACGCACAAATTACAGACGAGCAATTAACTTATTCTCTTTATTTCCCTATCGCTATCACTTACGCACAAACACACACACACACACACACACACATATATATATATATATATATATATATATATATATATATATTACATATTCAGTTATATATACATACATATATATATATATATATATATATATATATATATATATATATATCATAAAGAAACAATTTATACAAAGAATTAAATTGCAATGTTAATGTGACAAATGGCGAAATCACTTCGCTAACAAGAATTAAATAGCAATGTTATGTATGGAAAAACATTGCACCCTGATGATAACAATTTGAAATTGTTGAGAATACTCGTCATGTGTCCTCCATCTGACATCAACTCGAATATAAGTATCTTATTATTCAAGGAATTGAGAGTAAGTTAATGTCTCCTTAAGTCTTGTTAGCGAAGTGATTTTGCCACTAAACACATTAACATTGCTATTTAATTCTTTGTATAAATTGTTTCATTAGGATATAAAACATAAACTGCACACCCTAATATATATATATATATATATATATATATATATATATATATATATATATATATATATATATTGTGTGTGTATTTAGGCAGTATCTTTTCATTCATACACGTTTTATTAAATAATATAGACAAGTGTTGTCTATATATTTTATGTAAATTTTTTTCATAACGTCTGATAAGTTTAATAACATTATCGTTGAACGAAGAAAGAAATTCACAATACTGATCCATATTTTTTTAATACAATCTAAGCTTTCGGCTTACATAAGCCATTGTCAATTACAACATATTAAGCAATATACGGACAAGACCGTGATGATAGTCTGTCATTGTTTGCATAGATGATTTCTAAGCAACGATAAACACGTGCATATAAGACGCTAGAAGCGAAAATCGCACCGCATCTCATGACGTCACATATGACCACACGAGAGTGAATTGGAGAAGTATGAAGTATGAAGTTTATACCACGGCTTTCCATACTTAATACTTTAATAAAAATAAATAAATACGCATAATCGCCATATCAAAATGTATTGATTTTATATATTTTAATATAAAACAAAACGAATAGAGATTTAGAAGAAACATCAAAACTTTCGACAGAAATCTAAGTGCAGAATAAATTTGTATTTATACTGGAAAATGTAATCTACATACAGCTATATTTAATTGAATATCCCAGATACCATAATAAATTATTGCATTAACATTTTAGTTCTAATATGGCTTCCTTAATAATCTTCTCTGGAATCTTCAGTTGTTTTACAATTAGATTCATTAAATTTTCAGTGTTTCGGTTTTAGACATTACTTGCAATAGATTTTTATTGTTTTCCTCAGCTGTTTTTAATTGAATATTGTTTTCTATTCTCACACACATTTTTTTAAATCATCGAATACGATTTTTCTATTACATCCATATGTGGAGATGCTCAGATCCATTCCCTCAGTTTGTTACTTTGAAACATGTTTGCTAGGTAAACAATAGACAGCTTTGCCGAATGTGAAGACGAATTGTTGTATAAATATATACTTTAGCTTATCGCTTTCTGACTGTGATCTGACACACTGAAGATCTTAGCATTTATCGATACCAGCAACTAATATCAATGGACGTATAATTTAACTGCTTACAATGATGGTCCCAAACTGTATTCTTCTTTTATCATTTTTGTCGTTTTTTTTTTTTTACTATTTCTGTGAAGGAACCAACCTCTTATTGCTGAACATTCGTCTATGAAATTTTCAGCTGAGCAGTTGCTATTATGTGTATAATTGGACACCTTCACATTTTAAGTACAAGTATTTTCGATTATAAAAATGACAGAGTAATAAATATAGTTCATCTGAGTTCAACATATTATCGAAGATTGGCCAATTTCCTACAGGTATCTGATATCCTTTTTCATAATGTCATGTATTAGGTTGGTGCAAAAATAATGTCGTTTTCTCACGTGTTACTATGTGAGGAAACGACATTATTTTTGCACCAACCTAATACTACAAAAGAAATTGCATACGTAGTGAAAACATATTTCCCCAATCAAATATCCATCGTTGCAGCCCAAAGGAAATTCTGACAGCATTTTGGAAAGCGACAGACACCATCCCATCCGTGAGACAGGCAATGTCAAAGGTGTTTGAAATGAGAGAGCGAGCTCGTGCATATTCTCTTCGGGGTGGTGACCATCTCATGGATGTAATATTCAATCCTTAGGTAATATGTTGACCACTTGTATATCAGTTATAGAATTAATTAATTTGGTAATCTATGCCATTTTTATAATCCAAGATACTTGCATTTTAAATGTGTCCCAACATTACAGGAAATATTGTATATTAGAGGCGTTGATGTCTTTTGGATTTTAAATCAACCAATTCTAAGTAGATATCTGTTGTTTCCTCTTATAAATTAAATGTGATCTTCAGTGAATGGTTGGCATTTATTTGCTTCTATGTTTTAATATTCTTTTTTTTTCTGTGTTTCCATGTGCCAAACCAGATTCTTGTTTCTTACTGGACAATCCGATTTTCTTTCTTCTTACTCTTTGAAATTTTATCAGTTCCAATTTGTAACGCTCATTCAAAAATCATTTTTTATTTTCATCTAATATTAAATTAAAAAATAATAACCATTTACATTACAGTAATCAAACATAAAAATAAAAAATCTCATTCCACTAAATTAGGTTGGAAATATTTCTAATAGAAAGAAATATTAGAAGCTAAATTTCGCAGCAGATGATATTTACATAATTATATCTTCAAGTGATTCCAAATTATCTATCTATATATGAATTACTGTGATTTCCGTCCGTCCGTCCGTCTGACCATAGTTCCGTCACAACCTATAAAATAGCCATACATTGCCGGATCAAAACTAAATTTTGAGGAGAAGTGCAAACAGGTAAATGGGAATAAAGTACACGTGGTTTTACTTAGCTCAATGCAATAAATTTTCATTTAGTTTTAGGAAAAATTAAAAGTTTATTATTTAACATAAAAAATTCTCCCACTATTTAATGATTAAAATAACAAATACTTCTTTCATAAAAATTATTAATTGCATACCTTTTTAAAAGTTTTTTTTTTATATATATATAAAAAATCAAGTTTCCAGTTCTTCCTGAGTTTGCGTGAACTATGACCAAATCACAAGTACAAAAGGTTCAAAAATATGGAATTTGGCTCCAGAAGGAAATATTTACGCGTGTTATGTTCCATATTAAAGAGTAAGAAATCATAACGATTTCTTCTTTGCTGTTAAAAAGGAAAACAGAATTTGTTTAAAAAATGTTGTTGAAGTTCAATACGATTAAATTCAATTAAATAAATTATTAAACCGCAAAGTAGACATTTTTGTCAAAGTATCTTTCGAAACAAATCACCTTATTCAAATCTCAGCGATTGGTTTACGAATTGGAACGAACTGTAAATCTCTACAAAATGTTAACGATAACTTCAACAATGCTAAAGACAATGATTTCAATGCATTTTATATCAACTTAATTTTTGATTAAAATTATTTTGTTTAAATCTTTGTTTCGGGGTTTATGTGGTCGAACGGATTAAAGAATGGAATAAGCGGAAAATGTTCAATATTCTGATGACTGATTTCGTAAGGAATTCTTAATAAAGTATTTAATGGCTGATTTCGTAAGGAATTCTTAATAAAGTATTTAATGACTGATTCCGTAAGGAATTCTTAATAAAGTATTTAATGGCTGATTTCGTAAGGAATTCTTAATAAAGTATTTGAAAATGTATGAATCTATCTTTTCTCCCATCAAGTTATTGAAAAAGTGTAGAGAATTTAAAACCATTTAAGATAGCCCCAGGGATCAATCCTACGGATCGATATTGGAGTTCGGTGAAGGAAACAGGTCCAGTAAAGTGTATCTTTTTAAACAACAGTCGTATCGCGTTGTAAATTTGCAACTCAATTCGAAACAAATAATTTGCAGAAAAAAATGGTAGTAATAAAATCATTCGACGGGATTATATGTTTCAGAAATTAATTAATACACGTACAAATCGATCATTAATCTACCTTTTTATTTCAGTATATATATGTGGAGTGGAATATATATATATATATATATATATATATATATATATGTGTGTGTGTGTGTGTGTGTGTGTGTGCGTATTTAAAGATATTTTTGTAGGTACAAAATTTAATGATCGAAATAAAAGTATAAAATTAATATTACGAGACATTAAAAACGGGCGAAGCAACCGGTTTCGCTCCCGCTCTTCAGGCTTCAACGGGAGATTTAATTTAAAATTAAACACAGAAAAATGTACAATAAAAGTAAAGAATGTTGTGGGAGGAAAAAAATAGCAAAAGGAACTAGAGACAAATAACAGCGAGCCCCAACAAACACTCACGTTGTTTACACAAAGAAGGCTTAAGGGACCCAATGTAAAGTGCCTCCAGAACCTTTAGATTAAATAAAGAGTGTGACCGGGACAACACGGTGAACCAGTCAACACTAGTATTTAGTCATTCACCCCACGAGGGTATCATGTGGCACAAGGCCAGTTTAACATGGGATCTCCGAGCCCATGGGCTCGGCCAAAAATATGCCCTTTGAGCCGTATAAACGGGTTCAGAGTCGGTTTACCTCCCCGAAAGAGACTCCGCCCTTCGGCGTAGACTCGTTCGGGTTCCTCCCCGTCCGAAGGGTGAGAGTTCAACCGATCAACAGATCAGCCGGTCAGCCGGACGTCCGACTTCAGACTGGACCAGTCAACACTAAATTTGGCTGCACAATCTCTGTTCTTTAGTAGGTGTTCGCATATGGCGGAATCATAGGTGTTCGGGACGAGTGCATTCAACGGCAAAGTGTGAGTTCTAATTTTTGTAAGGACGTGTTGTTTTATTCACATCTCTAAGCGTTGTGTTGTTCTCCCTATGTAGTCGTCTCCGCAACTACAAACGTATTTATAAATAATTGAATTAATTTGATGGGGAGAGAGAACGTCTTTACACACAGAACGAAACATAGGCCTAGTTTGAAAAATAATCCGAACTTCGGCAGAGAAAAAACAACGTCGAACATTGGATGAAATTTGTTTAGCTATTTTTCCACATTTGGTACCTATCCAGGGTAATCTGAGGTAAACTGGGCATTTTTGACAGTGTAGAGCTCGACACTTCTGAACTCTTCAACTTTACTGCGGATAATTGAATTAACAGTATCAAGAGGATAACCCAAACTACATAGGGTATCCTTAATAAAGTCGATTTCGTCGTTCAAGAAGGGCTCAGAGCAGATCTTTAATGCTCTATGTAGGAAGGTTTTAATAATGTTAATCTTGCGCTTAGTGAGACAAAAAGAGTTCCAAAGCGTATACAATCCTGCGAAAGTAGATTTTCTATAAACAGAAGTGAGAAAACCTGTTAATGTACGATGTAATAATACAAAAAGGCCAATTGAAGATTGGATTCCTTCTCAACAGTAAACCTCAGTGCTGGATGGATACCATTTAAAAACGAAAGAAACTGATCAGCCTCAACTTCACTATTTAATAAACAAACGGTATCATCAACATACCGACAGTACATTTGAGGACAAAGTGGACTCTTTCGTATCTTTTCTTCGTGAAAACCAAGAAATATGTTGGCAAGTGCCGGACCCGAAGGCGAGCCCATAGCAACTCCGTCGATCTGTCGGTACACGGTGATGTTGAAACTAAATTCGACGGAAGACGTGGCAAATTTCATCAATTCACAAAATATTGTCTCAGGAATACTAGGTGGAGTCAATGACTTGCGATAAAGAAAATCACAGCAAATATCGATGGTTTCCATTAGAGGGACACAAGTATATAGGGAACAGACATCAAAAGAACACATGAACTTACCAGAAGAGGACAAATTTTGAACGCGGTCGACAAAGGAAAAGGAATCCTTTATACAATATCCATCCAAGCACTGCAACACAGGATCCATCAGTATGGAGAGCCATTGGGCTACCTTGTGTTGGGCTGAACCGATCATAGATAAAATTTGTCGTAATGGTACACCTTCTTTGTGGATTTTCGGGAGACCATACAAACGAGGACGAATCGAACCGGAAGGACGGATTTCGTTAGCAATTTCTTTTGGAAGTAGCCCAGACTTTACCCACTTCAGAAGTGATTTTTGAAATTTCGCTTCACCTGAAGAGGTTCCATCACAGGTATCAGCAGATCCAAGTTTAGTAAATTTTGAAGTATCTTCTAAGATAGAAGACATTTTGGTTATATAGTCAGCTCGATCTAAAATGGCTACTCCAGCACCTTTATCTGGTCTGGAAATTATCAAGTCATAATTATTCCTCAGAGAATTAACAACACGCTGATGTTCTGCTTTCCATTTGGATTCAGCAGTTGCAACAGAGAAACAGGAAAAAGTGTGTGCAGAATTATTCAAATGGGCTTTGAAATTGCTCACCGCGTCAACAGAAGCATAGAAAACCTCGAACCCCAAAAAACTTCTCCTTGTCAGGCATAGAGCGTGGAATACAAAAGTCTAACCCGTGTGAAGGAACAAAAGATTCTAACTCGGTTAGTTCATGCGTGGACAAATTAATAATATTATTTAAATTTGGTTCAGCTGTGACTCCGTATTTCTTTTGAACCAAACTTTTCGAGTTAGCATCCTGCTTTGTAGACAATTTAACACACTGCCGTTGATGGACAAAACCCAAAAACCTAGAGAACCTAATCCAATCAAAAAATGAAACTGAATTGATATGAGAACATAATAATCTCCTGTAATCACGCTTTAGACTAAGGCTTCTAGAAGAAAGATGTTGAATCCAATCTTTAATGAAAACAGACTGAATCTTCTAACCAGGATGTAACTTAGCCCTCCTTACTCTGAATTGAATAAAAGAGGGGAAAACGTGGAAGCGGATACATTGTTTAAGAAATTTAATTTCATACTCAATAGATCTTAATTTCGCCTTAATCTGCAATATTTTATTTAATTTACAAATTAAACTATGACTGTACCTGATTTTCAGATATTTAAAGATATTTTTGTAGGTACAAAATTTAATGATCGAAATAAGAGTATAAAACTTAATATTACGATAAATATTAAAAACGAGCGAAGCAACCGGTTTCGCTCCCGCTCTTCAGGCTTCATATGGAGATTTAAAATTAACACAGAAAAATGTACAATAAAAGAAATATTATAATATGTCTCGTAATATAAAGGTTTATACTTTTATTTCGATATATATATATATATATATATATATATATATATATATACGTTTCTAGGAAAGGAACATCAGTCTCAGACAACTTACACCTGAAATCATTGTCTTAATCTTGTTTCGAATTACAACTACACGTGGTAGCGACTGCAGTACACACATAACCACACACACACACACATATATATATATACGTGTGTGTGTGTGTATGTGTGTGCGTCCGTGTGTGTATCAGTGTGCGCGTGTGTAAATGTTTTGCAAGTGCTACAAAGTTGTGGTGTCAATTATATCCTATTGAAACCGAAAACCATATTCTTGAGGTTTGAAGAAGTGTTTACATTATGTATGGGATAAACTGTTCCCAAGATTTATTGAATTTTGCAAATGACCGCTTTCGAGACCATTCTTTAAAACAAAAACAATCTCCGGTCTTTTACTGATTGTTCTTCAGAAACGTTTCACCTAATGTTTAGTTTTCATCAAGTTTTCATACATGCCTTTATTTTCTTTACATAACCATTTCAAATGAAGATTCGTAAATGCGCTAATATAATTTTTAGTGATTTCCTATTTTTTCATATTTGAATTCTTTTGGATTCATATTTGTTTAACGTATGACATAAATATATAGATACTGGTATCAACCTTTGATAGATTTAACGGAACTGAGCGTAATACTTGTATAATTGAAGTAACTGGTATGATTATAATATAAACAGGTTAAGACAAGAAAAATGATTAATTGATGTTAGGAAAAATAGTTCAAAACAAATCACTCTCTTCATCTACACTTATTGTAGATATTTGATTTTACAAAAAACAAACAAAAGAAAACAGATATATGACACGTGGATCCTAGTCCAATGGCCAAAAACACTATAAAAAGCGTATCTCGAGTAAAACTAGCAGCACAAACAATGAAGACTGAATTTTCCATATAGAGTAACGGCTAATATTACTATTTCCATTAGAGATGAGTAGAACTGATACTGCACTTTGATGTCAATCCAATGGGAAGAAACATGAGGGAAAATGTAACTCGTGTAACATTAGCTGCACGCAACATAAATGCCGTTTTTCTTTTAGAGCATCGACTAGCACTTCTGTTAGCATTAGAAATAAGAACGGATACAACACATACTGCTGAATGTTTCTTATACGGCAACGGCTAATATTCCTATTACCATTAGAGATGTGAAGAACATATACTACTATAATTTGATCCCAGAAACATGAGGAAAAGCGTAACTTTTCTAACAATGACGAACAATTTCTTATAGGGCAATGGTTAATATTACCATTCCATTCGAGATGAGGAGAATGGCCACTATTTCAGTAACCATTTTCAAATGTAACTAAAAATATTCAATATAATTTTACAAGTTCTGAAAAAATATAGTATCAAAGCATTTCATAATTGAAATCCCCGCACAAAATGTCCATATTTGAAAATATGTCATAAATGTGAGTTTCATTATGCAAACAATGTTTAACATAATTTTCTCATTTAAATACATCCAAACGTTATGGACGTCAGAAATAATTATTTCAATGACAGCACATTATTTCAGACAATAAATTTTTATCTTATTATTTTACATTAATATTCTAACATTCAGCACGTATTGCTTCCAAAAAAGATTTCCGATTATTAGGTTGGTGCAAAAATAATGACGTAATAATGTCGTTTTTTGACGTATTTTTAACATCAAAAAACGACATTATTACGTCATTATTTTTGCACCACCCGAATATCTTCGATACTTATATACAAATCGTTTTTTTTTTTACGATAGAGTACACACATTCTCTCATCTTTTCGTAATCTTTCTATATATAAAATTATAACAAATCAATAAAAAATAATAACATATATTATGAAATGGACAAAGTCCGACAATTATTTTAAGACATTTTTTATGCTTATACATTTTTTTATAGATGCAAATATTTAAGTAAATGCTCTGTTTATAATAAACAGTATTAAACAACATTTACCGACCTGAATAAATTTAAATACAGTAAATTCGACCGTGCTACCTGAACGCTCTTCTGTGGCCAAATCGGTAAAGGCACGTCAAGCAAAATGACGGTTCCGTAGAGGATACAGTTTCGAATCCTGTCGGAGGACGAATATTATCTGTGAAAATTTCTCAGACATTCAGTCCGGTAAATGTTGTTTATTATAAACAGAGCATTTACTTAAATATTTGTATCTATAAAAAAGAATGTATAAACATAAAAATGTCTTTATATATATTAAGTTGGTGTAAAAATAATGTCGTTTTCTGACATATGTTACTATGTGAGAAAACGACGTTATTTTGCACCAACCTAATAAAATAAAAAAAAAATAAAAAAAAAAAAAATATATATATATATATATATATATGAGAACTCTTATGTAGCGTGTTGGAATCATATTTTTAAATAAATAATTATATATATATATATATATATGTGTGTGTACATTGTAGTCAGCAACGAGCAGTGACAGCCTGTTTCATGCCTAATCTCAGATGTCGGGCTTTGAGCGTTGTGTATTTGTGCGACTTTTCCAACTTAATTATTGTAGTAAAAAATTGTTTTCATTGCTGCATTTTGAAATGCGTTCTAATTACTTATTTAGTAATTGATGTTGATCTGGGAAGATGATTATATATTTTTTTCTTCTCCAGACAGAATTTCCAGTTCGAAATCGAAAACTATACACGAACAAAAAGAAAAATAATTTAAAATTAGTAAATTAAATTTAATAAAATGAATGAGTAAAATAAATTAGTCCATATTAATATATTTTATTAACATACCAGCAGCCATACTCAGCTAGTCGATCAGAAAAAGCGTCCAATTACAATGGAGCAAAAAGACTATCATGTTTATATGTACAGAGTCTATCTTCAATTACTTTAAATTACTTTCATTAAAAAAAAATTGAATGAATGCAGTTACTTATATAACGGAAGTAGTCTGTATTTATTCAATTGAAATTAGCCAAAGACATGAACGCGTAAAACAGGCAACATGAAGACCCACTTCAGACCACAATTATTTTAGTTTTTGACATTCAGTTTATCAGAGTGCTAACAAGGGTTTAAAAAGAGGATACATTTATAAAGCAATTTTTGATGAAAATTGGTTGAAAGATCAACGAAAAATAAGAAAGAAACCAGTAAAAATCGCCATTTTTCGCTATTCACGTGGGTTTTCACTATATCGGTGGACTCAATTATCAAAATTAAATGATTATTAAACAATCAAATTATTTTTCGCTAAAACTGAGGGAAGTTTGTACTAGATTGCTTGGAAGTTGAGGGAGCTTTAGATTAAATTTTGTGTTGAAATCGATTTGTGTTGAAATCGATTAGCGTTTTACGCGGTTTTTCTCTAAACGCTGTGGCACAGAAAGAAAATGGGGTACCGTTGAGCTCGTTACGATGTAAGTAATGTACATGCCGAGTTTGAACGATATCGGAGGAAAAAGTTAAATTTATCGATATCTGATCGGCTTTATCGATTATTGATTTTTTTAAAAAAAATATCGAAATTTTTCACTAAGAACCTATCTCTTACATTGTAGAATGTATATGCCAAGCTTGGTCAAAATGACAGACAGAAATCACACAGACACAGAACTATCCTCTGTTTTATATAGAGAGATTATATTAATATAAATATGTAAACACTGTATATGAGGAACAGCACTCTATTTTCGTAATAATGTATCATGCTACCTAATAAATTAGTGCAAATATTTCTAAGAAGAATCAGGCAATACGACCTGAAATTCACATAGGTTGTTCGTAAGGAGTGTAGCGTAGAAATTCAATGAAATTCTTTAATATCAATGTTACAGAGGTGTTTTTATTAGGTGCGTGATAAACTTTTCTATTATGCCTCTTAGCTTTCTCCAATTTTCATGACGGAAAATATGACGCCTGATTAAAACATTTTATGGAACAAATATAAAATATCATGGCTTCTTTTTTTTCTACTAATCAAACGTTGAAAGAATGGACAAAATCTGAGATAATATTTCTAGATTTTAAGAATTGGAAATTTTTGCATTTCAAATGCTGTTTAATCTGAATATAAAAACGCCAGTTCCTTTTCTTTGGTCATAAAAATAAATCGATTTTAAATATCCTCCAATATTCATCTAATTATTAGATTTTAATAAAACTTTTGGTATTTATGTAAAAGATTTTTTTTTAAATAGTCTCTCTTCAAATCTTTAGAGAAAATTTTTTTTTTTTTTTCAATTTTTAGTTTGGTAATAATTCAATTTTGTATCGTGACGGACTACATTGGGGTTTACGCTTTGTAAAGTTAAGTCCATGGAAATTAATTACTAACAAAATCAATAATCTAAATCGAATGGAAAATCGATATGTAATATGCACTAGTCTTTTTTTTAATAAAAATAAAATAAAATTTAGACCTTTTTTAATATTTTTTATTTTTATTTTTTTTTAATTTAATATCAATTTAATATTTATTTAAAATAATATACATTTTAAAAACTAAATTTAAGAATCCAGAAATACAAAAGTTCCTGTTAGATATGATAGTGTGTTTTTTAAATTTCCCATAATATTGTTTTAACAATGGGATATATTTTTTATTTATTATTTTAAAAGATGTACTACTGGAAGATTTTGTTATCAAAAACTTGATGTCCTTTAATAAATAAATATATAACTATATTAGGAAAATATTTCTGCAACTATTTTTTAAATAATTTTAAAAAATTTTACACGGCTGTTGATGTGATATCATTATTATTATTTTTATTTTCTTTGATTTCTGGCGTTTACACATTTCTTTCCGGGTCCCGCCCAGGGGCCTAAGGTTAGAAATGGCATCATGACACTTTTCACTTACAAAAAAAAAATTACATAGATAAAGCCCTTCGTAAGGTGTGGGCTGTACTTGTCAGAACAATTTTTTGTATCTCCTTGAGGCATGGACTTCCAGGAATCCTTTCACTTAGTCTACTGCAATCTTTTCCAACCAGTCCTAGGGCTCCAACTACAACAGGGATTGTTGATGTTCCCATATGCCACATTTTCGAGATTTCTATTTCAAGGTCCTTGAATTTTGACAGCTTTTTGAATATCTTCAAAGATACATAGCAGTCAGCAGGGACTGCCATATCAATAAGGAGTCACCGTTTTTGTTTGTGGTCTCTAATAACAATATCTGGGCGGTTGGCTTCATTATTATTATTATTATTATTATTATTATTATTATTATTATTATTATTATTAAATACACATGATCATTTTCTGCTATTCTGCTTAAAGATTTTGCACGTATCTTCCATGCAAATCTATTCTTCGAATTGCTCCAATATTTCACTTCCGTATAAGCTATGAGATTTATTTAGTTCATTTTTAAAATAAAATAGATTGCTTCTTAATTTTTTGCCGCATGAAAATATTATTTCTATGCCCTCCACCAAAACTCAATTACGTTTAATAATTATTCAGCGCAAAGACAAAAAAAAAATAGTAAATGACTTTGGGGTTTTCTTACATTTTTCATAATCAACATTTCATGTGATAGAACGTTTTTCAGAAATATTTTAAAAGTAATAATTTTGCTATTTAAAAATAATAAAACAAAATAAATAAAGATTTTGCCAAAAATGAAATATTGATCTTTTTTTTTTACGGTTTACTCTATTTACAAACAGAAGGAATTCATTCTTCGGCTGTCAATATTTGCCGCTGTCCGTCAGGATGGACAGAGGCGAGTCATTGATGTCATAAGTGCACATTTTTAGTGCTTTGTAAATACATTTTGGTAATCATTTTTGATGTAGTTAAATCGCGTAAATTTCAAAGTAATTATTTTCTTGTGTACTGGTTATTACAAACCGTATACCAAAGACGTCTATAATCACATATACGTTAACAATGAATCGAATCATTAAGATGATATTTTAAATAATTTGCATAAATCAGTTAGATTAACTCCAGTAATAAGGAAATATTTGATACTAATAAAATTAAATATATAAAATATTTAGAACTAAGCAACCATAAAGTAAATTTAGAATTTTTAGAGAAAACAAAAACACAGTAATGTGTTATCATTTAACCCACCTTATAATCGTAATATTCAAACGAATATTGGGAGAATTTTCTTAAATTTTATTCATTACTCTACAATATGAAAGATTTTTTACAAAAATAATGTAAACATCGATATATCATCATAAAAACATTATACTAAATAAATATATGTCCAATAAAAACTACACCGTTAATCAATTTACGAAAAATAAATGCAACTACCAAAAATGTGATCTTTCCTTTAAACGGCAAATGTATGATTGATAATATTGTATACCAAGCTAGCGAACATTCCGGTAAGAATGTAAAATTTTATTTTTGTTCCACTGAAAATCCTTGAAAATTTCGTTTTTATTATCATTGAATGTCTTTAGGCAATGCAAGATACATAAATAACACTGGTCTCGCCAAACATTTCTGGCAATTAAAGAATAGCGTTAATACAGCCATTATTACGTGGGACGTTGTAGCTAAAACAAAATCTTACAATGAGAAAGGCGATTGATGTAATTTATGTCTTGTAGAAAAACATCTTAAACATTTAAATAACCTGAACTTATTAAACAAAAGAAATCAGGTTATCAGCACAGCTATAGCTTAATTTAAGGGTATTAGAATTAAATATTTTACTAAGTGGGTTAGTTTCAGGGTTGGGGAAATTTTTCTTGATGGGGTTTAGAAATATATGTCCTAATTTAGTTTTAACCATTATATTGAAAGGGGGAGTGAACCAGATGATCTCTCTAGATCTTTTTTTTCTTATTATGGTTGCAATTAACAGGGTTTTTATATTGAATAGTGATATCTTTGTATCCACTATTTTTGAGTGCAGAATTGTAAAAATCACGTTGTTTATTAAAAACATCCTTGTTAGAAGAGTTAGTGCTAATTCTAAATCCAATGGAAGTGGGTATGTGTTTGATAACTGAAAGGGGGATGGTTGGAATTTGTATGCACGTATATTGGTTTGGAATTGACCTTCACATATGGTTGGAAAGTGTTGCTAGCAAGGTCTAGGATGACGTCTAGAAAATCCACTTGTTTAACATTAGTAGTGACTATTGTCCTAAGACCTAAATCCTTAGATACCTTATGATCATATGTATGTATGTACGTATGACTATACACTTATTTCTGTAGGTAGTTCTTTTTATCTTATTTTTCTTCACCTAATATATAATAAAACTATTATCAACTTATATGATTAAAATATGTTTTTATTGATATTTGTGAATTTGGAATTTTCGTTTTTTAATATATCAAATAATATTATTTTTAACCATTTTTATATTTGTATATTTGTCGCTTAAGTTATATTTTAATAAGGGGCCAGCATTTATTTAATGACACTTTCAGTCTTAAATATTTATTGGTTGTGGTATCTGATTGTCTAGGTCAATATCGGTAGATGTGTGTACATGTATTTATCGGTGTCTATGTGTATGGAAAGTGCATTCACTGTTAATTGTGTATGTATATATGTGTTTGTTTCCCCTTTTCTTCTTTTTTTTTCATAAAGAGCCGTGGAGATGTTCTCTGTTTCGTCACTTTTTTTTTGTGTATATATATATATATATATATATATATATATATATATATATATATATATATATATATATATATGTCTGGATGGTTATGCATTATAATCTGATTGTGTTTGTGTTGTTTTACGCGTGAGTTTACGACCCCATTCGCACACTTGGGATTAAAATGTATACATATATATTGTCAGAGGACCGGATGGAGTAATCTCTATTCTAACGTAATTTCAACGAAGAAATAAATTGAATAACATATATATTTCCCCTTTTCACCGCGGTAATTTTATAATTTTAAACTTAATAGTGTTTAAATTTGGATTTTAAAATTGGCAGTTTTTAATTTTAATATCAAATTCTATCATATAATTTAATAATTATTGGTTAGAATAATATTTTTTTTTAATTTTACCCGTATTTTAACGATATGAATAGCTATTATAACATGACTTCGTTGTCAGGCTTTTTGAATTTTCCTATACTTGTATTTTGATTGGTCATTCTAGCTTTTGGAACAACGTTTTCCTCTTGTGAAGGATCGTTAACGAATTTGAAACTTTTAAAACCATATAGTTTACATTCAACATCATCACTTAATAAGACACCGGGGGGGTTGAAACAAAATGGCTATTTTTGTAGTGATATTATAACATATTTATGTTATAAATTTTCTAAAAAAATAATTATATCTGCTCTACTTTGTATTGAGCACTCTTTTAAGAATAGTAATTGTTGGTTATTGGAATTCATTCCGTATACACCAATTATATATATATATATATATATATATATATATATATATATATATATATATATATATATATATATATATATATATATATGATGAACGTACCTGACTGATTGTTTATTTAATTCCATTTTAATATTAAATTCATTACACTGGTAAAAATAATAGTAGTATCTCATCTTTAATTTCTTATTAAATGAAGACTTGTCAATTTTTATATTAGATAAACGAATTCAAATCTCGTCGCTGGCTTCTTTTTTATTCATGTTACTATATGGGAATTGTTGATGGCCAGACAGTTTAGAAAAATCAACTGAAATTAAGATCAAGGAAATACGTGTTGAAAATTAAGAATAATTAATTAAGCTTATCTATTTTGGGCAAATTTATAAAACTACATAATATATATATTCCAAAACAATAACACATTTCTCATAGCATTTTTCGGATTACAACCCTGTTTTCCTTGTCCTCTTATTACTGAGAGTAAAAACAAGAACAAAATCTATTTCATACCTGAGGATGTCTGTAGGAACAGACGAAAGCTTGTAAACATAATAAGACCTTATGCAACTGAAATTTATAAAACAAGGATCTTTTCATTTATAAACAGGTTCGGTGTTTTTGTATATTATTTGAATTGTTCGCGAAGATGGATTTCTCGCCAATTAAATCATTAAACTTTGTATTTGTTTTTTGAATGAATAATTCATGAATTTGTAAATTAATTGCACCTTTATTGAAATTATATATATATATATATATATATATATATATATATATATATATATATATATATATATATATATATATATAATAAGTACAGTCGTAATGGTTTGTGTAACATCTTGCTTAATCTGCTACGGAATCGCGTGATAGTGAACTTTGCTAACTTTAAAATTGTCTCGCATAAAGCCACAATAGATGAACACTTTGAAATGAGTCTATAGTCGGCAAAAACCGTTTATATTTTCTACACTACTCTCGTGATTGTCTCGGCAGCCATTACTTATATAAGTCTCCCTCACTCAATTCTTGATGGGTTTTTTTTTGTTCCAGTATTACAATTCTCCATTTAATATTGATCTGGAGTAGACAATATTAGTTTTTCTTTGGTAAAATATATAGTCAATAGAGAAATATGTCTTCTTCTTGGTGATAAATAGGAACTGAAAAGACAAATGTAAATAGACCCATTGATTTTCAAAAAAAGATTTTTTTTTTCCTATTTACCAAAACAATATAAATTTGGTCAAATTTCCATTAGTAGATACGAAATCTTTTTTTCGATTATCGAATCTACTCGACCTGTGATTACTTCTTGTAGGTTATTTTGAACAGGTTATTTTCAGAGTATGAAGCAAAACATTCGAATTTCTTCGAATAAAAAACCTTATTTCAAATTCAAATATCATCCAAAGAGTATCAACTGCATTTGTGTCAATTGATTGGCAAGGGATTACTGATGATTTTCTTCAAATAAACAATATCTAATAGTGAGATCATTATCTCATGCGGAATACATATGTATTTCCATACTTTAAGATAAGCATCTGTCTATATTTTTGAGATGAGGTATTATGTAGACTATTTACATTATTTGGACTATTGTCTTCATGTTTGTCGCCATGTCTATCACAACGTTCCAGCCGTTGAACGCTCCAAGCTTCTTCAGGTGGTTGGAATGTCGAACTGAACCCTTTATTTCGCTCACTGGGGTAGACTGTTCTAGTTCCACGTGCCATGTCTAATGGATGTCAGTTATCTCCTGTTAATTCCCCTCTCAAATTTCTCCACCTCCTTAACTCACATTCTTTGGATCCTGTAAGTGGATCTAACTCCTTTATCCGCTGTGCCATGTGTCCTTAAGATGAGCCTTACAGCATTATGAAAATTCAGTTATGTGTGATTGTGAGCTGCAAGTTGTTCAAATAAGTCTTGGAAATGTTCTTCTATGTACACGTACATTTTTTGACCGTTTAGTAAATTAGTACACATCTAAAAAGAAAACAATATACCGACATTCCAAGTGATGGTCAGTCTTCTCATTTGCATGTCGCTTTATTGACAATCGTTTTCTTCCGCCTCCTCCTATATTAATAACCAACTGATGAAGACGCCATGGTACAATTATTTGGCTAATTTGTATCTACTCTGCCTGATCTGTCGTCAGGAAAAAATGGATCAGTTATAATTTCCTGTCTCATTGTACGGAGACCCAGAACAAACTGAAGAAAATTCAGGATTTCCATCTAATATTAGGAAATTGTACCTTTATGCGATTAATATTATTTTTGGTGGGAAGGTACAATTTTTTTATTACTCAAATTCTTATTCTATGAACATGAGTAAAAAAGTCGAAGAGAAAATTGTTTCCGGAAATAATGTGAAATAAGTGAGTGAAAGATTAATAATAATTTAACATCCACTTAATACTTATACTTATGCACTTTGTGTATGAATTCAGGCATTAAAGGTGCCAGCAGCTGGTGTTAAAGGACAAAAAGAATGTTGTATTATGAAATTTCAGGCACTGCACACTAATTTCGTTTCTTTTTACAGCTTATCAACTATTTGTGGGTTATTTCAAGATAAAGAAAAAACATATTTGGTATTGCAAGAATAATTCTTTATTTTTGCGAGCGAATAAAAATTTTCTGCGAATGACAAAGATTTCTCCAGATAAAAGTCCTACTGTTTAATCCAGTGATATAATGGATAGCGTCTCTGACTGAAGAATCGAAGAAGCGAGTTCGAATTCCAGTCGAGTTTGTTAAGTTCACTTAAGTAAAAACACTCTTAGGAAAGGTACGTATCCACCGTAACTATGAATAAATAACAGCATAAATTGGGTTTATAGCTTTGGTTAGCAACCAATCTAGGAGTAGGACTCGGTTTTCCAATATCTCATTCCAAGCCACTCTCCATCACATCACAAGCACATTCGAATTTTGGCTAAAGCTTCAATATTTCTAAGATAGTCTTACTGCGAAAAATTGGATGCATGTTAGAATCTTGCTAAGAGTTTATTTCTGTTTCGCATACTTTATTGACAGCTATAGAATAATGGTCATTTTAGTTGCGATAAAGAGTCAGTGAAAGTAAGATGAAGATCGATATTAATAGAATAATATCTGAAAATACTTCAAGATAAAAATCAGTTGCCAGACACATTCCTTATTCTCTTGTGATTTGGTGATTTCTGAACTATCTTAAACACTCACAAATAAAAAGCTGCGGTTTAATTTTTGAAATTTCCAGTTTTCCAGCTTAGGAAGCATTGCGCAGTTATTTCTCTTTAATTTTCTTGCAAAATTAAATATTAAACGAATATATATATAACGATTACCAAATCTGAATATAAAAAAATTATAATCTCTGTTTAATTCTGACATCTATCCATAAAAGTACTGAAAAATATACAACAATATATTATTAAATATTATTGAGTATTGCACAATTTAGTGAATCGCCCAAATGTATTTAAATTTTCACACTTCAGCCAAAGGAAATTAATTCACATTTGCCAAAATATGCTTCATTTATTGTCTCAGCATTTATTGAAATATTTATGTAGAAGAATACGCTAATTTATTCATATTTATCAACACAGACATATATATAAATCGAGATATAGATATATAGTAGCTGAATTTGAAACTTGAAACGCATAATTTAAAATTAAACGTTTATTATTCTTACTTTGTGTATTGTTTCGTTATAAAACAACTTACTGTTGTGTAACTAACTGCTACATCAAAAATCAATTTTAATTTTGTGTCACTTCAAGACGTGGACGATAATGGTTCTCCATATATTCCTTTGACAATGAAACATTTAGTTTTATTCACTGATTTTCATAATGAGCAAAGTTTAAAATTTTGTTAAATATTTATACGATGTGATTTTCAAAAATAACGGAACCTGTTTGTGTATTTTTGTATATGCATCTATGTTTACGTGGAAGTGGACAGTAGTTTGAAATAGTGTTAGATAAACTGAAACAACGTTAAAAAAGCGTTCCGTCATATTCCACTAAAAATACTAACTCTACTATTTAACTAGTTAACATTATAACTTCAACAACAAATAACGATCTAGACGAAAGGAAGAATAAAATCATTTCCAATGTGGAGAAGGTTGATGTTTCATAAAATGTCCCTTTAAAGTGTATGAAAAGATTCTATCATTTCAATCATTTAGATTTTGACTAAAATGTTTTTAAGAGATTTTAAATTTTGATTAAATAGTTTTGGCAATTGAGAAGATCCATTAAATATTTTCAAAAGGAAATGTTATCAATAAATAATTGAACTTCAAGTCCATATTTATATTCCACGTGTATGCAGACAACCATTAACCCTTTGAACTTTGCGTTTCTGAACAATTTTGATCCTTCAGTCAAACTTTCAAATAATTGGTATATAATGTTTCACCGTTGATATAAAATGGATACAAGTGTTCAACCGTTCGCTGGGCATTAAGTCATTTTTCTCTACTACTGTTCAACCGGTGACTGAACATTACCTCATTTTTCTCTACTACTGTTCAACCGCTGACTGAGCATTACGTCATTTTTCTTACCACCGGTAAAGCGGTGGTCAGGGATCAAAGCGTTAAAATGACAGCAGCGATTGTTAAGCGGGGGGAGAAAGAATGTATTATGAGATTTCACGCATTGGATGAAATGGGTTTTCTTAGTACACTCAGTAATTTCGTTTTTTTGTTTTTTTGTTACGACTTATCAATCGTTTGTGGGATATTTAATATCATTTTCTTTTTTTATATGTGTTTTTTGTAGATTTTCAAATTAAAATGATTAAAGATAGGCACAACTGTTTAGTTGTGATTATCTAGGTATTGTTTAAACAACTTAGCTTCAGCTATGCAAACAATAAAAAAACCTTTAGGATACGAGAAAGCTGAAGTTGAGATGTGTTGACCTCTCAAGGCTAGCGTCAATATCCCCTCATCGAAAAAGAAATTACAAAATAACTGCTTACTTCTAGCATATTTAGAGTGAATGTGTAATTGAACAACAATTAAAAGTTGCACAAATATTAAACTCTTGGCAAATTTAAAAAAACATCCTGTTTGTTAAATATAAACGCATAATTTCAGGAGTAATTATGTCAAGACAAAGAGAAAGAAAGCACCCAAAGATTTAAAAAAAAATGTTTGTTTATTAAAAAAGTAAAATTAATCCTAATTGAATTGAGCAAATGACTAACGGAAAGAAACTAACACGGACAGTTAAACACTCGGAATTTTGCTAATTGTTATTTTTTAACAATGTAATAAATAAATGGTGTTCCATAAGAAAGTTATTGGAATTTGTGGATTATTATTGGACTCCAATATAAGCCAATAGTAATAACAATGTTAAATACGGAGTTAAATTCACAAAGCAGAATATCAGACCTTGGTTGTCCTTGGTTTGCAATATTATTTCAATGTCCTTAATTGGATCATAGCTGACACCGCATGCATGGTGTTTGTGCTGATCGTCTGTATATGCCCAGATCCGATGGTGGATGAGGATTAGTTCAACTAGAACACTCTTGCAAATCTACAACAGTTAGCCTTTAAAGATACCTCGAAACTACAGAAGTCTGACTGATGATCTGTGTCAGAAAACATGAAAGATATATGAAACGTTATTTAGTAATAAAGGAATCAACAAATTCAAAATGGAATTTCAAGTGAATTAAATAAAATGCACCTACTTCAGGAGCAAAGAGCTTAAAAAAGAAAAGAATAGAAAATACAATGGAAAAAATACAGAAACCATGACAAGATAAGCCTCTTCAATGCCAATACTCTGACCGTACCAAACATGTTGATGTAGACAAATCCGGTAATCATCAGTGGTTACGTAGTGCAAGGTTAAAAGCTGAAACCGAAAGTTTTACTCTTGCCATAAATGGCTAATATTTGCTATCTAGAAATTTCAGTTACAGGTGAAGTCCTCGAATTACCATCAGTAAAGGTTCCGATAGACTCATTGAAGGGATCCTAGGAACCCAAGCCTAAAGGACATACAAAACACTGTACTCAAAAGTACAGCTCACAATCTATTAAAATGTGTTTGATCTTTGGTTATTGACGTTATTTTTTTCAAAAGTTACTCTGTGGAAAATGTCATATCATTTCTGGCCTTCTGTCTCTGGTTGGGACTAAGAAAGAAATGAGTATACTGCAGAAATCAAAGGAAATAATAATAATAATAATAATAATAATAATAATAATAATAATAAATCCATTCTTCAATATTTTTGGCACAGACATCAATTTTAGGCGCGAAAAAGACTACACAATGATTTGATGATTTTGGCATAAAGAGTTTTTTTGTGTTGTTTTTTCTTTGTTTTTTAAGAGCTTCTAAAATACGCAATGTAAGTAATGTTTATATATGTTCCAATGGTTGACATAGCATGCGATGTCACTGGCGACAACCTATGTCAACTAGAATAGGCGAAGGCGGACAACTGGTGTGTCATAAACAGATGCTTCGGGTAGATGGATCTTGTCAACCCGGGAAGGCAGTGCATCTCGGGGTAGGAAAACCATGATTTTACTCATCCATTTCGTTAGCCGCATATTCAAACACAGAAAAGGTTACGGGGTTTCATCCAGATACAAAATCCACAGTGGAGCCCCGAATGTAGTTGCATGCCAATCGCGGCAAACCTTCCGACAACTCCTACAGCCAAGCAGACAATTAATTAAAGAAATGTATTCATTGCATCTTCTCCATACGTCGAGAGAGGTTGATGTCGTTGAGACGCGCACTGTCTCCATAAACTATCGCTCAGGGCTGCGCACTGGAGTGGTCACACCCAAAGGATGAAATTTTAACGAAACCTGTCGCTACCGTTATCTCAGGCGATAAGCGAATGCCTGCCGGACTAAATGTGTCCACAGTTAAAATGTAGAACGTTCAATATATATATATATATATATATATATATATATATATATATATATATATACACGTTTCGTTAAATAATATAGACAAGTGTTGTCCATATATTTTATGTAAATTTTTTTCGTAACTTCTGATAAGTTTAATAACATTATCGTTGAAAGAAGAAAGAAATTCACAGTAGTGATCCATATTTTTTTAATACAATCTAAGCTTTCGGCTTACTTAAGCCATTATCAAAGATGTCAATTACAACATATTAAACAATATACGGACACGACAGTGATGATAGTCTGTCAATGTTTACATAGATGCTTTCTAAGCAACGATAAACACGCGCATATAAGACGCTAGAAGCGAAAATCGCACCGCATCTCATGACGTCACACACGATAGTGAATTGTAGAAGTATGAAGTTAAGCAAGATGTCTTCCGAAGCCGTGAACTTGGGCGCAGATCTGCGCAGGAAAGAGGTCAGTCGAGGTGACGATCGTTACATTCGTGAAGTCAAATCCCCGGAGGGGCGTACTCTTCGGGCCAATGACGACATGTGGGAGCGTTTCGGTGCCATTTCGAGAACCGGTTTACCAAGGAGCCTGGTCTCCGTGAAGAGGAGTTTCGTAGCTATTTGGCTGACTTTCCTCGGCTTTCGCCGACTGAAGCGGCTAGCTGCGAGGGAGAGATTACGGAGGGCGATGTCTACGCTGTTTTGAAGAAGGTCGGCAGAGGCAAGTCGCCCTGTCTGGATGGTTTGCCCTATGAATTGTACTTGCGGCTGTCGCACATCTTTGTTCCAATTTTGACTGCAGTGTTCAACAACTGGTTTCGGTCGGGGTCCATCCCCAACCGGATCACCAGGGGTGTGATCACTCTGTTGAAAAAGGGCAAAGGTGGAGGGGGGAACCTAGATGATTACAGGCCCATAACTCTGCTAAACGCAGAGTTAAAGATTATGGCCAAGATCCTGCAGGAGCGTTTGCAGTCAGTTGCCGAGTCTCTGTTGGGACCTGAGCAGACTTCTTCTGTGAGGGGCCGAACAATTCAGAGCAACCTGCATCTGATCCGCACGATCATAGAGGGTGTAAAAGACGACGAAGAAGCCGCGCTGATCAATTTGGATCAGTCCAAGGCATTTGATAGGGACGACCATCGCTACCTTGCAGCTGTCCTGCAGGCCGCTGGATTAGCCTCTTGTATCGCTCACCCAGTGCGGAGGTACAGGTGAACGGAAGGTTGTCAGACGCGTTCATGCTGTCTAGGTCGGTTCGTCAGGGTTGTCTGCTGTCGTCTCTTCTTTATGCTTTGGCGTTGGAGCCTCTCCTTCGCCGGCTGAAGGACGAGACCGGCAGTCCGGCCCAACGTGGAATTGCCGTTCCTGGAGGGTCTCGAGCCAGGGTTTCCGCATACGCCGATGACGTATCTGCTTTCGTGTCGTTCCACAACGACATTGAGGTGGTGCAGAAGGCGCTTGATCGGTACGAGAAGGTGACAGGGGCCAAAATAAACAGCGACAAGTCGTCCGGCTTGCGGTTAGGTGCCTGGAAGGGGGTCGCTCTTCCGGGCCGCTTCGGTTTGACAGACGGTCCTGTCCGCATTCTTGGAGTGTGGTTTGGGCCTGACCTCCAGCTTGAGAAGAATTGGTCTGAAGTACGAGCAAAGGTCGATTCCGCCGGTCAGACTTGGAATCGACGGAGGTTGTCCGTGAAAGGTAGGGCAGGGCGGAGGTGTGTGCTACATACATTTTCCCCCTGATTCTTTATCGATTGTCCGTACTTCCTCTCTGTAAGACTCACAAGAAGGCGCTCGAGCAATCGATATCCTCCATTTTATGGAGGGGACGCGGGAATCGGGTCGACAGACGAGTCTGCACTAAACGTCCGTGTCATGGGGGGCTGGCAATGCCGCACCTGCCGAGTCACATCCGTGCCTCTAGGTTGGCTTTCTTACGCCGTGCATTGACTGGAGGAGATCCGATTCTGGAGGGGATTGTTAGGGACGCGTTCCCTGGCCTTACCGTCAGTTCCCCCATCTCGCGGGTTGAGCGCGGTCGTAAACCCCGGGATCAATCGGTTTTCCTTCGCGAGTGTCGGTCGGCCTTGAGGGCCGTTCCCCGGTCCAGTGACCTTTCTCGGCCTAGGAAGGTCTTCTATCGTGAATTAGTGGAGAGGCCCGCGAAGGATCTCCTACGAGATACGCTCGGCTTGTCGGAGGAGGAGTATTGCTCCTACTGGTCTTGGGCGCCAGCGGCGGATTACCTCAGTAACCCTGAGTTTTTGCTTAGCTGGCGATTGGCTCGGAATCGGCTGCCTCTCAACGACAATGCTTTCATATGGGGCTTGGCGGATTTGCCAGACTGTGAACGGTATGGCCTTGGCTTAGAAGAAACGGCTGCGAACGTTTTCTACCATTGCCCTCAAGTCCGCCCCTTATGGGACTATGTCGGCGAGTTGACGGCTCGTCTCGCTCCCGAACAGCTTGTGTCCATTGATCGCGCATACGCGTGTGACAATGTGTCGCCCCCGTATTCCGGGATGAAACGGATGGTGTTTCTGACGCTGATGGCCACGGCTCGAATGGTGATTTGGACGACGCGAAAGGAGGAAGTCTTGCGAGGCAATCGTCTTTCTCATTCGGATCTGATTCGATTCTTTGAGCATCAGCTCAAGATGAAGATTAGATCGGATAGAAAACGATTGCATTCGACAGTCTTTAGCGAAAGGTGGGTAAAAGAAGCGAGCTTGCTTCGTGTGAACGGGGCTAGCCTTGATTTTCTCTTCTAGGCCAACCTATTGCACATCGGGGTGGCTTCCTGTGGAACCCTCCCCTTGGTTAGGTTAGACAAGCTTCAGTGTACCTAGTTAATGTGAATAAGTGTTGTTCATGGCCTGCATCCCGGCCGTTCTTTGGTTATGATCCAAGTTGAGATTCCCATCCTCCCCAGTTTGTTTTGAACCCCCCCCCTTTCATCTCGACTGGGTCAGTTTTATATTTTCCCATTCCAGTGTAATATTTTATACTTTTTCCCACTCCCTTAGCGAGAGCGTCTCTTGATTTTGCCCCTTGGGCAGAATACAGCGTCTTCTCTGTTTTATGGGTTTGGACGGTCCCTACTAACATCAATTATGTTTAGTTTGTATTTGTGTTTATTTTAAGTTTATTATTGGGTTCATTTCCCTCCCCTCTCATTTTATCTTTATTAGAATTGTATATATATATATCATCATTAGAATTTTTATGGTATGGGGCGCGTTTTTGGTAGGTCTCCCTTGAGAGCACGTGGTATTATGGTGGTTGAAGGATTGTTTGGTGATGGACGAGTTCTTTTGGTGAATGGGTAAAATGTAATGTACGAATGGGTCGCGAATCTGATTAGCTAGGTATAAGATAGTTAGTGTTGACCGGCCCCCTACCCCTCCCCTTTACTGGCCTCGTGCCACAATTTGTACTTTTTGTACGAATAAATACCAGTTGAAAGCCGTTGGTATAAACAAATGGCTTCTGTTACCAATTATAGACATTTAAAATATTTGTAGAGATGCCATAATTGATTTTGTTTAGGTTGGGTTTTAACTGTTTCATGTATAATACTTCAAGGATTTTTAGTTTTTGTCTATTGTTTTCATGTCGAAGTATAATTGTGTTTTCGACAAGTATTTTACGGAATTGTGTATGCGGGCAGGCATGTTGTTTTAAATGCCTTTTGATTCATACTTCTCCAATTCACTCTCGTGTGGTCATGTGTGACGTCATGAGATGCAGTGCGATATTCGCTTCTAGCGTCTTATATGCGCGTGTTTATCGTTGCTTAGAAATCATCCATGTAAACATTGACAGACTATCATCACTGTCTTGTCCGTATATTGTTTAATATGTTGTAATTGACATCTTTGATAATGGCTTAAGTAAGCCGAAAGCTTAGATTGTATTAAAAAAATATGGATCCCTACTGTGAATTTCTTTCTTCTTTCAACGATAATGTTATTAAACTTATCAGAAGTTACGAAAAAAATTTACATAAAATATATAGACAACACTTGTCTATATTATTTAATGAAACGTGTATGAATGAAAAGATGCTTCCTAAATACAGAAAATTCTATATATATATATATATATATATATATATATATATATATATATATATATTGAATATATATATATATATATTGAAAAGTAAGTCCCTGATTTATGTATGATAGATTCTCTCCTCTAACTATAATTTTTTACAAGACGGGAGAGTCCATCATATATAAAATAAGGAGTTACTTTTCAATCCCACTGGAGATCTGGTTCTTCTCTTGAGGATGTAGATGATTATGGCTCTCTACAACTTCCTATCATCTGTAGCTGTTAGTAACGTTTTTGTTTTACAATAATTTCTATTCGGCATTCCGTCAACTTTTCACACAATCACATCAGATGACAGGGTCAGCTCCCTCCCCCATTCCTCTGTCTGGTCTGTGAGGATCAAATTCCAAATCATTCAACAGAAGGAATATCTACAATTGAAAATAAACATTATGTTTGGCTTTGTTTGCTCAACTGTTGATGAGAAATGTAAGCAAACTCTTGAAACATGTATAGAGAGAACACATTGTGAGAATTAGATGGAATGTTATTTGTATTAGTTTTTATCATTTTCTCAATATATTATTTGCTTGAATATTGTTTTCCTTTCTCATCTAAATCGCATTTACAAATGGACGACACGTTTTCTACTTGATTTACATATGGAGAAGCTGGAGTGTTTTCTTTAATTTAGCATCTTTGAAAGACTTTGGGCGATATTGGAAATATCCCGCTTTATTAAATGTGAAGTAATTGCAGGAATAAACATTTTAGCTTAAAAGTTCTTGCTTACAACCAGTACAATTTTACAAAACTGGTAACTAATAACACGATGTCTATTTTCAATTGTAGATCCTTTTTTTTTAGTTTAATCACTTAGAATTAAGTAATCGATTTCACACGCACGAACGAAGAATGCTGTCCCATATGGCAAAAGAAAAATGATATAACTATATTTGCAATAAGGAAACAAAAGAAGAATTCGAAATGAATTTATTATTCCAACTCAACATTCGTCATAAACTGTTTAAATGGGGGTAAAATCTGAAAAAGACATTTTTTTATATTCATCTAGGAATCTTATATAATTATTCGCAGTTGATCTGACTCATGTCCTCTCAAATCAATCATTATACCAGACGAAGTTTATTGCCTGTGTAAGTAGGAAATGTTTATCCCAGCGTTATACACATTATTATCCTATCTTTTCTTTTGCAGTTTCGCAGAGGATATAAAATTCACCATCCAGCTATTAACTTTAAAACAGGTTTGTGTTTGTTACCATATTTTATCAGTAAACATGTGGGATGTATAAATATCTTCATGATTTGACTTTGATGGAATTTCAAAAGATTAATTTTACAACTTTCTTTTCTGGGAGTTACATGCAGGAGTTTTTAATTCCCACAATTTATCTTTTTCTCTCGTTCACCTCTCTCTCTCTCTCTCTCGCTTTCATTCTTTCCCCCTATCACTCTCGCTCTCTCTCCTCCCTATCTCTCTCGCTTTCTCTCTCTATTTTTCTCTCTCTTTTTCTCTCTCTCTCTCTCTCTCTCTCTCTCTCGCTTACAGACAACATACGATTAAAACACTGATTCTTGTTTGATCGCTAAATTTAAGCAGAGCCGAGAAGAATCAGGAATTAAGATCAAACACCGGGTACTTTAAGCAACATATAATATCCAAAACTTATTTAGACTTTAGATAACACACAAAGGGTTGATAAACCGTAACAAATCAGACATATCACTTTTATTTATTTTCTCTTTTCTCACGCCTTTCTGTTTATTGGATATGAGTTTGGTCTGGATCTTATTAAACTTATGAGACACTGTTGGAAATATGGTAAAAAAACATACCATTTTAAAATGACTGTTTTTTTTTTAGAGGTTTTTTATCCTTCACTCTTTTTTTATTTTCTGATCGTGGTTTTTGTTTGATCTTCTCCAACTGCTTTGATGGACCTCCCTTGTTCATTATCCAACAATAGCCAAACAGATCCTTATACGATCAAGGGTTTAAAGAATGCGGCGTTACATGTGCCTCGAATAAAACCTGCTATTTCACTTGCCAATATAAAATTTCAAAAGGACTTGATAGGTTGTATTTCTACGGAATATGTTGGAAAATGTCGATTCAAAATGTCCAATAGAAATTTGATATGTCTTGTTTCTAAACTACTAAAATAGAATAAAGAACCTATTTTTGGTAATTTCATTTATAACCTTAAAGAATGATGGACACATGCTTTAAAGAAAAAGTATTTATTTCATTTTTCACACCTGTGTATTCACCCTTATTATCTGAGGAAAACAGAGAATACTATTCTACAGATTGCCTCCTTCGCTTCGTGCGGATTGAGTGTGCTAAGGATATATTTATACATCAACATAAAGGATTGATGATGTGTATATTTCAAGAGTAAGACATTAGCACGAATTCGTTTATTCTTTACTTGCTACCATGACTTCTGCCAAAAAGGAAGCCATAAAACTAACATGGCTGTCATTAATGAATTGCATTATCAGCGTAATTAATCCCCATCAAAGAGTATTTGGCTCCTACTTTCCTTCATGGATTCCCACATTCACACTAGAGTATTATTCCCTGATCTTTTTCTCGATATTCATCTGCAAATCATACTACACAAAAAACAATTCAGTTTTGCATAAGAAGCTAACATCTTTTGATTCAGCCTTTTCCCCCATTCCAGTATTTAGGTTTCATGCGCTCTGTGTCGTCTCCGAGTCCCCACCCTACTACATATAATAATAGAAATGAAAAGGACGATTCCTTTTGTTTATTAGTTTTTATTAGGAGAGAGGCAGCAGAAGGAATGACCTAAATTGAACGCACGTTGGCTCATCGTTCCTCTGTGGGTGATCTTGGCCGGTCGTTAACCTAACTATAGGGGGTATATCGACACTTCAGAATCCTCGCGGTCCTCTGTGGAATACGCGCCGTTTTGGACTTATATCCAAAACATAGACAATGGCAATCCATCTCTGTCAGAATAACACGCCATCGAGGCACTCCAGCCAATTGCTGATCATTCTGGCTCTAGCCTTCGCATTCTGTAACACATTTTCACTTAATCTAAACAACTTGACTGATACATGATTTTGTCTGTTTAGCATATCAGCCATTCTAAGAGAGAGAGAGAAAGAGAATACTTAATTTCGATTGGGGTTTCATCATTTCAATGTTTAGCTTTACCAACTAATTGAGCATTGAACTCAAGATCATAATATCTCTTAAATAGTCTCATATTAAGTTGCATCTATTCATCAGATTCAGATGTTAATGCTCATCTTTATGTTGCTATATTAACGCTGGTAATGAATACCGTTCTTGTGTAAACAAGAGCAAAGATAGTATGTGCGAATGAATTTCCATATGGATTTTGAGTATGATTGGATAAATGCAGGTTTTAAAAATGATAGAATTTGATTGATTATTTAGATATTTGATATCCTTTCCTGCATATGCCAATGATCGAATATTGATTTTGAAGACAAGTATATCTTACTAACTGGTAATATTGGTGCAATAAATTATAATTGATTCTCCCATTTTCATACAGTTGCTATGTTTCGATAGCTATTATACAAAGTTTAGAACATATATTGTTACATATAACAATGAATATACTTAAATGTGTCACATAATAATTAAAAAAAATGTCATCATATCTGTAACAAAAGTTATAATAATAGTGTACGTCTTACTAAACATAATACTATTAATATAAACTATTGTAACCAAATGCATAACAATTATAAACATGATGAATCAACACTCAAAACAATAATAGGTAGAAATGTTATATCCATTAATAAAAATAAACGATAAAAATTTAAAACAAGAGACCACATAGTCTTTAATAACCCTACAAGCACACAACTAAATCTTCTGCAAAAAACAATGTAGTGTATCAATTTACATGACCGTTCATTGAGTGTAACTCTGATACAAATAATAAACTCAATACATATATTGGTTTTACTGCAACCACGCTCTCTCGTAGACTTACCTGTCACTTTTCTGACCTTAGTTCTATTAAACAACATTTCTCAGAAAAAATAGCCATGTATATATTATTCGTCATAATATTACACAGATTTTAGTTGATAACAATATTCACACATAAACACAATAAAACAACCTTTATATATCAGAGGTCATCTTCATGAAAACAAGCAAACAACACTCAACAAAGTTACATCTCAAACTAGTCACAACACATTACATTGCATCTAGACATATGGTTCTGCTATCAATATTTCGGTTTCTCGGGTGATACGACGTCATAGAACCGCATCACGAATTTACAACATGCGTCTGCTATTCCGCGACCGTTATCGTCGCATAGCAATTGTCAATGTCAACATAACAGAATATAATATTTATTGGTGAATATCTTTGTTTAAATGTCCGCATAACCACTCTGAAGGTGTACCATGCGAGCCGAAAGATTAGATCAAGGAATAAAAATATCCAAACGTTGGGGAATTTTTGCCTTATTTTTCACCCGAAACATAGGAAATTTAGAAATAAAATAAAATAATGATATTCCACCCAATGTATTATATATATATATATATATATATATATATATATATATATATATATATATATATATATATATATATATTAGGTTGGTGCAAAAATAATGACATAATAATGTCGTTTTTTGACTTATTTTTTTACGTAAAAAACGACATTATGGCTGATACTGACAGTGATTCGCAGATGTTAAACTCCGCGATAATAACACATATGGATTGTCGTTCGGGGTTTCCGTGGAAAGTCTTTTGCACCATTTTTTATCGACAGATCCAAAAAGTGTGGATTCTCCGACAGAAGCCTTCGCCACTTGAAACAAATCATTGTGTTGGTTTTCTGACAACTACATCTAATTAGTTCCACACATATCAGGCTACTGTGGCAAAAACTCTGCGAAACAACATCAACTTCATCTTGGCACAATTGGAATGTATGAACTCTTCAGGACAACAACTCAGCACCAGAAAGAAAAACAGCTCTGGTCGCATTGGAGCTAAAGAAGTACAACATTGATATAGCTGCACTAAGAAGTAACCATAAGTCGATTACATGAAATGAGAAAGCAAAATATGACATCTAGCAGTATTACTGCTGCACTTGGATACAATGCATTCTCCTGTACTGTGTGTGATCATTTCTGAAATTCTCTAGCCTGTCACAAAAGTCATACCCGTCATAGGCATGCAGCTAATTCGATCGTGGTCGTCGGAGCCTTATACGTCGAACTCGATGAGAGAATCCATTATATATATATATATATATATATATATATATATATATATATATATATATATATATATATATACCCATACCCAAGTATATGATTGGTGTATATGGAATGAATTCCAATAACCAACAATTACTATTCTTAAAAGAGTGATCAATACAAAGTAGAGCAGATATAATTATTTATTTAAAAAAATTTATAACATAAATATGTTATAAAATCACTACAAAAATAGCCATTTTGTTTCAACGCGTTCATCTTGCATGAGTTATGTGGTACCTTTGTCCATTTGATCTTTTGAAAAGATGGGGAGAAATCCTTCCTGAAGAACCGAAATATATATTGCAGTATTAATGTTGGCAGTACCTTCTATCAATGTCTGGTGAAGTGTGCTCCAAATCGCTTCCCAGGCCATCACCTAAATCCATAATGTTTGATAGTTGGTTGCAGGACATTCTTGGAAAGCTTCTGACAGGAACTTATGTAGACAGATACGCCCACGGACAGAAAACATGACAAAGGATAATTTGTTCCAGAAGATTATACCTTGCGAAAAGTCCATACAGTTATTGGACATGCTATAAGGGCATACTTTTCTTTTCTTAATGCTATTAGGTTGGTGCAAAAATAATGACGTAATAATGTCGTTTTTTGACGTATTTTTAACGTCAAAAAACGACATTATTACGTCATTATTTTTGCACCAACCTAATAGATGAGATGATCAAAAGTTTGCGTCCAGCCGCCCTCCACTGACTGCCAGTGCTATGGCGATTTCACACAGCTGTTTTTTTTAACTCATACCTATAACTTCGGCTATGTTGAAAATCATGGTTTGCTGTCTACAGACCACTGAACAGCTCTGAGAGTTCAGGTCTCCTAGAATCAGGTTAATGGTGTTGTTTTCCTTAATTTATAACCTGGCTGATGATACTATTTGTTGTAGCAAAAAGGATCATAGAGTTGTCAGCCATTCTACAGCCCCCCTACCGACTTTCTGCTCCTTAAAAGATTTAAATGTTCCCCTAAACATCTACGAATTGCTATGTAGCGATAGACCATCAATTTTTAAAAGAAATAATAGATAGTTACATACTGTGGATTATTCGCACCTTATGTAATGAAAAATTAAATCGAATGTTATCTCTTTAATTTGGACATTTCTCTGTCTATAAAATTCCATTGGACGCTAAAATCAATAAAAATGTGTTATTATTTCATCACGAATTTATTTTTATTTTAAAGAGGAAAGTTTTAATAATATTTTTAACATTTCTGCAATATTTGGTCTCCTCTAAAGAATAAATTATTACGTTTATAGAATGCAATACTCCGCCATCGGGTTATTTAAGAAGCAATTAAAATCATTTTTTTTATTTTCAGTATAACACATTAAAACTGCAAGTGGATGCCTTTGGATATTCGCACCTGATGTCTATTGATTTTCTCTGAGGAATGACAGCACACTTCCCGAAACGTCAGTGTCGTTAAATTCAATATTTTTATTTTATTCAATTATTTTCTTCTCAGTTTCTATAGGAAATACAATAACATGAAATAACAAGGATGTTTTGTGCGGATTATGCATATCGATATTAAGCCATTATTTTTATTTTTTAATTAAAATATTCCAAAGACTATAGATTCCTTGAAGGTCTGAATCCATATCTTCTGGCAGCTCTCAGAGTGCTCTGGGTTCAGTAGCTTTAGTTTTGTCCGTCAGTCTAGGACAACAGAATTGAAAAAAAAGGCAATGCAACGAGAAACTAGTCTATTAGATTTGGAAAGAATGTGTTGCAATTCACAGTACAGAAAAGTAATCTGTAAAAAGTCATGCTGTTCTATGTCCTGAAGAGAAACAATTTCTAATCTCACATTGTCTCATATTATCTCAAGATCTTATATATGCTCATTTCCTTAATTCTGATGGAGGGACAATTTTAAAAAGCAATACTAGAAGATTATAGCGTGTATATTTAGAAATGTTCTCTGAAAAATAAAGATGAAAAGAATAAATTTAAAAGTATAAAAAAATCAATTTTTTTAAAAATCAAGACCTAACATTATTATACATTTGAATTGGTATCTTCATAGTCACAATATTTCGACCTTTTACACTTCAGCTTTCTTCAGGTATCTGTTATATTTGGTAACCCTCTCGAGATATTGAACTAAGAATATTATTCAGTCCAAGGAGATAAAAAAAATAAGTCAGCGAGATTAATTCATTCTTATTAATAAAATAGTAATCAATTTTCACGGGTTTACATAAGCAGTGGAATTCCTTTTCTTTAAAACAGCAAGAGATCAGCTCGATTAAAAAAACTGGATCATGGGTAATATTTTCTGTAACTAAATTGTTTTCTAAACTCGAATTTATTAGTAAAGTTCTGACCAAGAATAGATACCATTTGAATATCGTGGTGTCAGTATTTGGTGAAAATTAAAAATACGTAAAGTTGGATAAATTTTCGCCAGCTCATGTCGGTTATTCCTCTGAAATGTTCTATCGATTTCTTATGCCACGGATTGTTGAGGTGAGTGCAATATATGCTAATCATATCTCTGTAGGATTAAAAAACTAATTTCCCTGGCAATCCCGAAGGATATTCTGCCTACATATCATATTAGTTCAAGGAGTTACCAATTTCGATGTCAGTGCGATGCTAACTGTTAGGGCAGAACAGGTCAAAAGTTGCAAGCACAAAATATTACTAGCCAAACTTTGCAAGTAAAAGGTGAAGAATTTACTTCGGTGCGTAAATTATGTCTTCAAAAATCTCTCAAGTCTCTTCCACATTAATAAGAAAGAAACATTGAGAAATCTTTATTGGCTGCTTGATTTCATCTATTAATTTGGTTGATTCTGAGAAGATGACTCGAAGCAGAAACAATATCTCTACTAGGTAACAAGGAATGAAATAAAATTGGCCGATGACAAGAATGATTTATTTTCTTTCTTACGCAAAGGAACGTATTTAAGTAGATAATCAAGCCCAATGAAAGAGGAAACCTGAAACAAAATATGATCTTTCAAAAAATTCAAAAAGGAATGAATAAATAAAGTCATCTATTTAAATTATTGATTAGTAAAAACTTCTAACAATATACATCGTAATTTTTTATCACCTTCTCGGCTGAGACGGGAACTTTTCAGCGTTGCCTCTTATCTATCTTATCATTTCAGATTATTTGCACGTTTTATTTCTTCCACACTTCTTTTACAAAATTAATTAAATTTCAGAATTATTTGTACTATTAATGTGAAGACGATTCCATATATGTATAAAGAATAGATATGTTTTTACGAAGTGCAAAAGTCCGGGATATGACTCTAAACTACATCCGTCAGCAAGGCCTCTGATGAAGAGGTTTGAGAAGCGTGGCAGTACCTCTTAATTGCTGTTGTCCCCGGGGAGGTAGCACCTCTTCCCAGATATGGACAAATAGTTAACGCCCAAACTGGGGTCAAATCACTATGAAAGTATAAAAATAGATTTTTCTAGTAAAAATACCAACAATACATTTTTGAAACAAAAATAAACTAAAACAGACGGCGTGCCAATATATTATCGGATTAGCCAAGTAAGCAAGGTACGCTGAAACTGCAAGGAACATGTTTGAATTGAAACTACAGAACGTCTGCTGAAAGTTAACATGTGACAGACAAGGAATATTTTATGCCTTTACAATTGGTTCGTTACTGTACTTTTATAAAAGGACAACTGAAAAAAGAAGAATTCTGTCATGTTTAATGAAATATGCATAAAAGAAGGATTGCTACCCAAATATATAACAGGTCAGACATAACCCTCGATATGTCCACCAGATGTCATCGACAAGTTTGTCAATGTAGGTGTGATGAGGTCTTCCAACCATCTTTTGTCGCGCAATGGGTTCCATAGGAGGTTGTCACTCACAAGTTCTGAGTTACTTCTACAGCTGTGACCAGCTAGCCGAAGCTTTCTCTCTCCTAGGGAAACTGATATGGAAGGAAGGTATCCACACAGGTGTTTCTTTATTGGATGCTTCTTCCAATTTATATCCAATGCAACTCGTATTATACTTGTGTAGATCCCGTCAAGTGAAGCTTCTCGGGGATTCGTCAGTGTCCATGTTGATGAGACGTAGAGTAAGACAGAATCTACTATAGCTTTAAAGAAATCCCTCTTAAGAATATCAGAGTTGGAGGACTTCCAGATGGTGCTCAGCCCATCAAGGACACCCCAGGCTTTGCCTTTGCGGATTTTGATACCCAAATATACAATATACATAATAAATATAATATATTTATATGCATAGGAAAATACGAAAGCCATAAGCATTATTTATACTGACATACATAAACGTAAATGATTAGACATTTAACTAACCCTTTATACATTCCTTGAAATATTACTAACTTTTAACTCTTTTTTTCTTAGTTTATCACTTAGTCCTCCGATTTAACTTAATTTTTTATTCACTTATTTTTTTTTGGGGGGGATCTAAATTCATCAGCCAAAAGTTATTGTAGCAATGTTTACGAAGTCTATGAAAACTAAATCAGTTTATTCCAAGTTGTCGAACTCAACGTGAAAGTATCCGAATCACCCGGCAAAACTACAAATAATTAGACAAGCACCGACTTATTAAACTAATTACCGTTTTGTAACAATTAAAATCTAACTCACAGCGGGACCATTGTTAAAAACAATTAACATTCTGAAAACAAGATTTAAAGAAAGATTATTAAGCAAATCTAAAATAGTGACAGATTATATTCAAGGGAGATAATTTTGAATGGTATACGCAATCTTTGAAGATGAAAATGAATATTTAACACCTTGATGATTCAATATTAGTTCATTCTTGTGAAGATTGATAACGATGAAAATAAAAGTATTGACTTACACTTTATTTGTCAACTTTAGATTCATTCTTTTTATACTAATTGTTTCTTTGTTTTCGGCAATATCATGACGTCTTTCCGATATTATGTAAACGTCTGTGCTTTTCTGGAATTAAGCAATTTCCATTTCTTTTACACTGTAGCCCGGATATAAGATACCCGGATATAAGAGAGATTTTCTCTGGTCCCAAATTAGAGCCATACTTACCTAAACAATATGGACCAAAAACCCGGATGAAAGAGAAACCCGTATATAAGAGACTTCTTCTCCGGTCTCGAGTTACACTGTATATGCCCAAGATTTCTTGACCAGCCTCGTTTACATATCATTGATGACGATTTGTTCCTATATTTCATTTCTTTCTATTCCTTCTTTGCTCATTCGTTAAGCGTAGCAGTCCTCAAGATGATGTCTTCGAAAAGCTTTTTTTTCTCTTAAATAAGATAGACACACACTAACACGCACGCAACAACCACACACAGAGAACATACGCTCATTCATATATATATACATATTCATATATATATATATATATATATGTATGTATGTATGTATGTATGCATGTATGTATGTGTGTATATATATATAACGTCCAACATGCGGTCCATATAATGGGATACTGCTGAAGAAAATTCACTGTGATAGATAAATGCATAAATAGATTTTATACAAAGCAGATATTCTACACACATACACCAAACACACGCACAATATATATATATATATATATATATATATATATATATATATATATATATATATATATATATATATGAATATATATATATATATATATATATATATATATATATATATGAATGAGCGTATGTTCTCTGTGGTTGTTGCGTGCGTGTTAGTGTATATATATATTGTATAGTGTATATGATAATGTCTGTTTGGGTGTGTTTTGTGGCATGGAACATGATCAGAATATTTGTTTTGTAATAATAAACGCATTCAGATTTTGGGTGGAAGTCATTTCTATTGTGCAAATGACATGGGGCACATGGTAAAATTAAGAAACAATACAAAATCATGACTTAATGCAGTCAAATAGAAGAGGGGCGGTGCGTAATTCAACGAAAATCGGATGAATAAATTTTTCCTACAAAGAATATCGTAAATAAACAAAAACAATCGCTACTCGTATAGATTATACTGTACATAAAATAAGTGTTATACTTGAAACCAAAACATTAGTGAAATACAGCCAAGAAAATTCTTTTTTTCTTATTGGTATTCTAAGTGTTCTTCTGTAATTCCTCTTACACTTACCGTATGCAAAAATGTCGAATATTACTTCAGCCCTGGTAAAGAATTAGCATTATTAAGACGAAGCAAAATAATTGGTAAGATTTGATTCTCTTTTGTCAAATGGATCTGAGGATTCGAAAATTCCTTTGGAAATTATGCACAATGTACGCATTCCCTGATTAATCAATTTACGTGATATCGATTACTTCACATATTTTGCAAGTTTCAGGTTGCTTTTCATTATTCTCATTAACATAATAGGAATCATAATAATAATGTCTAGCTGTTCTTAGTTTGGCTCTACCTAAGTTCGATTTTTAGCTTTTGTGAGTTTTAAAGCAGTACAATTTTCTGATATAGGCTGAAATTAGTTTTCTTGTTCAAATATTTTATATTAACTTCTTTGTCCACTTTACTCAGACAATTCTTTCATTGTTCAAAGAAACGAAATTCCATCACTTTCTTTAACCAAAACACAAGCCATCAACTTTATGAAGACATTTATATTTGACTTGTTCAGAATCCAGATGCTCTTTTCAAATGTACTGTCAAACAAAAGAAATTTCAATAATGTCCCTTATCTATTTATGTTTATTTAATCTGTACCCTTTCAGTGTGTGTATTTGTGTCACTTTCATAGATAAACGCTAAGATTTAGAATGATCGTCTTTAATCAAACACACTTGGATGATTAACCGAATATATTTTTCCCACAACATCAATTCATTTGATGTTACGCCCAGCAAATATTTAATTACGTGTCAGGTTTACAGGTATCTAAACATACGTGTATCTCTTTAAAATTAAATGGTTGATTAAAGGTCATTTTCGGAAATTATTTCACTGAACGAAAACAGTTATCTAAAATAATTCCCTCTATTACATACATATTCGCAACAAACCATAATAAATTTATTATTATTATTTTAAAAATGTACTTTTGACTGGCATTTCTTTTTTAATCTCATGCCGAGTCTTAACTTCGAGTAAGAGAAAGATGTATTAGGTTGATGCAATAAGAACATAAATTGACAAAAATATTATTATTATTGATATTCCCCAGTTTTTAACTTTTGTTTACGCATTTCCTTCCGGTTCCTAACCAGGTCAGAAATGACTTCATGACAATTTACACTAATAAGTTTTGCGAAAAAAACAATACGGTCGCATACATTTTATATAGATAAAGCTCTTTGTAATGTGTGAGTTGTACTAGTAAGTAAAATATCTTATAATTCTTTAAGGTATGATCTACCAGGAATTGAATCCTTTCAATGAGTCTATAGGAAACTTTTCCAATTAATCCGAGTAATTCAACTTCGACCGAATTATTGATGTCGTTATATACCACATTTTTTAGATTTCCATTTCAGGGATCCTTGTATTAAAATCTTCAATGATACATTACAATCTGCAGGGATTGCCATGTCAATATGAAACCACATTCTATTCTTATGGTCTTTGAACACAATATCTGGGTGACTAGCTTTGATCATTCTGTCCGTGTGTATTGTAAAAGCCTATAAAATTGTTACATGCCCTTTCTAATATCAGTTTCTTTCCTGTAAAGGTTGCGTACATTCCAGTGGAGATAATGACCCACTCTATCATGTCATGTTTTATATTCACTTGGTGCTAGCATTGATTCTAGATATTTATCACAGAATTTGCATTTGAGGTGAAGACAGATTTTCAGCATGTGTGCTTGGTAATGTCTATTTATCAAGCATTGGTCCTGTGCAGTAAGAATAAAACCTTTGGTTTCAGTTTTTAACCCTGCAGTACGTAGTCATTGATGGTTATGGGGTTTGTCTACATCAGCTTTGTTGGTACGGGTAAAGTATAGACTATGAAGATTCTTATCTTGTCATCAATTCTGCATTTGGTACAATGCATTGGTTTTCTTTTTTACGTTCTTTGTCGCTTCATTAGGCGTATTATGCTAAACTTGCACTTCTGCATACACTTAAATTTAATTTTTGCTTCACCCACTTTAAATTCTATTTTGCCGTTATTATTATAATTGTTGTTATTATTATTATTATTATTAGTAGTAGTAGTAGTAGTAGTAGTAGTAGTAGTAGTAGTAGTAGTAGTAGCAGTTACCCATTTTGATACCAGGCCAGTTATAAACGCCGATTTTGATTGGAGTGTCTGCAGATTGTTTTCGTACTCCACTTCTATTCTCAGGCTTATTGATGTTTTTAATAATGTCATTGTCACCATTGTCCCTACATTTCTCCTAAATTGCAATTTCTGCTTTTAATCGGAACCGTTACCGATCCTCAATGCTTACCAGCTTGTAATTCAGAACCGTTATCGGAACTATGATAATGACTGGTTCAACTGTAAACTTTTGTGACCTACACACTCCTCAGTAATTTAACAAGTTCAAGGTAATTTATCTATCTTTTCCTTTTCTTTCACATCAACACTGTTGTCTACAGTAATAAGAACAACGAAGAAATCATTGTATTGTATATTACTTCAAACAAATCTGATTTGGATTGTGTGTACAGTTTTTCATCTCAAAGTCGCAGAGAAATCCAGGTGTTTCATTCTGTAAGTCTGATGCTGGTTTGTATATTTTTCCATTGTTCTGTGATTGGGGTCAACATTTAGTTAGCTACGCATTGGTTTGGGGTTATTAAGAGTAGTACAGTTCTTTTTTACGTCGCCATCTTTTTAGACATGTTTATGTCGATTAATCTACCATTCATAGAGTTTTTCTTCTGGATTATCCATAGAGATATATTCGTATTCTTTCATTCTATGTCATTGTCTCCTATCCTGTGATTCAGGCCATTCTTCTGTTTGTCGCATTTGGCTGCTGTTCGTAGTTTTCCGACTTTTCTACTGTTCAACTCCCTTTGGTTGCAAAGTCGACATGATCCTCAATGCTTACCAGCTTCCTCTTTGTTTTTTACATAGAGTCTGTCATCGTCTTCTCTCAAGTGGAAATTGGTAAGCATCGACATTGCTTACCTTGTTCTGTGCTCCAGGTCTCTCAGTACATGTCCAGTTTTAAAAAATCGGTCGAGAGTATTAAATAATGGAAATGGTCTCGGCATTCTTCCTTTCCATTCCTGTTGTGAATTTTGTTCCGTAACAATTTTCTAGTTCTTTATTTTTGTCTTGTTTTTATCCTTACTATTAGCAAGAAACATTATTGTCTTAATGGTTACTTGTCCATATGTTTTATTCATTTGGGGGTCAGAAGCTGTTTATCAACGGAATCAATGAAGAAAAATTGAATTACTATTGGGAATCGTTATGATAATTTCACATTAATGTCATCACAAAAGAGATGAACCCTTCTTCATGGGCGTCCCACTCCGAGAGAAAAAGGACGATCAAAGTTGAATGGATACTTCTATATACAAACCAGACAATATCAACTATCTTCCTGTGTGGGACAGTTGAAGTAAACCATTGTTGCATGTAGGCACACCTGTGTTCATGCCTCCCTGCTTGCGTGCGTGCGTATGTGTGTATACCGTTTTGTGTGTATACAGTTATGTGTAAAGACCAACGAAAGATTTTTGTTTAGAATTTGCTTTTATCTTTATATATATATATATATATATATATATATATATATATATATATATATATAATTTTTTTCTAGTTTCCGCTACATATTTAAAGATTAAAAAAAGGAATTTCAAAAACAAATGATATCATAACGTGAAGTGGCGCGAAAAACGCAAAGAAAATGATGAAATTGACATGAGCTACGTTATTTGAAAAAGCTGAAAGCAGCATAACATAAAAATCAAAGTACTTTTGATAACGACCGATGAAAACTGGAAACACAAACACAAAGAAATAAAATTTGTGCCTCTGGCTGTTTACGGAAGCTTAAAAAATATATTCATAGACTCTCTTCTTGTTTATTTCTTCATCATCATTATTATTATTTACACTATTTACATTGTTCGGACTATTGTCCTCGTCGTTGTTGACATATTCACGACGTTTCGGCCGTTGTAAGCTACTGCCTTCTTTAGGTGATTGAAATTTCAAACTTAACCCTTTATTTCTTCCACCGGAGTAGATTATTCTAGTTCCATCTTCCATGACTCTTCCGAATGCCTCAGTTATCTCAACTTCACAAGTGTTTCTTTACTACTGCAATAGCTCACAACATATTTGAGTCAAGTCACTAGATCCAACCAACGCTTTTATCCACTGGACCATGTGTCTTGAAGACATCAGTGTATAAATATTTGGCTCTTATAAACTTAATATCTAAGGAAAAAAATTACTAGTATATTACAATTTTTGCTACTATTATTGTTTTTCTCTTGCACTCCATATTACTGGTTCCCATATTGTATTCACGTCTATGCTTAGGCGGCTAAGAAGATGCTTGTGGCCTAGCATATACACTGATTCCTTAAGTTTTCGTATTTTCCAGTGATGTCTATTATTTCAACCTCATCCCACGGGAGGAGGTGTTCTCCTTTTTCCCTCCATATGTGACCAGCTACGCCTGATTTTTCTATTTCCTCTCGTGTTACGGTTTTACGATGTTCTTGTAGTCTTACCTTAAGTGGAACGGCCTGTTTCACCTTTATTTTTCTTACCACAGCCTGCACGGGATGATGGCATACACACAGTCCATATTATTCTCCTCTATAGGGGACCTGACTCGAAAGGGGTGTCTTTAGTATTTTTCCCCCGATAATCCCTTCACATAAGTTAGGCTGACCGTAGCTGTTTTCTGAGTGTTATCATTATGTACTATTCTATCCAAGTTTGTCGGAGCTGCTGCCATGTACCCAGGGTAACTGTTACATTTTAGGGCACCAGTTATACTGACAACTTCTTGATCATATGTCTCAGAGTCGCCACTTATGACTTTTGCTCGATGTCTTAAGCAGTGGACGATCCATTTCTTTATGCAATATGGGTGGAGGGATTTGAAGTTGAGGTATTGTCTGATGAATGTTGGCTTGCTGTATACGGATATCTTGAACCCATGTTCTGTTCGAAATATTTTTACATCCAGGAAGGCGAGTTTCTTGTCCTTTTCTTTCTCCATTTTGAACGCTGGATACATGGCAGCAGCTCTGACAAAATAATTCCTAAAGTAAAAGTTTGTCTTGTTGGAAACATTTTAAAGTTGAAAGCCCTTTCAAAGAATAATTTAAAAAAATTCACGCTCTGTAAATCACATTGACTACGAACATTGAAGACCGAACATTCAATCTTGACTATTAAATAAATAATTTTTTTGTTTGTATGTGTGCGATCACAAAGCGCGCGTGTGTGAGTATTTGTGTGCGTGTGTATGTGTGTGCTTGCAGCTCTGTCTGTGTGTGTGTGTGTGTACCTTCGGCTCTGTGTGTGTGTGTTATCACACAGTATTTTAATAGGTACATTTATGTGCCACAAAATTGTTACTGACTGGCATAAAAAGAACATTAACCTCTTTTTTCATCTATAATTTTAAAAGCCATCTGAAGAATAAAGATTTTAATCACAATCGTCGTTCACTGACAATATTTCTGACACCCTTTCTAATTTTAACTTAAGATTCACTGGGGTTACTTAACACTATGTCGAACGCCATGTAAGCCACAATTGGTGACTACACCGTGCAATGTATGAAAATATTCTAAAATGTAATAAATCAATGTTATTAGATATAAATTAGATTTTATATAAGATATATAATTCCAATAAAATCAAAGAAAATAACTCAAATTTACTCATTCTCCTGTAACACTTTAAAAAGAAAATGGTTCCAGATCATTAGACGTTTCTATATAAAAAGAAAATGCATGGAGAAAAACCGCGTTGGTGATTTTAAAAGTATTTACAAAAAATACATTTTAAATCCCTTCTAAGTTTGACTAAATGTTATTTTCTACCAAGCATAAACTCGAAGAAAATCTTCGGAATTTTTGCAAAAGAAGGATGAATGTTATTGACTGTATCTTGATATTAACTTCTTTACAAAAAGATTTAATGATATAAAAATTCAAAATATATTTTTATCAGTTTTCTCGAAAATAAATGTTTTTAACATTGGATAATTCCAGCACACATATTTCAAACTTTTAGTTTTTTTTAAATTATATTAAAGTTGTAAAAGCAATGAACTTCTCTGTCTTTTAACTTCTTTATAAAAGTTCTTTTTAAAATATGTCATTTTTGTTTTAAGAAAACCCCCAGATACATCTTGTAGTTCACCATTTCTTAATAAGTAATAACATGATGTTTATAAAATTGATATCACTTTTTTTTTTCTTTTTTTTTTTTTTTTTGCAAACTAACAGGAAACGTAATACTGTAAATCTAATGAAGATTTTTTAAAACCATTTCCGTTAGTAATGCAATATTTCTTCTCGTATTATGAACTCCTCTCCGAGATCTCGTGCTAAAGATTTCCTTGGTTAATAAAAGTAGGACTTTGTCAAGTATCATTTCAGTAATTGGTTTCAATAGGCGGAACCCGATTCATTATCAAGTGCGAATATCGATGAGCCTTTCAGGTAACAATATGTCTCTAAATTAAGTGTCCCTATGGTATTATATGTCGGATTTACAGGAAACCAAGTAATATTCTTGAAGGCTTATGTGAGAATCAGAAAACGCCGTTTTCATGTCAACGTACTTTCTTTGTCTCCTATAAGCAGGATATTATTGTAAATTGGCTCCTTAATGTATCCAGGCTTAAGAACAGGTTGCACACACACTACAATTCAAAAGTTTAAAGCCACCTCTGAATTGTCAGGGATTGAACTTGATAGAAGTGTGAAAAAAAAGAATGAAAAAGAGCTCTTAGAGCCACTGAATAACAAATGGAATGAATTATCAAACTTGTATTTTGAGAAACATTTGCAACGAATGCAAAAATTTTGTGCAGCAGCAATCAAGGCTAAAGGAGGATATTTTTACGAGAGCAAAACCGAATCATAAAATGCTTCTTTTTTCATTTTGTCATGATAAAGTTCCTAATAAAAATCATGGCTCGCTTGTTTTTAACCATGTATTATAATTTTCTATTTATTAAAGTATAAAACAACTACTTTTGGGCCAATTTAAAAAATTGCTTGGGGGAACCGGAAACATTTAACTGTAGTGTAGTGCACATAAAATTTATAAATCTCCATTATTTTATTCAATACACGATTACGCACATATAATATCTTTGCTTCATGTCTTTTCAAGCATCAAATTAATATAATCGGTAACCAATCACTCATAATATATTGAATGTATATTATTATTAAGAAATCACTATTTTCTGATAGATTAAATGCGTGAATATTACCTTTGGGGAAATATTAAGAGATAATAATAAGTACAATATGATTTTGATGTAGGGCAGACAAAATAATCTTTTCAATTTCACTTTTTTGTTCATATTTTGGCCCGTAAGGATTTCATTAAATAAAATAGCAAATCATTAGGAAAACCAGTCAAATCTGATTAAGTGTGCAATAAAACAATTATTTAAAACTTCATGTTTTACTAATTTAAATATTTTTGATGGGCACATGTTTTATTTCGGGTGCATAATTCTCAATTTGGTCCTTATTATTATTTAAATAATGCAAGACGGTGCGTATTATTACAATTTCAAGCAGAAATATTCGTCCAAAAAGATAGGGCAATGAAAATATGTAATGCGCTCAGATTCTAGTTTAACAATCGACTAACATGGATACGAAATGTGTGTAATATAAAGAAATGTGTTCTTAGCCATTGATAACAGCGAGTAAAATCTTTAAGCAATTTGAAGAAATCGTTTTTTCTTCAAACAGTAGACACATTGCCACAAGATTTGACTGATTTTGAGAGTAGCCATTTGCAATTTATGAAATAGGAAAATATGTTTGCTGAAGGAAGAACGTTTAATTTGTACAAACCAAACATTAGTTGTGTTTGACAATGTGCAATTAAAGAGTGTACCATTGATACTTGAATATATATTTGAATACTTCAGGTGAAAAAACATTTTCATAACATGTCATCGTGCAATGTACAATGTGTTTGGATAATACGATGCGCCATCAATGAAAGCCAACGCCAACTTAGTATATGCAGAGGAAAAAACTATTGGTGCATGTGATATGCTTTCTGCAAACGCAGCTTATAGAGAACAGAATAGCCAATAGTAATAAGAGATAAATTAGTTCTCCTTAAAACATGTGGATGGGGAACAAATGCGATGTATGAGTCAGAAGCTTGTCAATGTGATTTAAAAGCTTTTACATTTTAACATTTTTTGCATGATTGATATTAGTTTGATATTGACAGAGTCAGTAATCAATGTATCCACTGCATTTACAAGGGCAAACATAGGTGACAGAAACATTTATGAAACATCGAGGTTCAATCACAAAAACATACTTATATAAGTTGCCAGGCAAAGCAAGAGTTTTTTTTTTTTGCTACGAAAAACCAACTCAAGAGTGAAATTCTTGAAATGAAAGTTGAAATATCGAAAGTAATCTTGTAATTCTCACACCCATGTACATTCAGATGCAGAGAAAGGGTGGACATAGAAATCAACACTACATACTGAATCACAGTTTTACACCTCGAAATATTATATATAAATATATGTGCGTGTGTGTGCATGTTTGTGTGTGTGTTGAAATCTAGTTGTAAGGTATGCTATATTTATGAATTAAAGTGCACAATATCAAGGGTTAAAAACTATGTAAATGTAAAAGTGTATACGCAGTCGAAACAGTCTGTTTCATGTTTATACGCAATTGTCAGGCCATAACGATTCCGTATAGTCATGAAACATATCACCGCTAGATGTCGTCTGCAAAGTACACTTTTAACACACGCACAGACAAACACACACACACACACATATATATATATATATATATATATATATATATATTAATATATATATATATTTATATATATATATATATATATATTTATATACACACACTTTTCACACACACGCATATATATATATATATATATATATATATATATATATATATATATATATATATATATATGAATAGCGTTTCTCTACATTCCAGTTGCTAGGAAGATTCTGTTTTTTTTTTTGTTTTTTTTTATGAGTTATCTTGTTCAATTAAATTCATTTCGTATTTTGTTTTGATAAAATCCACTTTGGACGAAACACGTCAGCAATTACTAGCTTTCCTATTGCCATTTTTATTCATAAACACACACACACACACACACACACATATATATATATATATATATATATATATATATAGAGAGAGAGAGAGAGAGAGAGAGTTGGCATAGGAATCAACACCACATAGTCTTTGGGATTTTCACCTCGCATACAATCTTTAGAACACTGACAGAACCCATACAGCCTTGATTCTTGTCTCTATATCTATAAAAGCTTTAACTATGATCTTCATTTCATTATTCATAATTACAACACATTTTAAACTATATATATAATAAATAAAGAAAACTTTAAAAATTAATTTCGGTTATAATTTATTTCGTGAATATTTCTATATATACATATCTCTTCAGTTCTTAATAACAGCCTCCAGACTGATATACTAGATTAACAGATGGCAGAGAAAACAAGAGAGAAGAGAAGAGAGTGGAAGAAATAAATAAAACTGATTATGAACAGATTATAATTTTCGAAAGAAAAAGGGTGGGATTGAGAAAACACAAGGTCAGATTTTTAATTCTGACCCTGTGTTTTCTAAACCCCACCCTTTATCTTTCAGAAAAGAGGAAACAATTTGCTTTAAAAATTATTTAACCACCTGGCACTTACGATCGTCTGAAGACGTAAAGCGCAGTGCTGAAAAATGGAAGCTTTTCCGTGGCGATTTCAGCAGGTTTTTGATATAAAGCTACTAACAGCGGAATTTCAATTTACCTGGTCTTTCTCTCATTTGTATTTGTATATATATATATATATATATATATATATATATATATATATATATATATATATATATATATATATATATGTGTGTGTGTGTGTGTGACTCTACGGAATAGGTTCATTGTAAATCTTACTATTTTCATAATCAACCAAAATCTTTATGCGTTATCATATTTTGGAAGAGCTATTCTAATAACTATACACTCTAGAAATTAACAAACGCGGTAATAGATGACTAAACAAAATTCTAAAACCTACAGATATTCAGGTGTCGATATAATTTGACCGTTAGAGCAAAAATACGAAAATGTAAATGAAGCAATATTGAGAAAATGTAGACCTCAATTTTCCGGATGCAAAACTTCAATCATCTATATTTTATATTTATAAGTCTACCACTCGTCAATGCATTAAATATTGCTGTCACATCTAGCCGGGTGCTTCTTCAATATATTTAGAGATTGTTGATAAAATAAAAGGAAAACTTTGACATGTTATCGGTTCTGACTTTGCATCTCAGCCTCAGTCACTTTCCCGCCGACGTAACGTATGCCCTTTCTGCGCCCTTTCTATAAATACTTTCATGTTAATTGTTCTAGTTAGCGTTACTATTTGATACATTAACTTTACGAATTTAAGCGCAGTACTAGATTAGCAATTAGGTCTCATCATTTTATAGTTGCATTTGTTCGATGTAAACGTAAGTTCTCTGCTAACAATTTCCTTACTTGCATTTCTCATTTCCGGCTTATTTGCCTCTTGTTAGAAATAATTGATACAATTTTAATAAATTCCAAATTTATTTAAATTATGATTTAGTTACTATGTTACTTATTACAATTTCAACTAAGATCATTCACTTGCTTTTGGAGGATACCTGCATCGAGGCAAGATACGTTGACCTAACCATTATCAGAATACCGGGAACATGTCCACCCGGGGACGAGCATATGCTATTGACCAGAAAAATGGTTGGAGCGTAAGGAACTTCACGTAGATTGGCAGTTCCATCAGCTATAGTATTAATCTTGACTACAATGGGATCTCTACCGAGTATGAAACAGTAGGAAGTTTCCCCTTAGAACCAAACCAAATTAATGTTCTGAAATTCAAACGTGGTATCGACAATGCGGTAAGATTGCGATAGTTGAAACCTGAAAATCGCTTAAGAGAAATTCAATGCCTTTGACAGAAAATGTCCATGTGAATTCCTGGGCATCAAATACATTTTCTATATGTCAAATGGAGAAGACAGTGGTTACAAATTCTTAAAAGAGCATCCATGGACTTATATAAAATTATAAGGAATACACAGCAATATTTGATAAGTAGAAATAAAAAATGGGAAAAGAAGTGAGACATTGAGATAACATTCGCATAATTTATTTGCTGCATCCCTTGAAATTCTTTTCTGGAAAATTAAAACAAGATCGTTGGGAACAGACATAAACAGAAGATGTTTGAACCACTTACGATTTGCTGACTATATTTAATAATTGCTGCAAGTAAGGGAAAATGACCTAAATCGAAAGATGTTGGTTCAATGCAAAATTAAACAAAAAAACGTAACGTGTAATTTCCAATATCATCATGAGATCAGACAAAGAATGCTAGAAAGAAGACCGAAAATACATTGATTTGAGCAGATGATAATTTTAAAGAAAGAGATTATATTGATTCCTTAAAAGGCATTTGATAACAAGAGAAACTTAAGGAGATGCACTTTAAATTTATTAAGACATAAATTATGACATTATTTTATAATTTTACGATAGTCGGTGAGCATAGAAAATAAGAAAACCGCTTAACGTATAACTTTGAAATACACGAAACTAGAAGAAAATGAAATGATAAGGAAAACTTAAAGCAGAGAAAATTTTCAAAATGGATCAAGGAACGATATCATAGAGATCATAGAAATTATTTAACGACAAAGAAATGAAGCTAGAAAGAGAACATAGAAGAAGGAAGGAGTAAAGATGGAGTAAAAGGTTGATGTAGTAGTAACTTATGTGTAGCAACCACAGTAGGAAAAATAAATAGAAGAGTGATAAATAGATTCGCTGCCAAAATATAGCAAAGAATAAAACTGTCACGCAAGTAAGCAATAGAAAATGACATGTCATCGGCTGTAGACTTTCAATGGACAGTCGGGTTATTGCAGATGATGATCACACACATACTTTTATATATATATATATATATAATAAATTCATGAATCATTCATACAAAAACAAATATAGAGGTTAATGATTTAAATGGCGAGAATACTTCGTCGCAACAATCTAAATAAGATACATCAACCCCGAACCTGTATATGAATGATATGATACCCGTTTATAAATTCCAGTTGCATAAGGTATTTTTAATTTTTTACAAGGCTTCGTCTGTTCCTACAGACATCATCAGGTATGGAAGTAGATTTTGTTCTTGTTTTTACTTCTCAGGACAACGAAAATAGAAATGTAATCCGAAAAAATGCTATGAGAAATGTGTTATTGTTTTGAAACGTGCGGTCGCAACGCTGAGTTTGAATTTAAATTTTAAGGTTCTGCGTTTTTGTACAAATATAGCAATAAGAATATATATTTTCCTTTTTGAACTCTCTTCCAGCTTCTTGCTTTTCAATCAACTGTGATCTTCAAAAAAAATTTAATATCATTCGTTATATTCTGTGTTCATATTTCCTGTTCTTTTATTGTTCTTAATAATGTTTTCTCTTTCTCATATTCTCTCAAACTCAGCAGGCAAGTATCGTCTTAGTGGCTTTATTGGTTTACTTGCGATGAAATGGTTTAAAAGGCTAAAAGAAACAGAAATTGTATTAATTTTGAAAACGCCTTGAATCAATGTTTATGTATTTTCTGCGTGTGAACCACTCATGAGAGTTTTTTAATCACTGCAATTTGGTTTGAAGTTCACAAGTAGAGACACTAAAATAGAGATCCTTCCTCTTGATTTGTAGCAAAGTTGCTAAAAATGGCAGCAAATATCCGACTCTTTTCAAATCGTCAACTTTAATTCATCAGACGATCAACTGTCTTTGGTTTCAAGATGGAAACGTTAGTCAATGGAAACATACAGTTATTTATTTTCAAATTTCTAACCTCGAACAAAGGTAAGCAATGGTGAACAACTTCCTTTTGCCAAAATATTTGGTAATGTGATCGATCTATAATATTTGCCACGCAATCGGAGTCAAAAGATAATATCACTCGGTGACACATATGTTCTTCTGTCAAATTAAGTTTGCCATCATAAAGAGATTTCATGCTTGTGTAACGATGTTCTCTGCACATCGTTCACTGCACAACATGTAATGGCATCCAAGGTTGTCTGCATCTTCATATACACTCGACTCTCTATGTTCACAGGTTTGTCTCTTTTGACATGATCGAATTCACAAAGAATAGCGAAAAATTCTTTCAAGACACTGGACGGTAAATACCAACAAATAACATTTCTCACTTGACCGTGTCATTCTTCCTTCAGCTTCGTGGACTGCTATCTCACCAACTTCAAGGCACGGAAAGAGGGACCCTTACATTCACTGACCGTCTAAGTGACTGCTGATTTCTCACTGCTCATGATCCCTTCGTCACTGACCACTTGTCATTTCCTGGCTTCTGATAACCTGCTGCTGAATTCATACCACTCTCTGCATATATGGAGACTCGCCACTTGTATTCCAGAAAAGAATACCACCAAAAATTATTAAACTTTTATCGTTGCCAATTCAAAAGCGAGCTGGAGACAGGAATACTGACAAGCCTGGCAATTAAATTGGTACACTATTTACATTATTCGGACTATTATCCTTATCTTTGTCGCCATATTTATTACAATGTTTCGGCCGTTGTACGCACCGACCTTCTTCAGGCGGTTGGAATGTCGAACTGAACACTTTATTTCGCTCACTGGGGTAGACTGTTCTAGTTCCACGTGCCATGTTTAATGGATGTCAGTTATCAGTTATCTCCTGTTAATTCCCCTCTCCAAGTTCTCCACTGCCTTAACCGGGTATTGAACTCACACTTTTTGTGTCCTGTCACTAGATCTAACTAACGCATTTATCCACTGTGTCCTTAAGTGTACAACGACCGAAACGTTGTAATAAAT
>OZ010572.1:148599682-148637182 GCA_963932145.1 Acanthosepion lycidas
TTGGACCTTCTTCAAGTCTCGTCCTACAGCTGGTAATCTGAACAAAATTACCCCTTGGCGGTCAAGGTTAAAACGCATCTCTACCAATTTCAATGAATACGAAAAATATCTCATACCGGATCGGCCGTCAACCGGGACAACAAGGGCCGCGTCCCTCAGAGAGGAACCAGTCTGAGGTCGAAAAGTCTGTCACTGGAACAAACTCTTCCACACACGAAGAGACACTAGGTCACCAAACCCGGATTATCGCCAACCTTGGACCAAGTGTCTCAATGCCAAATCGACTAGTAAAAATGAAACGAACGAAATGGAGCCGCGAAGAGTATCGACAAGTTATGACATCCTTCTTCACTGCACTCGAAAACCCAGCAAAGAACACCACCAATCAAACATACCAAATATGGAGAAATATGGTGGGAAATGATATAAGACCTAACCTCAATCCAAACATGCTTGCCAATGTCCGCAGAGATATCATGCGAAACAACAGACTTTCAAAGGCAGAAATAGATAAGATAAAATTAGATATAAGGCAAAATACTATGACCCATCACTCAAACTCTGTTGAGATGAATGTTGAAATAAAGAATGCGACAGAGGATGAGGTGGACGCTAAAGCGAATGAAATACGAAATCATCTCCCAGGAAATGAAACCGAAGATTCTGCCTTAGACACAACCTCTAGTTCTCCAGAAATTGTCACTGAAGATGACTCCAGGTACATTAATTTAGAATTCCTTGAAAACCACGAAGCTGAAATCACCGAAGCGAAAAATGACGTCATCCAAGTACTCAGCAGAGTAACTTTCATACAATTGTCAGACAGAGACCAGCTCCCGAAAATCCATATGACAAATCCCAACAAGCACATCGTGAAAATATACAATGCTGCACTGGAAACACTGTTAACAGATAAACCACCGGGAAACATAACAGAAGTTAACAACGTCATATACGCAACAGCTCTAGCAGCGACTCGGAAGCTTGGTGTCAAGACAATAAATAGAATTAACAGACACAGAGAACCAGCTTGGAAAACCAAACTGAAACGAGAAATAGAACAAATCAGATGTGAGCTGTCTATATTAGATGAGCTCACCAGAAACCCTAATATTTCCACACGTAAATCCAAAAAGATCAAACGGAAATATAGCATTAAATCCCTAATTGATATTCCATCGATCAAGGAAATGCTGAAACAGAAACTTCAGCTAAAAGCACAGAGAACAAGACGATACGAGAAACGTTGTAGATTCTATCGCCAAAATAAAACATTCCGAACAGATCTTAAGAAATTTTACAGGGAAATTGGAAAAACGCCTATACATGTCGAAACGCCACCATCGATTGATAATGTACAGACATTTTGGGAAAATATCTGGAGCAAACCAAAGGAATGTAACCCAAATGCAGAATGGATACGGCGTGAAGAAGAACGACTGCTGGATACACCTCTGCAAGAATGGGTAAATATATCCACAGATGATGTTAGGCAAGCACTAACGAAATCCCAAAAATGGAAATCCCCAGGAAATGACAAGGTGCCCAATTTCTGGCTGTATCATCTCTCATCTACCCATGGCATACTTGCAAAAACATTATCAACGCTTGTAAATAATCCCAATAAAATCCCGGAATGGGTTACTGAAGGTATTACATACCTCATACCAAAAACAACTGAAACAGACGACCCGAAAAATTATAGACCGATAACATGCCTTTCCACAACGTATAAGTTGATCACGTCTGTACTGACGAACCGTACTTACTCCTTCTTCGAAACAAACAGCATTCTCCCGCTGGAACAGAAGGGATGCAGTAGAGGTTCATATGGCTGCAAAGATCAACTTCTGATAAATAAAATGATCCTGGAAAATTGCAGGAGACGACGCAGAAATCTCAGTGCAGCGTGGATTGATTATCGTAAAGCCTTTGATAGTGTTCCACATTCTTGGATCCTTAAGGCTTTGGAAATGTACAAAGTCTCCCCTGTGGTATTAAACTTTCTTAAGCACAGCATGGGGATGTGGAACACAAAACTATACCTTAGGCACACCGGGGGCACTGCTATATCCAACCGTCTGAATATCCGACGTGGAATTTTTCAAGGAGACTCTCTGTCACCTCTTCTGTTTTGTTTATCCTTAACCCCTCTTACACATGAACTGAACAACAGTAGCTATGGTTACAAAATAAATAAGAAAATTTTCAATCACCTACTATACATGGATGATCTCAAACTCTTTGCCAAAGACGACAATGAGTTGAAAGGCCTCCTCAATATTGTTAAATACTTTAGTGACGACATAGGTATGGACTTCGGATTAGATAAATGTGCAAAAGTAACATTCAAGAAAGGTAGAATTACAGAAACACCCTCAATAGATTTAGATTTTGTCACAAAGATTAGGGAATTGGAGCATGAAGAAGCTTATAAGTACCTAGGAATTAGCGAAGGAGATGGCATACAACACACCCAAATGAAAGAAAAAATAAGAAAAGAGTACTACAGGCGTGTACGTCTGATACTAAATACTGAACTAAACTCAAAAAATAGAATATCAGCTATAAACACATTGGCTGTCCCAGTGGTGCATTACAGCTTTAATGTCCTTAACTGGACCATAGCTGAAATTAAGCGAATGGACGCCAAAACGAGAAAGCTTCTCACTTGCTATCGCATGCATCATCCCAAAGCTGATGTTGATCGTCTGTATGTGCCCAGATCCGAAGGAGGCAGAGGATTAGTTCAACTAGAACTGTCCTACAAAACTACAACAATTGGCCTCCAAAAATACTTGGAAACTACAGAAGACTGGATGATGGTATGCGTCAAGGAACATGAAAGTAGTAAGCGTCTTTACTCCGTAATGAAAGAAGCCAACAAATTCAAAGTGGAGCTTCAAATGGGCGTAGAGATGCAACTACAGCACAATACACCGGCTGAAACTGCAAAATACTTGAAAAAGACAGCAAAGACGAATGCAACCGACCAGATACAGAAGCGATGGCAAGGTAAACCGCTTCATGGCCAATACTCTGCCCGTATCAACCAAGCTGATGTAGACAAAACCCGTACCCATCAGTGGCTACGCAGTGCAGGGTTGAAAGCGGAAACTGAAGGTTTTATCCTTGCTGCGCAGGACCAATGCTTGCTAACTAGGAATTATCAAGCACATATACTAAAATATTGTGTCAGCCCAAAATGCAGATTCTGTGATAAATATCCAGAAACGATTGATCATCTTGTATCAGGTTGCACGATGTTGGCACCCACTGAATATAAAACCCGACATGACAGAGTGGGCCAATATCTGCACTGGAAAATCTGCAACTTCTACGGGAAGGAAACTGAAAGAAACTGGTACCAACACCACCCAGACCCAGTTACGGAGATAGGACCTGTTACAATTCTATGGGACTACACAATCCACACTGACAGAACAATCAAGGCCAACCGACCAGATATTGTTATTAAAGACCACAAACAAAAACGGTGCCTCCTTATTGATATGGCAGTCCCTGCTGACTGCAATGTATCTTTGAAGATATTCAAAAAGCTGTCAAAATACAAGGACCTTGAAATAGAGGTCTCGAAAATGTGGCATATGGGAACATCAACAATCCCTGTTGTAGTTGGAGCCCTAGGACTGGTTGGAAAAGATTGCAGTAGACTAATTGCAGGGATTCCTGGAAGCCCATGCCTCAAGGAGATACAAAAAATTGTTCTGACAAGTACAGCCCACACTTTACGAAGGGCTCTATCTATGTAATTTTTTTTTTTTTTTTTTTTTTTTTTTGTCAGTGAAAAATGTCATGATGCCATTTCTAACCTTAGGTCCTTGGGTGGGACCCGGAAAGAAATGTGTAAACGCCAGAAAGCAAAGAAAATAAAAATAATAATAATAATGAACATCACCCAGGCTTGATTACGGTGAGAGGTTCTGTAACAATTTTGTGGACTTTACAATACACACGGACAGAAGAGACCTAAAAAACAAAACGTGCCTTCTTATTTATATGGCAGTTCACGCAAAGTTTAATGTTTCTTTGAAGATCTTCAAAAAAACTATCAAAATCCAGTCGAAATCTCAAAAATGTGGCACATGAGAAAATCAACAACTCCCTCGGATTGGTTGGAGGGAGAAAAGGTAGATTCATAATAATCCTAAGGTTATTTGCGCGTGAGTGAATATAATGAACCCGACTGGAATTGAACACTTGGTCTCTCGAATTCATTCAATTTTCAGATCTTTCTCCATTACAACTGCCGCACATCTAAACTTACAGAATCTAGTATAACCATAGCTGTTTAGGTACTGACCAGGCTCGACGTTGCTTAACTTCGGTAAGTGAATATCTGTACATCATCAAACTCATAGGATATTTACATACTTCCATCGTAATTTTAAGAGATATGAATATTATTAAATAATCCTCCCACCCACAAACATAAATGCCAGGAAAGTATTAGGTTGGTGCAAAAACAATGTCGTTTTCTCACATATGTTACTATGTGAGAAAACGACATTGTTTTTGTACCAACCTAATAAATCAAGTGCAACATTCGAAAATATAAATAAAAGATTGTGAATAGAAATATTTAACATTTTTTTTTTCTTTTCCTTTTCGGAATTGTTTTATTTATTTGTTGAAAGTTTGTTAGAAAGGCCAAACCTGGTAATTACTGTAGTCATATATTTAATATATTCACCTAGGTTATACAAAATAGAAATCCCTGGAGATGAAGTTTATGTCACGGTGACTTCAATACAGAAATATACCTATTTATATTGGGAGGCCAAAATGTGTAAAAGTTGATTCCACTTGAAAATGTTTTTTTTTTTTTTTTTCAATTAACCTCCTGCTTTAATAAAATTAAAATAGAATTGAAACCTGATAAATTATTTGCTCGTGATTCACAAGAAATTCTTTACTCAAAAATTTGAAAACTGAAATAAAATCTCTTTAAATTAAAAACGTAACAGTTCGTGACTTCTGCACAAATTTTCGAAAAGCGTCTTTTGTGAGTAAAACACACTGATTTTTTTTTTATTTCTTCCTAACATACCGACTTTTTACAATGGCAGACACCTAAGGAAATATATTTAATTCTTTTCCACACGGAATGGACAATAGACAATCTCGAAATTGACGTGCAAATGTTAGTGAAATGGTGAATTTCGAAAACCGACGATTTGCGAAGTGAGAAAACAGATTTTTCTGTGCAACATTAATTAATCCTTAGCAAAACTTAAATATTGACTGAATTATAGATCTTAGTGCCTAATATAAGGTACATGTACAGTCCAAGATAGTTTTATGAGTAAATCTACTATTGTATTTATCCAAAGAAATCCCATTTGCAAAAGATGGATAGTTAAATTTATATATTTAATATAATCAGGAAAGATGTGAATTTTAATAATGACCTTTAATTTCAATTTTGATTATATCTACATAAAAATTCAATTTTACATGCAACCAATTTATTTCCTGCATATAAGTTAGAAATTATATTTTGTCTCGAAATAAACAACTCCCTGGTGATGCTACAATGCTATATCCAAAGTAATCGGAAAGAAGAACATATATAAAGACGGTGATGTCCTCTTTTCCTTTAACAATGGCACTAAAAAGCTTGTCTGTGAATATAAAAGGATCCATAAGTGGAAGAAACTTGTCTAAATTATTCAACATGTCCTAATATATATATATATATATATATATATATATATATATATACAACACAAGAAGATTGCAAATTACCTCATATGAGGGTATATTTCAACCAACGAGAAGTACGTTAATCTTATTCAACCCCGGTGTACAGACTTTTCGTGTCGGAATTAAAGATTTTAAATTTAGTTTTTGACAGCAGTCAAAAAACTGATACAGAATTTATCCATTTAGATGTTTCAGTCAGAAAAAATGCCCGAGTCCTTGGTAAGTGGAGGGTTGATGATATTAGCCTTAAAATGAAAAGGTTTTATCAAATTAACCCGGATATTAACCTTATGACATTAAATTGGGGTTATATGAAGAATGAGTTGTTAAATTGAAACTAAAAGAGAGTCGAAACTGGAGTTTTATATAAACAAATTTTAATTATATATAGAAAAAAAGTTAGGTAAGAAATTATACTAAAAAATGACTTCTAAACACAAGTTATCTCCTAACTCTAAGACTATTAGGAGTATGAGCGAAACCTATAATTTTCCAATATTCTTTTTTAAAATATACCTTGGTATGGATATTTTTTAATATAACTTGATTTAACTTATCTTTAAAGTTAAAAATGGATAATTTATTTTATCTTATTTTTTTTTATTCTTTAATATTTTTTATTCTTTAATAAAAATAATTCTATTCTTACTTAAATTAAATATAATTTCTCTAAATGTGATTTTTGTTAATCTTTTTTAATATATCACATTTTCTAATATAATTTGCTTATTTTTTTAGTATAAACCTAATTTTTCTTTATTTATAATTAAGAATTTTATATAAAACTCCCTTTTTGGCCCCATTTCAGTTTCATGTTAACAGTTCCTTCAATTTAATATCAGAAGATCAATATCCCGGTTAATTTTTATAAAACCTCCTCCCTTTAATGCTTATGCTTTCAATCCTCCCCTTACTACCGACTCGGGCATTTCGTCTGACTGAAATATCGAAATGTATAAATTCTGGATTAATTTTTCGACCCCTGTCAAAGTTAAATTCTAAACTTCTAATTTCGACACGAACAGTCTGTGAATAAGACTAATGTACTTCTCGTTGACTGAACTACATCTATACCCCCACCCAACCCCATATGAGGTAATTTTGGATTTTTTTTTGTACTTTATATACTCTGTTATAATAAACACGTTGAGCTTTGGGGGGGGGGTCAGTTTTAATATTACTAGGATCCACTTGGGTTATATACCAACAAATATATTACCTGTACTATATATATATATATATATATATATATATATATATATATATATATATATATATATATATAAGTGAACATAGAAGTCAACACTTAGAGGCCACAGTCTGTTTCACGCTAGATGCAATCGTCAGGCCACGAATGCTGTTATTTTCTCGGATATATAAATAGCCGAGAAAAATAACAGCACTCGTGACCTGACGCATCTACCATGAAACAGACTGTCACCTCTAAGTGTTGACTTCTATGTTCACTTTTATATTTACACACGCTCTATCTCTGATATTGAGCACTTTATACCATAAATATAACACTTATTAAGACTATATTTCTTCATATATATATATATATATATATATATCTCCTAACTTGCATATATATATAGTGTTTTGGAAAAGACCAAAATTGTATATGTTGTGGATTCCGGGTTGAAATCCGGTACCAATAAATAACAAACGCCAGGAATGAATATATTAAAATAATTTATTAACGTAATAATACAAACTGGTAACGCAGGTTAGTAGTTCCAGGAATACGGGTTAGTAACTAAATATATATACAGGTTTTGGTATTGAAGTATCGCTGTATGACTTCTTACTGAGTCTACGTGCTCGCTCACTGTGACTCCTACAACGCTGTTACCTCACCCTCACTCTTCCGGTTACCTACAACCTTTCACTCTGTCACTCTGGTCTCGACTCGACTCTTGTCTCAACTCCTCGGTCTTGCAGTAGTATATGTATATACTGGGTAAGTTCATTTCTATAAAAAGCGGTGGACCCATAAACAGTATATCAGTTTAAATGTCATTTTGTAGATTTTATCTCTAACAAAAATGTAAGCACATATGTTAGTTTGAAAACCGCAACACTATCCAGACGTCTTACACTCCATTTGTCAGATACAAGTTCTATCGCATTCCTATCCGACTTCACAATTCAGGAAAATACTTGCTGAGCTGACAATACTAATATGCTTCATCACAAAAATAATAAGCAAAAACTATACATACATACATATAATATATATATAAATTTATATCAAAAGCAAGCAACCAACATTGAACAGAATTTATTACGTGTATAGTAGCAGTTTTCGAAAACGTTTGACTAATATTTTCTGCCATTTTGCCTTTTTAACATCTCTGGTTAGTTTCATTATATTGGGATTCACGAACACAACGATCATAGTTACAGTCGGTTTGTCTTCGCAGTTCAAACTTGAGGATGATCTGGAAGGAGATGGATAATACTGGTGCGCCTTCCTTTGTGAATTTCATCTTAACATCAAGAATCTAATTAGAGAACTACAAAGGATTATTATTTAAAAAAATAAACATAACATGACTGTATTATTCAATGAGACATGCTTGAATGAAGACATGCTGCCTATATATATATATATATATATATATATATATATATATATATATATATATATATATATATATATGTCTGTGTGTGTGTATGTATATGTGGCCTGATGATTGCATCTAGCATGAAACAGACTGTCGTCTGTAAGTGTTGACTTCTATGTTCCCTTATATATATATATATATATATATATATATATATATATATATGTATATATATATATAACTAATAGCGCAGAGACTTTAGAAACCCATCTTAATATTTTTTTTCGCAAAATCGATATTTCCTTTTCGCTTTATCAGACTAAACGTTTTCAACAATAAATAGATGTAAAATTTTACTGGGCACACAACTAAATATTAAAACATAAATTCAATATGGGCAAAGAGAGAAAGAAAGAAAGAGAGAGAGAAAGAATTAATAGGAAAAACAAAGGGGGAGAAACAGAAATATGGGAGGGTAACAAAGAAGATGAAACAGTAGGGGTTCATAGTAGACAAGTTGACCTCTTTTTCACCGGATGTGTGAATAAAGTAAAGAGAGTATCTTCAAAGGGCAAGAGTGGAAGTAGATAAAGGAAATACAGCAACAACAACAAAAAAAAGAAAAGAAATAGGAAAAATAATGAGATAGAATGGGAAAACTTGAGTGATCAATCAGAACTGGTAATCTTCGCTGTTTAAAACTGAAAATATTTGACAATTTTATTTTGAAGTAGTTATTTATCCCCGTGTAATTTTGAAAAAAATAGGAGATTAATAAAAAAAATAAATTAACGAATAATTTTCTAAACATAATTTAAAAATATATCTATGTAAAGATTATTTTAAAAAATTAAAATAATAATTCATAAGAAAAGAATCGTTTTAAGTAAATAAAAACACGAATAATAAAATATAAACAAAAACAAATTAAAGTTACGAAGATACATAGGCACCAATAGATAGGTGCATATGCACCAATAGATAGGTGCATATGCACCAATAGATAGGTGCATACGCACCTATACTTAAGAGTGCATGTCATCAAGTGTATCTTGAAAAATACAAACGATACATATACATATAAAAAATATCAAACATACAATACATAATCATGCACACATATACCTATATGCACAAAAACGCACATGTTCCTATATAGAAACACAAATATAAAAAATATAAGAATAATTGTATATTCATATATATATATATATATATATATATATATATATATATATATATATATGGTATTTAGTATTTATCAATCCACCCACGAGGATTGAATGTGGCACAAGGCCTTTTTAATGTGGGTATTTCCGAGCCCGTAGGTCCAGCCAAAAATAAATAACCATCAAAACCCCCCGAGGGGGGGGGGCAGTTCCGTCAACCTCCCCCAACGAAAACCTACCCTTCGGCGGAGCTTCGTCAGGTTTCCTCCCTGCAAGCATAGTGTTCGACAGACACCCGACCCGGCAGCTCACAAAGCACAGATACTACACTTTGATCCTAGCCACCACTGGGCCGAGCGGGTATGCTTTATATATACATATATATATATATATATATATATATATATATATATATATATATATATATATATATATATATATATATATATATATAAGGATGATATGTATGATGGAGTGATTGAAACAACATGAAAGATCATACATGAATACTGTTACTACATGAATTAATACATGTTCGTATTATGTAAAAAAAAATCCAAATTTCCAAGTGTAAAGATTTCCAAAACATATGTTATTTGAGAATTCCGAAACGATTTCTGTGTCTACACTTAAAGAAAATGTTATTGTGTTGGTTTAATAACTGGTCAGTGTTTTCATATTTAATCATAATACTAACATTAATTCATGTAGTCACTGTTCTCTGTGAATAACCTGATTTGCACCAGATGTTTTTATCTCTTAAAGAATCCGCGGGTCTAGGAAGCAAGAGAAAAATATTGATCACGTTGACATGAGTGAAATATGAGTGAAAGGAAAATGTTATTGATAGATTAAACAGTAATTGTCTCCCACATAAAATCGATCTTATGTTTTTATTTGTTGTTATTATGGATTTTCTTGATAATCTATACATTCCTACTATCGTAAAAAGAATAAGCACTTTAGGAAATAGTATATACATATATTAAATTAGGTTTAGGGCACCTTGAGGCTAGAACAATTCCAACTCAGTAGTGAGTTTGATCCTCACTTGTTGCCCCCTACTTTCGCCCTTGCTTGGAAAATCAATAAATTAAATTAGGTTTTCTACATTAAATAGAAGTGAAAAGAAAGGACTTAGCATAAACTGTAAGGAGACAAAAGGTTTTGTCATTAGCAAGTACGACTACCAGAATTCAAGCTACAAATTGTAGACATCCGAATCAAGCAAGAATAACATTTTTCAGACGAAGGATAATGTAACAACGAAGGCGCATTGGAATCGCCAAATATGCTTTCCAAAAGATAAACAAAAGATAAAAACAGAATAATCTTGCTGGAAACAAAGGAAGGAATGTGGAAATACTATGTAATGTCTATATCTCAATATGTTCAGTGAATGTGAGACAATTCCCTCACTTGAGGTAAAAAAAGACGTGAGTCTACAGAAAGATACTGAGAATTATATAAGCAGACTATTTAAGCAACAAGGAGCACAAAGAATATTTATCCGTAGAATCAGAAAAAAATAGTTGGTATTTTTTAAACTCGTAAAGAAGAAAGAAGGCTTGGAGAATCTGATACTTACAAAGCATGTTTAAGGCAAGAGGGGCAAAGGAAAAGCTCTACTCGACATAACAAGCTTGTGTAAATGACCGGTAGAACATAAACTCGAAGGCTTAGTAAGGGGGGAAAACATTGCTTACAGCTATAATTTGCAGAGTTCTCATACATTTAGAAGGAATATGTCACATAAATAAAATATATGAAAACAGAAATAATTTCAAATAAATTAAAGCCTGTTCCTTTGTTGGATTTTAGATTGGCTGGAAATAATGAGATTTTCCAGAAAACTTTTTATTCTAATATTTTCATTTTCTTGTGAACTTAACGCCGTAGGGACATTTACGTTGCTGTATTAAGTTTTTCTGAAACTAATATCACATTTAAATTAAGCAATGTCGGATGCAAGCATTGGGGAAACCAAACTGAACAGTAAACAAGAAAATCAAGATTTAACTTGACATTTACGCCATTTACAGCCCTCCCAGTTTGGAATCCGCCTTGTATTATCTTCAAGCGAGACACTACAGGATATTGATTCAGCTATGTGTGATCCCTGGAGATTCTAACTCCGAAGCAACACCTCCCATATCACTGAAATGTAATAGTCGTTCGTCGATCTGGTATCTTTTCCAGAAAGACGTATGCGTCTGGTCCGCCAAATTAAATTTACTAAGGTAAAGAAACACTAACTCTTGTATCTTTCATATTAAGAATTAACAACATGGAACATTTTTATAACGGCAGTTATTTAACACAGGCAATGAACAATATCATAGATCATCGATCGATGTGATAACGAATAAATGCTTCTTTTTCAGTTAGAAAGTTTTAAGTGAGAAAATGATAAGACTGTGTATCCTCGTTCTAGAAGACAGTTTGTTTATTGGTTTTTGAAGGCTTCTGTTAAAGCACATCTTCCACTATCAGGAGCAATTTAACTGAAAATAAATCTGCACCGTATTCAACTACGCGCAAAGATTTAGCGCCAACTGGAAATAAATATAAAAGAAAATTTTTCCTGATTGATTCTTTCCAGAGAACATATTGCATCATTAAACTATTCGCAACAGCCTACATTTTGTCCAAGAATTAAAATTTCCATTTGTTCTTCAGATTGTTTCAGATAAATAAAATTCTATAAAAGTGGCTCCAAAACTGGAACCAATATTTTGTTCAGAGATTAAAATATATATTTCATAGAACATGCTAGGCGCAAACCACTATAAATTACTTGATTCTATCGAAAATATCTCTGTGGGCGTTTATTGTTAATAAAACCAACATACCAATGGTGCATTAAAAACGAAACTACCCACTTTAGGCGAACAGGAAGTGTGTAATTCTCCAGAATAAAAATGGGATCAATATATACGTATCAATACATAGATATATGCATATATATATATATATATATATATATATATATATATATATATATATATATATATAGTACAGGTAATCGATCCGTTGGTATATTATCTGGGTGGATCCTAGTATAATTATATAAACTGATCCACAGATAACTCGACGTCTTTATTTTAACAGATCATATGGGGGCGTATGTGTACGTATTGTGGCATAAATGTTTTAACATTTAAATGTATTTATATGTATGTATGAAGATATGTACGGATATAGGTGTGTTGGACAGCATGATTTATTCCACTGGGTACTCAGGTATTATTTTTGCACCAACCTAATACCCACAATCTATAAATTTACAGTGAATCCCAGAAAAAGACACACCGAGGCTTTTTATAACAAACACCGCGTAGTAGGGACTGATATTAAGCTACGAACAACAAGTCCTGGCCATAAATAAACCAGACCGCTCCCCCATGATAAGATACCTTACGTCCCCAATAATCGCTAAAACAAATCCACTCTGATTAACCAGACGTCTACGAGAGGAGGACTGACATTGAAAATAAATTTAAAACAAAATTCCGAGACAGACACTTAGAGACGGATGATAGCCGTATACAGAACGGCTTGAAATAGACTATATGTTGAGGTATTTTTTTTGCTGTAATATATATATATATATATATATATATATATATATATATGGGTTGTAATTGTTTACTGCATTTACTATACTCAAAAGGTCTATCATATTTCGATTCGTTATGAATAAATATTAAATAAATATTAAAATATATTACATATATAAAAATATTTACTAAGTTTAAATAAAGAAAAGTTTAATTAAAGTCCTGCATCAATGTTGCGATCAATTCTATCGAGGAATTGTTTACGGACAGTATACTTGGTAATGGAGTCGAATATAATATTATATTTGCAACCATTTGTATCTTACAAATTATTTTCGCACAATATTTACAATTAAAAAACTAAAACTTTGTAAAGCAATATACATTAAATAAACTAAAAGGTCACGTTGACATCATATTTATAAGCTTCAAATATTTTATTATCTGAATATAAAATTCGTACAGAAAAGACGTTATTTTATTTCATTTGTTAATTTCAAACTCAACTTTCTTTTCTCTAGTTTTTGTAGATTTGCTACAAATTATATGCAGTATAATAAATAAATAATAAAACATAAATAAAATAAATTAATCTAAATTCAGTTAAATAAACTAACAAGCCAATCCCGATAAATTAACCGTTAGAAAAAACAAATAATAATAAATCCAAATAAATACATGAAGCAATAAACAAATTAAAAAATCTTCTCTCGCCAAAACAATTACAAAAATCAACCCAAAATTGGATAAATTCCTTTAATTATCTTCCCAAACCAAAACAAATCTATTATATATATTGGCATCATGTCTTCATTCAAGCATGTTTCATTGGATAATATAGACAATTGAGTGGTAATATAGAGATTCGCACCCTCAAACGAATCGGTCGCCACCTGAGATTGTTCCTGGAAAATACGCCACAGAGACTGAGATATTGACACGCAACCGAGACATATGGAGGGAGCTGACCAGATGCTAAACTGCGCAGAGACCACACGACAGCACTCGGGAATAATAATGATGATAAAGATGATGATGATGAGGAGGAGGAGGATTCTGGAGCCTTCAATACTTTTTTAAATGTCTTTATTTTGCCACTTTATTTTTTGTTCTTTATATGCAAATGAATATTTTTCCTTCTGTCCCTGTATCTATGAGTGTTTAAGTAAACAAAACATTAGATGAAATATAAAAAGTAAATGTGCATAATTATCAAATCGATAAAATATCATTCTGATGAAAGTTCAGGAACACACCATCCGGAAAGTTTTTGAACAATAGAGCTGAGGAAAGTAGTGTGAATTCTTAGTTGAATATTTAGCATTTATTTGTATGAAACACAGTCTCTGAAATTTGAAAAAGATTCAAAGATGATAAGAACAAATGCCAGCTGCAATACGACAAAAATTTTGATTAAGTATTTTGTTGTTTCTTGATGGAAGACTAGAAAACAAAACTGATAAGAAGGAAAGAAAAGATAATCAGCAATAAAATCGACAAATCTTACTTCTAACCGAAATAAAATTTTTAAAAATCATGCAAACACACTAAATATTCTATGAATGACATACAAATAAAAACAAAATCACATTAAAAAAAATTCTTTTAGGAGCTTCTCTCTGAAAAATGTTAGGCTTGGCAGATATGGACAAATTAGACCTTGGCACACATATATCACTCTGTAGGATAAAGAAGGTTGAACTTTCAGATGAAAGATTTAACTGTCATAATATGATGATGATGATGATAATAATAATAATAATAATAATAATAATAATAATAATAAGAAGAAGAAGAAGAAGAAGAAGAAGAAGAAGAAGAAGGACCTGAAGATCTATATTAACAGGATGTGGCAAATGAAGACTGAGACTGTACCAATACTAATCGAATCTCTGGGCCACGTGAGAAAAGGAATTGACAATTTTACTAACAATTACCCTGTTATCATCATCATACAAGCTGTCCAGATGATTGCTCTATTAGGAACATCCCATATATTAAGAAAAGTGCTGCCAATTATATGACAATTTTACTATAGGGCCTAAGGACCATAGTTTTGAACCGGTTAAATACAAAGCAGCCAACATAACATACACAAATAATAATAAAAATCATATATATACACACATACACACATTGACAGAGATACATTATGCAAAGAGAATAAAAACATATGCCAGTAATCAAGGAAATGCTGAAATATAAACTACAGTTAAAGGCACAGAGAACAAGATGATACGATAAACGTTGTAGGTTCTATCGCCAAAATATGATATTCCAAACGGTCCTTAAAAAATTTACAGGAAACTTTGAAAAGCAGATATACATGTCAAAAAATCACCAACTATTGTCAAATTCCAGAAAGAATATCTGGAGTTGCCGAAAGGAATTAACATTGAAGAAAAGGAGAATTTCAGAAAGACATTCAATAGATCTGCTTTTGTCAAAATATTAAGGAACTGTAAGAAGAAGCCTAGATACCTAGGAATTAGCGAAAGTGATGATGATACTGATGATTCTAGAGCCTTCAATATGAAGGAGAAAGTAAAAAAAGAATTCTACAGGCATTAGCATCTGGTATCTGATACCGAGCTGAATTCAAAAAAACAAAATATCTGCCATAAAGACATTAACTGTCCCTGTTGTATAGTTTCAACATCATTAACTGGACCATAGCTGACATCAAGCGAATGGATGCCAAAATGAAAAGGTTTCTCACCTTCCACCGCATGCATCATCCCAAAGCTGATGTTTTTCGGTTGTATGTGTCGAGATCCGAAGGAGGCAGAGGATTAGTTCAACTAGATCTGTCTTGAAAAAATACAAAAGTTCGTCTTCAAAGATAGCTGGAAACTACAGAAATCTGTATGATGATCTGTGTCATAGAACATGAAAAAAGTAAGAAAATTAATTCTTTAATAAAGAAAGCCAACAATTTCGAAATGGTGTTTTAAGTGGGTGAAGGAATGCAGTTACAACAAAATACACCGACTGCGGCTGCAAAATACTTTTAAAAAACTCAAAGGCAAATACAACGATGGCAAGTTAAACTGCTTCACGGTCAATATTCTACCCGTACAAAACAAGCTGATGTAGAAGAGGCCCGGGCCCATCAGTAGCTACACAGTTTAGAGTTAAAAGTTGAAAATGAAGGTTTTATTCTTGCTGCACAGGAACAGTGCTTGCTAACGAAAAATTATCAAATTTCTGCATATTTACCACAGATTTTGTGGTACAGAACAATGGTAGAAACAAGATAGATATATATATATATATATATATATATATAGATAGATAGATAGATAGATAGATAGATAGATAGATAGATTTGTTTTAATATTCGCTATACTTATGAAGGGAGATTTTACAATATCCATCAAAAATCGGATGTAGATATAATCAGTTTGTGCATGGAAATAATCACTATATCTTTATTTTAGCCCCTGTTCAAAATGTGCTCTCAATTACACAGCGAACCCTAAATATATCTGTGTTGGAAAGTTCTCAGTCCAACTATGATCGCTTTGTAATATAAAATAGGATATTTGTTTAGTTGGTCAGATAGTCTACCAAGATATTTTCAACATCACATATATATGAACAAACTCCAGCAAAAGATTTATTTCGGTTTCGGTAAAGTTTCTAGAGATTGACTAACTCTTATAACTCTTGAACAAAATGGTTTCTGGTTTAAAGGATTTTAACCTACCAGGCTGTTTGTAACGAAAGATAGGTGTAACGCACAAAAATCCAAGTACCCAACAATTATTCTTATATCCAGAGGAGAACCACGACCCGGAAAAGTTTATTACAAGTAGAATAATAAGAACTTCAAATGTTTCTATAAAATAATGTCGTTTTTTCACATATGTTACTATGTGAGAAAACGACATTATTTTTTGCGCCAACCTAATACTTCGTAGATCCAAGCGATATATCTGGGCTGCATCTAGATTACTTGCATCGCAAGTAAGTCCTACAAATATCTAACATTGACTTTCGCCTACTTTTAGCCTTTAACTTCTATTTACAGTGAGATATTTTTAACTGTACTTGCTATATGTGTAAACACATGTCGACTTCATTGGATGCCATATTGACTGTCAATGAATTGAAAAGCAGGGTGATGTGAATTCGTGCTATAGCCAAAAGCATTTTTGCTTACTGTACTTCAGAAAAAAAAAATTCAATTTTGAAGTCACTTGAATCCGTGTCTCTTGAAGCCTTCAATACCAAATAAATTAATATTAACATGAAAAAAATAAAACGAAGACTGCGAAATGACACTACTCTGTTAATAGCTTCTGACAATCATCTTTCCTAATATTCAACGAAGAACGTTAAGTATCGAAACTATAAAAATAAAATTTGGTTTTGTCAGTGCAGGAAAAGCGGTAAATGAAAATAAAATTATGGAATACCGGAGAAGTGGCAAATCCGTGACAATAAAAGCTGTAATTTCCCTTCCATGTAACCGATTCAAATTCAGTCAATGTTAATCCCAATTCGTTATTATTGTTGTATTTTTCTGTTTATGACTAGAATTTTATGCGAATCTAATCATTAATGTGAATGAAAATTTTGACGTAAATGCTTAATAAAATATTGCGCCAAAACATTACGGCTTACACAAACATCAAGTCTAAATAATGTTGCTGTCTACACAGAAATGTTCACTCCTGTGTAAATATTTCTTTTTTTATACATTTTCAATGGCCACTTATCTTTTGCAGAAGAATAATAAACGAACAGACTTCATTTACAGATTAAACAGGTGCAAGATGTTTAGACATCAGAATTCAACGCAAGCTTTATTCTCTCATTCTTTTCAGAGTTGGTAAAAAAACAAAACAAAAAAAACAGGATTCTAGAATTATTCTCTGTAGAGCAGGTGTGGGTTCCTTTAGCAAATATTGTCTATATGAAATTATCATTTTATATTAACAGAATTTTTTTACATGAAATATTCGATAAAGTTAAAATAAAGAAGATTTGTCTGTTAGTATAAGTGATGTAGACAACCATATAGGGATATCGGGGGTGGGGGCGTTGAAACGGTTTGGGTCCGATTAAGAAAGGAAAATATTTCATGGTTGGTCATTTTAAAAGAATTTTGGGAAGACTAAAATCTTTCCAGGACCCCATTGTATATGCGAATAGAGAAATATTTTTATTAACGCAGGCTGGCACACTTCTACCGAAAATGAGCAATATGATTATTTATACGTTAACTGATCATCAAATCTGTCTATATTTCTGAGATGACGTATCTTAACTATTTACACTATTTACATCATTTGGCCTGTAGTCTTCATCTGTATTGTCATATTCACGTCGTTCTTGCCGTTCTTTGCTCTGGCCGTCTTCAGGTGACATACGTTGGAATTTCGAACAAAATGACAGTAATGGTGAGGACAACAGTCCGAGAATGTAGATAGTGTAAATGGATCACCAAATATTTCGAAATCGATTATTGGTATATAAATCGATTATTGGTATATAAATCGATTATTGGTGCATACATCGATTATTGGTGTATAAATCGATTATTGGTGTGTAAATCGAGTATTTGGCGTATAAATTGATTATTGGTGTCTAGATAGTTTATTGGCGTATAAATCGATTATTAGCGTATAAATCGATTATTACCGTATAAATTGTTTATGGCATATACAAACAAATCTCTTTTAACACTATTCTTTTCCATCAGTTTTTCTTCTGTAAGGATATTCTCAATACAATTCATCTGCACACACACGCACAGACAGAGTAACCTTTCTCTTTTAAATACGACAACGAAAGTAACAAGCATTTTTCCGTTACAGCCTATTTCCCATGTATTCACTGACACTTTTTCCGAGTGACAAACTTGAAAAGAAATTTTGCACCGACTTTTTCAATAGAAATTTGTAAAAAGTTACATCGCTATTTATTAAACTTAACCTAGTTTGATAGAAGGACATTGCAAAATGGCATTCAGAAGAAACCTTCATATAATATTGAGTTTGGTCTGTGAAACAATTTTTTCTAATCTTGAGAGAATTATAAAGAACACGATTAGAAAATATCCAAGCAGGAACTCGAACTTCACTCAAAGATTTTGTCCACTGGCTGGCAAACAGCAAACATCAATATAATAGTAAAAGGACAGTAAAATGTATGAAAGAAACACCACGAAACAAATTTCATCATAAATCTGTAACCAAACGTATTATTTTTTAATTTCAGTAAATATTCCAGGAATTAAATACATTTAAAATATATATATATATATATATATATTAATCGGTACCACCCCCTAAGAAAGTAGTAAAGTCACTAAATCGCAAGGGGTTTCAGAGTGTGAAAGAATTAGAAACAGACTCATTAATAAGCAGGAAGAGAAAAGAATAATTAGGAGGACAGTAGATTGCATTAAATGCTTGCAGATTAAACTTGGATGGAAAGCATGCAGGAGTTCCACAAGCGAGAAGTGCAAGAAAATAGACTGTTAGCATAGAACCTATGGCTACATCTAGCCAGCTCAACTCTAAAGGGATGAAAGAGTAAATGATCAGGAGAAATAATATTGCAGATTCTTCTTTGGATTTTATCAAGAAGCTCAAGGTAAATAGCAGAGGCACCGGACCATATCTGATAGCAACATTCTAAGTATGAACGAATGATAGACTTATAGATATGTAAGATCGATTCTGAAGATAAAAATTGTCTCGCACGACACAGTGAACCGAACTTCTTAGTAGCTGACCTTGAAATGCATTCAATATAGACTTTCTACTCGATATCATCTGTGAAGGTTTAGCCATAGGAGGTGCAAGGAGTAATTTTCCTGGAGGTTAGCATGAACCATACTGATGGAAGGTAGAGGAGGCTCTTTCAGAGAATTAATGGAGAGCAGTTTAGTTTTGGGACTTTAAAATTGACAAACCATGTTTAGCCCAGTTAACGACGGACTTTTGGTCGCATTGATCAGCTTTACTATTGGGGCACGTTATTTATAATCGTTTCTCTTCCTGGCAGTAAGCAGTATCAAAGTAACGCAATTATTTGCCGGACATTTTTTATTAGAACTTTTAAAAAGCGTTCATCAATATTTTAATCTGCCGATAAGTTGTTCAGTTCATGGAATTCTCAGCATCCTCCTTTAAAACCACATATCATTTGTTTCAAGTTTCTTCTTCATCTTTGTCTAGTATTCACCGCCAGATAAATGGACTGACATCATGCAACAGTTGCTTACTCTTTAGTGTTTGTAATACTTTTTACTTTTGACGTAGATAGTTTACTTATGTAGGATATTGTCTTCACACCTACCTTTTTCCGCTTTTATCAGAGGTGATCAATTTCCTGCTAAAATATTAGAAATGTTTACGTAATTTTTCCATAATTTTCCAATATTTCAACGCTGCCATATCAAATTTTCTGATGTCTTTTCTAGTTTCATATTTCCATTAATACCTTCACCATAAAAATATTTCTGCTGCACTGGAAACTTTTAACAATTAATACCATTTACAAAAACGCCTTAATTCTATCACATATTTATGCCAGGTTAACTTTGTAGTTTTCAAAAGAGCAAACATTAAATATAAGCATATTAATTCTTTGTCTATGAATATTGTGTTTTTTATAACAAGAAAAACAACATGGCGTCATAGCGCGATGTATTTAGTACAATCTAATTTAAATGCCTTAAATTGAATTATGTAATAAGTTCAATTCCAATTAGCGATTTAATAATAAGAGTAAAGTGTCACAGTTCGCACTTACTAGTTAATAATGATCCAATATTTTCTGTTTTGTCATTTGTTTCAAAAGCTGAAAAAATACTAATAGTGAAAAATGAAATAGAATCATATTATATATAGTGCTACCCGTGAGATATTGATATCCATTATATTCTGATGGCCGTGAAATATTGATATCTATATTTTATAAAAGTTTCTTTTTAAACAATTTTCCGACTTTTTTGTTTTATTTTCGTGACTTTAACCTGAATCCACAAAAATGGCAAATCCTAACGAATCCTAAGAACCCCGAGGCAAACAGAAGGGGCTCCAAATTTGTAGATTTGAAGGATCAATTCCGGGTAGAGTAATTTCCTAGCGCGGCACAGGGAGCCAACTTTCCTTGCGGTGGACGAAGCAATTGACTCAATGTATTTATTCCATCTCAGATCAGCAGACAATGTGAGACCGAGCAGCCGCAGAGAGGTGCTCTCGAGAAGTTGAGCATCAGACATTCTAATGTGGGGCAGGGAAGGATCTCTGTGGTGATTAATAGAGAGCAGTTTTGTTTTTGAGGTGTTAAAGTTAACCAGCCAATTCCTGCCTCAGTTCACAACTGATTGGAGGTCTTTTTCGAGACGAACGGCCAGGTTCGCTTTGTCAGCGATACTAGATTTGTTTTTGAGGCAGGAGTAAATTGTAGTGTCGTCTGTGTAGATGCCTATTTGGGAACCTATGACGTCAGGAAGACCGTTGATGAGGATAAGGAACAGAGTAGGGCCTAGGATGGAGCTTTGGGGAACACCTGCGTTCGTGGGATAGGAGCTGGAGGAGAATGCGTAGTGAACGACGTTCAATTCATTGTTTGACAGGAATGATTGCATAAGATCAAACAATCGACCTCTAATACCATAACCCTGGAGCTTGCGAAGAAGGCCGACATACCAAACCCTATCAAACGCTTTGGAGAGGTCAAGAGTCACAGCACGAGCTTCTTCGTTATTTCGTAGAGCTCGGTAGACCGTTTCAGTGATGGTCGTAAGCAAAATTAGCAGTAGATCGGGCAAAGCGGAAACCATGTGATGTTAGGTGGTTAACCAATTCGGCGTTGGTTAAAGCTTCGAAGAATTTGCCGAAGAGGGGTAAGAGAATGATAGGACGGTAATTAGAAGGGTCAGAGTGTTCGCCAGGGTTCTTAAAGACAGGAACAATCGATGAGGACTTCCAGCTGTCTGGAAAACAAGATTCCTTGAGGCAGTAGTTATACAATTTGGAGAGGGCGGGCGCCAGTTCAGGGGCACATTTCTTCAAGAAAATGTCTGGTATCCCGTCTCCACCACTAGCCTTCTGGGGTTCTAAATTAGAGAAAATTGCCAATACCAATTAGTGCAACCCGCTCAATAGGGCAATCAGTTCTAAGAGGGAAATCGGGTATGGGTACACCGGAAGAGTCGAGCGTTGAATTGAATGAAAATTTCCGATCCAGAGGAGGTCAGGACCTCAAACTGTTTGAAGAAAGGAGGTATAGAGGGTTTGCTATTGTTTAGTACGCTCTTGCAGAGACGCCAATAATCCATGGAACCGAATTTGCGAGATACAATACGTTCCTTCATTCGAGCAGAAAATAGTGACTTAGCTTCATTGAGGACACGCTTACACTCGTTACGGGCAGAGGCCAAGAGACGTCTATTGCAGTCTGAGATGTCGCCACGATATAGGTGGAAGAAGTGGTTCCTATGGGCAATGGCGGCTGAGAAATCAGAGGAAAACCAAGGGGATGAAAGCGTCGATTCCAGTTTTAACCCAGGAAGAGACTTCGGGATCACATTCTTGAACGGGGAGCGTAAAGACAACATCCCAGGGGACATCGTGGAGGAAATCATGGAACGAGTCCCAGTCAGCTCGTTGATAGTAGACGAGGTTCTAGTGGTAGGAGGTTCTTTGCAGGGGGTCGAGCTGAAGGAGATTTTGACAGACACTACAGGATGATCGGAGTTGCCAAGAGGGCAGAGGTGCAAGACTCGGGGATGGAGGTAAAACATAGGTCGAGAAGAGAGGCCTTTCAGTCCCGCTTGTAGTCAAAACGCGTGGGGAAGTCAACTATCTCCGTGAGGGATTTGAGAAAAATAAAAATTAAGTGTTTGAATGCCTGCAAGGTCAGACGTAGCATTCTTAAGCCACTTGGTATGATGGGCGTTAAAATCGCAAAAAAAAATGTGAGCAAACGGATGGAGAGAGAGGGCCTTGTCTATGCTGTCAGAAATGACATGGAATTATTCCAGTCTTGAGAGGATGGAGAGCGATAAAGGAAGAAGAGATAGCTTACAGCATTGAGAATATGTTGTCAGAGACACATGTACGAATAGTCTGACGATTCGAGAGATAACTCTCTGGCCAGAGGGAGATGATCCTTGACGTAAAAACCAAGGCCATACATGTGGGTTTGAGAGTTTTTTCTAAGAATAAGAAGGTAGGCTAGGATCGAGAGATCAGAGGAGGGGATCGACGAGTCGAGGTTGGTCTCACACAGAGCCTGTATATCCGGGCGGTTTGCTGGGAGAAAATATTCCACACTGCAGAAATTGGTTCTAATGCCACGGATGTTGGAGAATGAAATGTTAAAGGGTTTAGCTGATTTTTGAAGGGCTGGCTTAGGTTTACTTTTTCGATCTTTGTTAGTCATCATGTGAAATTATGGTTGGAAGATAAGAAGGCCTGAAGTAAAAGAAGCAGACGGTTATTGACCGTGACGTGGGCAGAGAGAAGTTGGTACAGCCTGCATCATAATGTGTCATCAGGTTTGCCAACCGGAGGTGACTGCAAGGACACCTTCCCATGCGCCACATGGCGCTAAAGACACCCCGGTATTATACAACTGTTGATCAGAGCGGCCCCTCAAGAGGCTACGCAAAAATGGGGGAACCTAACGATCAGTCAGAGACAGCAACCAGGAAACTGTCAACCGTGTACCCTCAGAATGAAGAGGTAATGCCACAGACTGCACACGTCACGGGAGAAACACGGCACCTCTAGTACAGAGGCCAAAGAGAGAGAGAGGAAAAGAGGGGGAGGTAGTTGACAAAGTGTCCAGTCTGACACTAGGAGACGTATATACTCAGGGATAAGAATGGTATTTTATTTGTATTTTAACCTTTCACTACAATAATGTTTAACTTAGTATAAGTCCCGTTGTCCTATTTTAAAAAAGAAATTAAAAAAATTGGTTATCCAGCATTGTGGATATGGCATAAAAGCCTCCTTATGGCAGCAAGTGTTCATATTCGTCCGTTTTCATTCTCATGGTCAGTTAGTGAAAGTTCAGGCTGGCTATATCACCAAGCACTTTGTTTCAATGAACGCAGAGCTGGTGGTGGGGTAGCAACGAGCATTCCCCCTCACCACCACCAATGGGCTTGGGCTAATTGCTTTCAATAGAATTAAAAACATCGGGGAGAATGTTACGGCTAAACAATTACACGCTGGACTATTTTATCTAGCAAGATATTCGGCCCACTAGAACATAAGAATACTGGCGACGTACGTTCGCCTGCTGTCCAAGACATTGTTTTCTGTAAAAAATAAAATCATTTTCTATAATTTACTTGAATTTTTGTATAAAATAATTATTTTATCTAATTTTCTTTTTAATTGTTTTTTGTATATTTTCCCTTGGTAGCTGACTAGACAATTTTTTCTTAAGAATTTGTTTTGGACTAAGATTACTTCGGATTGTTACGTTGGCCAAACATTAATATTCGAGAAAATTCACTCAGGTTTATCGGTAAAAAAAATTATTGATTTTTCAGTAATAAAGTTTGAAACGTTTTCTTGCATTTTCTTTATGTTTGAATGCATACTTGTACTTTGGATTTAAAGTGCAATCAAATGGAGTTTGGATGTGATAAAATTAAATATTAACGGAGCACTATTTTGAAATAGAAGGAACATAAATGCGATTCTACAGAAAGAAGCAGCGAATGGCATGGACCAAACATGCGACAAAGTTTTGGAGAAAATAGAAACAAAAAGGACACTTCTATTTAATATCGCGGCGAGTCAGCTGAAATACCTAGAACACATAATAAGGAAAGAAGACTTGGAAAATTTGATGCACATAGTACAGATTAAAGGCAAGAGGGAGAGAATAAAAGTAAGCATACCCTACCTAGCGAGCTTAAGTAAATATATGAGTGAAAATGCATAGGAGAGATAGCAAGAAGACAAAATTTATTATTAACTGCAAAGGACAGGAAATTGTAGAGAGCTATAATTGCCTACATTCTGAATGGACAAGAACATAAAAGAAGACTCGTATAGTTTCACCGCTAAAAATGTCTCCAAATACCCAAATAAATTGTCAAAATTGTTGATTGATTATAATGATCGTTTTTGCATTTTCTGGTCAATCCATAAATGAAGCAACCGTATTCCAATTTTGAACGATGTAGTGATGTATATATTTTCAATATGTTTCACAGTCATTCATCCATTATGGACATTATCCATTTATTATGGGCCCACATACACGATATTTGTAAGATTCTATATTTGGCTATTAACTCTTTCAAGGGATGAGGTATTATGTACACTATTTACATTATTCGCACTATTGTCCTCATCTTTGTCGCCGTATTTATCACAACGTTTCGGAGCGTACAACGGCCAAAACGTTGGCGACAAAGATGAGGACAACAGTCCGAATAATGTAAAAAGTGTAACTCTTTCAAGTTGACAATAAAAGTCACTACTTTTTACCACAAATAATTCCAACAAAGAGGCATAGATCGACAACAGTTATCTCTGTTCTTTCAAAGTTTACATACAAGGGCCATGTAAAAGTTTTGTGAATATTTCTGGGAACAGTCTTTATTTCACAATTAAAATCACCTTGATATCTTCAACAATGTTCATATCAGAAAACTGACTTGGCCAAAAATATTTTCTCGGGATATTTTGTTTCCTGACATGAAAGTGTCAAGAGTATAAAACAGGCGATTTTTTCTCCTAAATATCCCCGTTTCATTGGATAAACTTTTATTTTTTCACAGCTTTAATTTCCATACAAAATTTAGGAACTTTTTCCCCTAAAGCAAGACTAGAATTTTTTTTTTTATCTAATTGATACTTGGATTTTTGTCCAACTCAAACCTATATTGAGTACTGTCTACCGATTCCCTGGGGAAATTAGTTTATTGACACTTTTCATCAAAGTTTTCTTATTTGCAGATAGTGACGCTTTAAGAAGAAAATTTAGAACTTTCGACAAAAAATTGATCATCAATGAAAGGGTTATAGCGGATTTTGAAAGTATTTCATTAAAGGATAAATGCTTTTATTTCCATGAATAAAATCACATTTTTCTGTTTCTCTCTGGAAGAACAAAACTGAACTTGACTTTTATCGAAAAATAAATAAATTATCACAGTGTTCCACACATTAACCCTTTTAGCTCTGACCGCCGCTTTACCGGTGGTAGAGAAAAATGACGTAATGCCCAGCCACCGGTTGAACAGTGGTAGAGAAAAATGACGTAATGCCCAGCCACCGGTTGAACAGTGGTAGAGAAAAATGACGTAATGCCCAACCACCGGTTGAACAGTGGTAGAGAAAAATGACTTAACGCCCATCCACCACTTGTAACTATTTTTATATCTACCGTGAAACATTGCATACCAATTATTTGCGAATTTTGACTCAGGATCTCAGGGAGAAGGCTTAAAATTGTTCTGGAACGCAGGGTTCAAAGGTTAATCAGACTTATATGCTTATCTTTGTATTTCTCATCATCATATTTCAATTGTTATTTTATTCAACCTCAATCAAGGGCATATCTTCCAGAATAACATATCGAAGATGTGAATTTCCTAATCTTTTCAATTCCTCTATATTATGCCCATCACCACTGCTACATCCGCCTTCTTAATTTCAAAATTTTTCTTCTCATAGACGAGTTGCCATCGATGATTAAAGCGCATAGGATGTGTTTTGATTTGAAATATACCTGAGCGAAAAATTCAGAATCTTCACAAGAGGATTTCTGTGAAAGCGGATATAACATCTTGACCGGAAACAGATTTCTTTCCGAATGAATAGCCATTAAAATCCTCTCACATCCTTCGGTCGAATATATTCTTCGGCCTTTATATTCTTCGAATTTTGTCACACACATGTAGCATGCTAACGATCACGAATGTCGTCTAAATTAAAATCTAATAAGCAATTTCTTTTTGAAGGTGGTCTTACAAAACTATTTTTATCATCGATTTTATCATCAGAGTCCATTCTTAACTCTGCTGGTAAAATCTCGAACTTCGAACGAATCATACAGGTAGAATTAAAACACAGTGGGTCGGTTTTGTTATTGAGTACAGACATCTTTCCCAATCTCCCATGCTTACGACCCTCAAGGGAATTCCTTCACGCCATTGATATGTATTCCCCTGTGTGGATTTAGCTAGAGTTCACTTTCACAATAACATTAGCTCGTTTGCTGTACAAATTCCGTTGTAATTAATCATTCGTATAATTTCGAAACTTGCAGCAGGTAGTAACAGTTCTCATGACGTATTCATGTGATTTAAGGTAAACATCACACCAGAGAATAGATATGTGATGCATTATAAACAGATTCTAGTCTTTAATCAAATAAACAAACACAGATAGATGGGTTTAACATTTCAGCATATGCTGAGTCACTTCATATCGAATTCAGTACCGTTTTCTTTTTTTCTGAACTACATTCATATATATATATATATATATATATGTGTGTGTGTGTGAGTAAAAATTAACGTCGTCGTTTATACGACACTATTCAACTTTCCTTGATCAAAATGCACTTTGCTTGATCTAAGTCCGGTTTCACCTGCCAAGAGAGGGACAGGTTCGAATCTTACTGAACATCGTATATTTTTCTTTAATAAGCAACATCCCGAGACGTCACCAGTTTTATCTAAAATTTGATAGACTATTTCTGCAATAATCGTTAGTACATCAGCAGTTGACTTAAAGGATCAAAATCCATATTGCTTGTCTGAAAGAAGGCCATGCAATGGAAGGTGGTTAACCATTTCAGAATTGATTAGGGCCAATAGCATTTTGACAAAAAAAAAGGTAGAAGGCCAATATTTCGATGTGTCAGACGGTTCAACCGAGGTCTTAAAAATAGAAATAATAGAGGATGACTTCCAACAAGCATAAAGCGAGAAAGCAGCGTCTCATTTATTTTACAGTTTAGAGAGAACATGAGCCAGTTCAGAAGCACATTTCTGAAGGACTATTAGATGATGCTATGAGAACCAATAGTTTGCGGCCATCCACATTAGAAATTATAAACAAAGACTTTCTGGTGTCTGCTAATTTATTTTTTGTCCCAGTTATTCTTCTGTTGACTATATATATATATATATATATATATATATATATATATATATATATATATATATATATATTACAGTTAAAAGTTTGAAGAAACCTCTAGAAATATCATGGGATTAACGATTAAAGAATGCAAACAATTATCAAACATACTCTGAGAAATTTTTGCAACGAATGCTAAATATATGTGCTGCAATAATCAAGGCGAAAGGAGGTTATTTTGACGCGAGCAAAATTTAATCTTAAAATGCTTTTTCTTTTTTATAATAAAATCTCTAATAAAAAAGAATCATGCCTCATTTTTTTTTAACCATGCAAAATAATTCTATCTTTTTACAGTACGGAACAACTACTTTTTGGGCCAATATAGAAAATTACTTGGGGTCTCTTTAAACATTTTAACTATAGTTTGTGTGTGTGTGTATGTGTGCGTGTGTGTGTATTGAACTTGTTGGTCTGATGAATTGTATCGTGATTACGATTCCAATGTAATAAATTATAAACACTGAATGTAAGTGTTTGAGCCTTTATATATATATATATATATATATATATATATATATATATATATATATATATATATATATATATATATCTCAGTGAAACCACATGGATTCTACTGAGCTCCATTTTAAAGTAAACTATTATTTATTATGAATGGACAAATCGTTATAATTTTTAAGAATAATCATTTTTAATGCCAATTAGTGTTCATTTTCCATTTATTGAAATATAATACAACTGTTTTTTTATTGCTTTTAAACATTGCATTTCAGATTTTCCTTGTTATCCAATTAATATCTAATTAAAGTTACCGCCCAAGAAAGAAGTATTTTGATGAGTTTGTATCTGTTCTTTATATGCAAGTCGTGTGATAACTCCGGAACTTGAGATTTGAAATCAGCGTAGAGAATTCGAATTTTGTTCAAGTTCATTACGCTCTATTTAGCATGGAAAACTTTTAGAAAATCAATCACTTTTCTCCCCTGTTCGATTTTAAAGTAAAACTATTATTATAGTTTCATTTTGAAATAGAGCTTCGTCTGTGCTTTCAACTTTTTTAAAGACGTGAATAATTTGTTTCGTGTAAGGTTTCCGTGTCTTTAATAAAATATTAAAAAAATATTTCATAATATGTAGTACTGTACTTAACAAATTTAAACTGTATATATTGGAATAACTTTTCAATGATATATATATATATATATATATATATATATATATATATATATATATATATATATATATATATATATATCTGTGTGTGTGTCAGGAAAAATTTTCACGTAGGAAATACCTCAGATATTCTCTCTTTGAAATATAGATCCACTTCTTTTATGAAGGTCAACGGGTCTAGATAGATAGATAGATAGATAGATAGATACCATTGTAGAGTTTTAATACGTACTCTGGCAGCAAATATTCTTTTAATTTTTTAAGTTTTGAATTTAATTTGTCAGTTTCTGGGAGAAACCAATACCCATAAGAGCAGGTCTGCGCCTCCAATGCTAATCTTGGACAATTTACAAAATATAGCAGAATAGCTTTCTTTGATGTTCTCTGGAAATAATGAAATACAAATATTCTATGTAACTAACTTGTTTCCGTGTGTATTCAAACATATTCGAGGTGACAGTATTTGAGTGAAGACAACGTACAGTTTATTCAACTACACAACAAAATGTAAATTTTAAAGTATTTCTTTGGAAAGAAAGAACATAATTTTTTTTTTCATAAACAAAAGGAAAAACGACTTGTGAATTTCATATCTGTCAATTATCATCAAATGATGTGATTTTAAATAAAAAATTCTATAACAACATTGTTTCTTTTCTGATAAATTAAACTAAAGGAATAAAAAAAAATAAAAACCTTGAAACAAAAATTAATCCTCGATAATTTCTTATGAATTGTATGAATGGACAAATCGTTATAAATTTCAAGAATGATTAATCATTTTTAATATCAATTAGTGTTCATTTTCTATTTATTAAAAGATAATACAAATGTTTTTTGATTGCTTTCAAATATTGCATTTTAGATTTTCCTTGTTATTCAATTAATATCTAATTAAAGTTAACGCCGAAGAACAAAATTATTTTTTATGGGTTTTGCTTCTTTTCTTTGTGTGCAAGTCGTATAATATTACCGGAGCTTGAGATTAGAAATCCGCGTGGCAAGTTCGAATTTGCTCCTGTTCGTTAACCTCTATTTGATCTAAATAACTCTCGGTGAAAGCCATCTCTTCTCTCCCCAGCTATATTTGTTAAAAAAAGAAGTGTAAACTGGGCTTTCTAGGCGCGACTGAAAATCTGTTGAAAGCCGAAAATTACCTGTGAATGAAAATGATTAGAGACGTGTTGCAGATATTAGACTGTAAAACCAAAATACGATAGAATTCAACAACTATGGATAATCCTATTGGAAAGCGATTATCCAGAATGGTGTTGATACCATTGGGTAATTTGCTTAAGTGATGATGAAAGGACTTAGTTTTTACATTTTTAAATCATTTTTTTTTATAATTAACATAAAATAGTAGACTGAAAAAAATAAAGGCTTTCAATGAATAAATACGCCCCTTGTCACAACGTTGGAACTGATGTATGGTTTTAAACTTTAAAGAAAAAAAGGTTAAGATTATAAAAAATTTTAAGTTATAAAACAAAGTAAGCTTTTGGTCAATTTTAAATTTCTACTTTGTTTTCAGAGCAGAGCTAAAATAAAAGATTCTATATACAGTCTGGGTAAGACTGTTTATAAATGTCTCAGAGACTTGATTAGAAGTAATTGTATTTCATCATATTTATATAGCATTATAATCCGGCTCTAATATTCGCACCAGGAGAATTTCGGGCACTTCAAATATGATGACTTAGGGCAGGAAAATCGGTCAAGAAATCGATAGCTGATGAAGTAAATTCTATCTGTCGAGTGTTTAAGAAATTTCCTAGGTATTGATTTTGATTTTTGCAACAAAATATTTTGCCTTCACAAAAGGAAAATCATTGAGATTTGTTTTATAAGGTTGTATTCTCAACGAAAATTACGCCGACGGATTTAGCTTTTCTGCATTAAGGAACTAGAAAATAACTGTACTGGATTTAGATTCTTAGTTTTAATCATCCGAGGATGTATAATTTCGATGATTACTATACGGGGTCTTTTAAAAAATCCGTTAACTCAAGAAATGTTGAATAATAAACAGAAGAAAAAGAAATATTCAGTGGAAAGGTACTTCATTCGATGTTTGCAAATGAGGAATAAGCCAGAAAAAAATCAATATATAATGGGATGTGATAGTAAATGTTTCCAATAACTTTCATCCAATATCATTTTGTAACTGAAGGGAACTTACGAAATATTCTTTTCTCCATTTTCATTTTGGTATTTCAAGATTTTATTTACGATTCCTTCCTAAATAAACAGTACTTATATATTTCCCCAAAATAATCATTGACCTGCGTAATGACAGATCGTAAATGACACGAGTCTTCAAGTGCAGAAGAATAACAGCCAAGCGTATGCGCGAAAGAATGACAGCTGTCTTCAAGTGCCTAATAATTCCATAAGTCAATATGTTCGAAAGAATGACAGAAGTCTTCAGATGCAGACGAATGACAGCAGTGAACATGTGCGGAAGAATGATAGCATTCTACAGATGAATATTTATGACAGATGTTTTATGATGTGGAATAATACCCTCCCTCTTCATGTGTGTAATGAGGACAGCCGGTTTCATGAGCGGAAAAATTGACAGGGGTGTTTGGGTGTGCAAGCAGTTTTTCTTTAGTAAGCCTAACCGATACTAGTGGTGTTGCTTGTGAGTTTTAATCTATACTATACAGTCCACGGATTTAACTCACATTTTCTTTGTTAGCACATTCCCTAGAGCCATCACTATGGTACTGTATCTAAAAACATTCCTGTATCTAAAACTCGAATAAATTAGCCTTCAGCAGTCAGAGTGAGAAATAGAAGCGCTAGGCAGGGGAAGACAAGCAAGGAAGCAGCTATGACGGCCTCAGATGTAGCAGTAAACAAGCAATTGGAACAATAAATTTTTGCAATCTTTAACTGGAAAATTCCTACCATTTTTTTCAACAACGTTTTCCAGTCCAGTATTGACACTTTCGAAAAATTTGTAAATCAATTTTGGTTTTTGGGTAATGAACTTTGAATTCATGTGTGACTTTTTTCTTGCCAAATGGTTCGGTGAATATATGTTTTTTGTGCAATCACTTCAATCTAAAATTATTTCCGGTTGTTTAATGGTTCAAGTGATACTATTTGAGTGGATGCTCTCAGCTATATTAGCAAATTCATTTTTTGCACGGACATGTTCCTTTCATCGGTAAAAGTGTTTTATTGATTTTTTTTTTAAATAATAGATGCCCGTTTTTTGTTCTTTTTATTAAAAATGCAATCATAAGTAGGGTTGGATGGACAAAACCTTACAAATTAATGTAATACTTGTTTTTCATATACGATATTTGGGTGTAGTAAATCGACTTTATAGGCTCACCATATGAACTTTTTCAAAACCCTTAACTACTTGTCTCAAACCTTCGTGTGGGATCATATTGATCGGCTTTAAATACGATTTTGAACTAATTTTTTACTTTTGAAAGGATTATTGATCTATATATTTTTATTAAATGTTCTTTGTATGGAATTGTAAAGCTTTGATACATTTCGATTTTAATACTGTATGTAGTGATGAAAATGAATATTTTATCATAAACTATATCAGGAAATGTATATTCATTGACTACAAATGTATTATATTGATCATATATTTGCACAAGTATTAATGGAATAGACGAGCTAATGCCGCCATATTATGAGCACATGTATCTGTCTGAAGTTATTATGCATATCAGATAAACTTCGATCAGTCAAATTCACCTTTTATTTTATTTTTAATTTTAAACGATGTATTTAGACGTTAAAGTAAAGGTTGAGTTAAACTTATAGGTAGTTTTAAAATGTTTTATTAAAGTTATTGGATTTATTATAAGTACTACCATGCGAAAGTATTATGCAAACTAGAAAATCACTTTTTTACTTCAATAGCAAGTTTATAAAATGATTAACAATTGATCAAAACTTATAACAGAATAAATAAAAACATATATAAGTCTTTCAAACGTTTACGCTGTGAAATATTGACGCCCCTCCTTCCTATTAACAGCCCAGAATTTATTTTTATCAAATTCTCGATTTTACTTTGTTCAATTTCCAACATGGTGGTTTTTATTTTGTTCCACATTTCTGTTCTCATATAGTTTACCACATTTTCATATAATTTATTCTTCACAATTAGCCATAGATTTTAGATCGAATTCAGATCGGAGTTGATGGCGGTCATAACATTATCTTCTCTCTAGTAAACATTTTACACTCCCGAATGTCACGTGTAAACTTAAATATATGGAACCCTATTCGTGCATCAAACAGCACTTTGAAACTGCGTGTTTGGGGCATGTCCCATTCAAATAAATACTTTTCCATGAAATCACAATAGCACTTTTCATTGTAACTCATTCATTGATTTTAAATGGTTCAATAATGGTTTAGTTGACAATTCCAATCTCAACCATTGCCTCCATCTTTAGACAAAGGCATACCTGCATCGGATAAAATCCATGCATTGACGCATCCATAAGGTCCATTGAGTGTCATCCGAAGTTCTTTCGTAAAAATGACATTAGAAACGTCATGTTTCATATTTCGTTGCCCAAATTTGACGCTTTAAAATATCTTATTTACTGAGAGGATTTTAGCTAAGAGAATCCCTTGACAGGGTCCCAATTTCTGAAGTACTTTACCACTATTATCTTTCTTTAATCCCCCAATTCCAGACTGTTAAAACATCTGATCACTGGTCAAAAATGGTTGTTTTCCTCTAACTCGCATTGCTCGAGTAGACAAGGTCTTTGATTTTGCTTTTAGTTCTCAAATTCATTATATTTTCAACACCCGTCTTTATCGTTGTATGATTTGAGCCGAATTTCGTTGATATATTCAATGTGGAGATTCCCACACTCAATAACTTTATGATTTTCTCTTTTTTCAATATATATTAGATCTAACATATATTATGCAAAAAAAAGAAAAAACATATTTTATATATCAAATGTTTAATCTGCATAACTTCAGATTGCAGACTTATAATAAATCCAGTAACATAAAACATATTAAAACTACCTAACAAGTTTAATGTTGTTTTCAGGTCTAAATTAATAGTTTAAAATTTTAACAAAAAAGTTCAACGCAAATTCGAGTTATTAATGTTTATGTGAGTTGTTCAGTAAATTTCAACGGACTTCATTTCATTTCATTGTTCAGCATGCCAATAATCTTTCACTCTATGGATAAGCCGAAAAGAAAAACTAAATATGCCTTCATTTAGACTTAGCAAACGATTTTTTCTATATTTTAATAGAGATTAACAACTTCCTAACGAGTTTTATTTAAATGTTTCCACTGTTGTCCCTATTGATCTTCTCCGAAAGCTTGGACGCATAGAAATACAAAGAAATAGGATTTAATCTTTATAAATCTCATGCAACAATATGAAGCAATATACATTGTGCAAATTGATTCTGGTCTTTTCTGTCAATAAATATAGCTTTATTGTTCTCATAATAATATCTTGGCCATCATTTTCTTTGCACAATCCGATTCGCTTCTTGACGTTTATCTCATTTACACGCAAAGGTTTCGCGATACACATGAAATGGATTAATAATAAAATCATCTAAAAACATTCAAAATCTTTTCTTATATTTCTAGTGTGTTTTTAATAAAAGACACCTGAATAATATTCAGTTTACACGTCACCTTCGTTTTTGTTTGGTTGTCGTGCCATTTGTAAAAAATAGGAATTATAGAATATCTATTTGCCCTTCAGAGTAATAAGAGAATAACACGAGACCTTTTATTACTGTAAGTAACGAAAAAGACATGGTTATATTTATTCCTTATATATTAAATACATTTAAGAAACGTGTAAAAACTTTTGCTGCGACCTCAATTAAAAAAAAGTGATTTTTAAGTATTTTTATTCTCGCAGTTAATACGTTGCCTTATAAATAATTACCATTTTTGTTGATCAATTTTATTCTTCAAAAAATAAACTACAATCGCATTTTATTTAATTTACATATTCTCCATTATTTATAATGACTTCTGGTCATCTAAACCTTCAGCAGCTTTTAAGTAAAATCCCGCAGTTGTGATATGGAAAAGTATTCGACGAACTCTTGAAGGTTTCATTAGAGGAATCCTTCTACATCAAAGAGATTTACTGCGATCAATAATATTATAATAGGTTGGTTCGTGGTCAATTAATATGGCAAGTCGGGCAGAACAGAGACCACCGGCATTCCAATTTCGTTTCTTGTGATATTCTTAATGAATGTTACTGTGCGTTTTCATGAATAACGTGTGCGAAACACTTTTCTAGTAAACTCCTACGGACACGTTGCAGCTTCTGGGTGTATAAATGTGCCTGTAGCGTTTTATTGCGCTTTAAGAAAACTAAATGAATCGTCCCCGACGATTCTACCCCACGCACATGAGTACCTTTTGTCCTATAAGCCCAGATTTTGAGATCGTTTGTGGAGGTATGTTCTTGTGAAAGCACTGTTTTTTTCCGTTGAATATTGTCGTATGTTAGTGTAAATCTAATTTTATTCTAAACCGTCATTAAAATTGGTTCCCCAAATCGGAAATTACTTATGACTGTCTTAATAAAAATGATTAGACTTTAAATTGTCTTCAGTAGTTCATTTTATATGTTTAATTCTTCTTTCTTCATCATACTTCACTTCAAGAAGTATATTAATTTGTGTTACTTTTCTAAAGTTAATGAGAATGAGAAATACAGGTATTTAATTAGATTACAAATTATACAAAGAGGTGTGCCAATTGTAGCGGGAGTATACAAATTGCATTCAACATACCTAGATTCGAAGCGAATACATACAGTTGTTTGTTAGTTGAACTTTGGAAGATATTTCTACTTTCAGATTCTGTAAAATATTCCTGTATCGAAATCAAAACAATTTCAACTTTCCTTTGTAATATTATATATTAACCAACGGGTAAATCGAAAACTGGCTGGGATGATGTTAACATATAAAATATATCAATAAAATACTATCATTAGAAACAAAGAAAAGCGTATTGAACTGTTATGTAATATCAGTCCTCCTATATGTCAATGAATGCTAGACAATCTATTCGCAGATGAAGAAGAGACTTGAAGCAACGGCAATGTTGCTCTAAAGAAGGATGATGAGAATACCATTAAGCAAATCTGTGAACATCATCAAGTTCTAGAGACAATAAAAATCAAAATGGGACACTCATAATTATCATCAGGAAGTGATCCATAAAGAGGAAAGTGATCTTGGAAAATATGATACTCAAAGGATAAATTGAAGGTAACAGGGTCAAAATAAAGCAACGCGCAACCAAATGCGAATGGATGGTGGAATAGGTTTTTGTAGGGATAACAAAAAGACAAATGTTATTAAGAGCTACAATGGACAGGAAAATGTGGAGAGTCATGAACTTTAATGTCCTGAAGAGACATGGCACATAGAAGAACAAGAAGAACAGTAGTAGACACACTGAATATGGGATACCAAAAGCATAAATCTGTCTATGCAGTGCTATTCTTATGAAGTCGGTATGTCTGAGAACTTTCCCGTGACCCCTTTATATAACAAGTTCAAACAAATCTTCACAATCTTTCCCGATTAAAAAAAATTATTTATAATTCAATTTATTGAAGGGAAAGCAATTATTTTTAGAACGATACGATTTGTGGCTTGTTTTTACGGGTTATTAACCCTTTATAGGTCATTTAAAGCCGAAGCATATTTCTGAATTTATAAGAATGAATCTTTTGAGGGATAAAATTGTGTAACTCTAACAAATTAATTGAAACAATCGCTTTAGTTTCCTTTCTTTCACCATATGGTCAGTTTTAGACCCCCACTGGAATAGCAGGGTGGAATCGATTTCTATTTTTCCTTCAGATTAGGTCATTTGTAGTAGTGTACAGTAATATGAATCTATTTTCGGGGTGTATAACGAAATTTGTTTTGCCTTGAAAAATATTGCGTCATCCGTGGTTATATATATATATATATATATATATATATATATATATATATATATATATATATATATTGACCACTAATATTCTCTCTCTGTCTATGTATGTATGTATATAGATAAATATTGTTCACTCATATGGGATATCTATTTACTGTCGATGAACAGGCATGTTATGTTGGATGAGCAAAGGAAATGCTTCGCTAAGATAGAGTGAGTACTGGATGAATTATAAAGA
>OZ010572.1:148642182-148644682 GCA_963932145.1 Acanthosepion lycidas
TACATGGGCGAGCTCTTCTAATTACCTTCCATTTAATAGTGGGAGATTTGTTTTTCTCGTTTAACTCCAACAGTACTCGGACATTGAGGGAGGATGTGAATGAGAACTGTTTTCGAAAGAAAAAATATGTTGGTACCAATGTTGGTAACAATGAAAAACTGTTAAATATTCGTGTTTTCAAGTAAAGAAATGACACTAAGATAAACGAAAGAAATAGTTTGGCAATTGTTCTGTAATGGGCAACAGTTGGCTTTCCTACAGTTACATCCATTAGTACTCATATTATGATATTTAGTATTATTTAATGCATCACTGAAGTGCGCTATGACCTTTTTTATATCCGTTAAATACATTATTATTTTATAGGGTCTTAATGTTTGTGTATTTTTTTCGAATAACCTTTTGTGTTTATAATATCTTTCTTTAAATGTTTATTTTTTCTTCTTCCTATGTGCATATTTTCTTCGGTGTTCTTCGGTGTTAATGTTATCATTTATGATGTCTTTGTATGTTAAGTATTTATTGTTAAGTGGTCAATATTCTTTATTTCTACACTTAGATTTAATGGTGTTATTTTGCTGTATGTTATTGTCATTGTCGTTTTAATTGTTATTTTTATTCAGTATTTTTATTGTGCTTAGATATTATTTTCTCCATGCTATCTATACAGATGTAACTAATTTTTATTGTATTTTTTATAATAAGCTTTGATAATCTGATGTTTTTTGGGAAGTGCTTGACAATTGTTTTGAAGATTATTTCCCTATTTTTGTTTTTATCGCATTATTGTAGGGGTGAGGGTGAACCAAATTATATTCTAGTTAGTTTGATTAGCCGCTCTTTCTCAGGGCTGTTTTATATGCGTTTTTTTTTCATTGAATACGTTTAGGCTACAAGAATTTGTTGAAGTTCTTTTATTTATAAATATGGGTATTTGTGTGCGGTTAGAATTTTTTTTTATATTTGGTTGTTATATGATGTTCTTTATGATCTGTAGATTCTGTTGTTTAGATCGAGAGCCAATGTCTAAGAAATTTACGACAGCGGAAAATTTTTTAAAATTCTAAAATCACTATAACAGAAGGCGTTCGTGCGTGTATTTATAAGAAATGCAGATTTTATAGCAGAGTTACAGTGAGCGTGTCTTTGTAAATTTATCCCCGAGGATGATCTCTGAAAAGATCAAAATTACTTGCGTTTAAAACATATTACGTTGCCTTCCTTGATGAATTTTATCTTAACAACATCATTCTCTCTCTCTGTCTCTCTCTCTATGTGTACATATATATATATATATATATATATATATATATATATATAGAGAGAGAGAGAGAGGGGAGAGAGATAAGAGATATAAGATATAGATAGTGTGAGAATTTATGCAGAGAGAGAGAGGCAGAGAATGATGGTAGAATAATCTGAGGATTTCGATGCATAAATATATATATATATATATATATATAGAGAGAGAGAGAGAGAGAGAGAGAGACAGAGAGAGAGTGTGTGTGTGTGTGTGTGTGTGTGTGTGTGTGTGTGTGTGTGTGTGTGTGTGTGATCCTAGAATAGTCTTTGGATTTCGATGCATAAAGTCTCACACTATCTATATCTTCGTTAATGTTTTGTTTACCAAACTTTACACTATATATATATATATATATATATATATGTGTGTGTGTGTGTGACACTATTTAGCTATGGTAATTGGCTAACTAATTTAGCGTGGAAATTAAAAACGAGAAGTACTTAAGGCAAGAAAGAGCTATAACGAAAGACATGCCGAGCAATATTATTTTTTTTTAACAAAAGAAAAATGGGTAAAGATTTTATTTTCATTTACGAAGAAAGGTTTTTTCGCAGAAGATCGAAAATTCGTAAGATAAACAGGTATCGGATTCTGTCAGAATTAATTATTGTCATGACGCGTCTGGCAATGATAAAAAAATTCAGAGGCATACAAAGCAGATTTCTAGAAAATAATCGAAACTGGGTCAAGCATTCGACCGTGAAAGAATTAGGTGAGACCATTCCAAAATTAATTATCTTCCGGAGATATCATTTGGTTTTGGTTCTTATGTCCAGAAAGAGATCCATCTGTTGTATGTCCGGATCTTGTCATGATAAATTTTAAGCGCCAAGAGGAACAGAATACAGATAAAGAATAACAATCTGCCCACACGTATGGCGATAATAAAAATTTCAATTCGGTTAACTTAAAAGAAAAAAAAAGACCGGGGAAGAAAACCCTCATTATTACCTGTACAAGCTGTTGGCGACAGAATGCGATGATATTGAGACGGACGAGACAAAGAGATTTGGTGACCACCCAGTTAATAAGTCAGAAAAATTTCGCTAATGAATTCCAGGTGACACCAAGTTAAGATAAAAAATTTAATGTCCGCAGTACGATTCATAAGAATTCTGGCCGATAGAAAAGTAAAGAAAGAAAAGGGAATTTTTTTTTCTTTGGGCGATAGTTGTAAACTGAGGCCAGTCTAGCCAC
>OZ010572.1:148649682-148752182 GCA_963932145.1 Acanthosepion lycidas
AAAGTATGGGAAATTGAGGAGAGGCATAATCACCAACGTCCTGAAATCATAAGGCATATAAATGAAAATTAGTCAAATATTTCTAGGTGATAGCTACCACTTAAATTGCTGGTGTTCCCAGGTCCACCCTGACCCGGGGTGGTAGCACCTGTTAGGGTCCTAGTTATGGGAATATAGTTGAATCCCACAACTTGACTCAAAACACTATGAAAGTGTAAAAATAGATATTTATACCAGAAATACTTTTTTAAAAAAATTAGTATCAGCAATAAACATTTTAAAAAAGAAAATATTACCAGAAATAAAAATCTTGTCAGCATTAAAAAAAAAACATTGAGCTTAATATGTCACAAAATAAAACAAGCCAAACCCTACATTTTTGAAAAAAATATTACCAGCTATACATTTCTGAAAAAATTACCAGCTATACATTTTTGATTGAAAAATGGATATTTTGTCGGCATTAAATAAGCCATTGTGGTTGATATGCCGTAAAACAAAACTAAGCAAACCAAACAATTGTTAGTCGCGTTTTAGGATCCGTTTGTACTTGACAGATTGATGCTTTCTAGCCTATACTCTACTGAATCCTACCTAAAATGTTTATAATGTTTACAATGCAATTATAACATAATCCATGTTACAATTTAACGTAAGACTTCTAAGCTACTTTCAAAAATTTAATATCAAAGTGACTTTTTAAATAATTAATACAAATGTATCTTCAGATCATCAAGTCGGCAAATTAATATCAATATTTTCAGTTTTGAAACTACGCTAAGCTAAGATAAAACTCTTCAGCAGTATAACTTTAGAAGCGAATTTTAATTGTAGTTTTTGAATAAGTGAAAGATAATTAGGAAGCGATTTTTTCTCATTTTCATTTAGTTAATTGAACCAAACACAGATGTTGAAAATTACACAGGTAATTCCTGTTTATCATTGACCTCCGCACAAATTTATTCCCAAACATCGAAGTTGAAAGATTGACCGTATTTAATATGTGCCGAAATTTATCATATTTTTCAATAGATAAGTGGTCTTATCTGTATATAATAGACTCTGATTGAAGGCATAATACCCAACCCAAAGGGATTCAGACTAACCAGAAGATAAGCAAATGATGAAATTCCGGAATTAAAATATTAGCCGGAAGAATTCTCAAACGTTAATCCTTGTCTAAAATGAATAAATAGAAATAATAAGCTTTATTTGGTTGCTTAAACATGTGTTAACTGCATGCCAAAGGATTATCTGTCGCTTTGATCTCGCATTTTACGTAATTGGTCGAACGTCGAGATGTAAAGAAAATTCGACAAAATGTTACCATATTTCTGACCTCTCCCAGTAGTCACCTTAATGAATTTGACCAGTATGAAGAAAAATGATTTACTATCACGCCGAATGAACGCCATCTAATACGAGTTAATATTGTTTGTCTTTATTGAATAACATTTTATTCGTTCCGAAAGGACATTGAACAGACGTTTTCGAACGGACAGATCAAATTAAATCTCTTTCTGCAGGTTTCATAACCAGGAAAAAAATAATCACCTAAAAGTGTGAACATTAGTTTTTGTTGACCAAAATAAGGACGATCGTTTGTTTGTTGGTTTAGCGGCATATCAACTTTTTTTGGGTCATTCAATGCTGAAATTTTATTTTCTTCAGTGCATTAGTAATTACATTTACAAAAAGATATTGCTGGTAATATTTTTTTTTGTGTTTTGACCCCAGTTTGGGGGTTAACTATTTTCCCATAGCTGGGACCCTAACGGATGCTATTAGTTTGGTGCAAAAATAATGACGTAATAATGTCGTTTTTGACGTTAAAAAATACGTCAAAAAACGACTTTATTACGCCATTATTTTTGCACCAACCTAATACAACGATGGGTTAGAGTGGATCTGGGAACAACAGCAATTAAGAGGTGGTTACATGCTCCTCAAAACCTACTGATCAGGGGCCTTGCTGCCGGATGTAGTTTATTGTCACACTCAGGATGATCGCGCCAACCATAGGCCGACGAAACGGTAGTGTTTCATCAACAAGTAATTCAGGAAACGCACACATACGCGTTTGCGAGTACACATACATACACACACATACATTCATATATATATATATATATATATATATATATATATATATATATGTAGATATATATATAGATATATATATATATATATATATATATATATATATATATATATAGATATATATGTAGATATATATGTATAAATATTGCTTCTAAGTCTAAATGACCCTAACTTTATACGTATCCTACTTATAGAATTAGGGTCATATTCTATTTGGAAAATCGATATAGCTTTATCTTCCTATCCACCAACAGTCGATTTAGATTTATAATCAGCCAAACTTTTTATCCATCTATTCTAAATTATTTGTACTAATAAAATCTATTTTTATCACTATCTTATTCTAAACTTTTTCTACGAATAAAATAAATTTTTATTACAGTAAATAAAGACATGAAAATTTACCAATGAATGTTGCAACAAGGAATTGAGTGAAACTGAAGATAAACTGTTAGTTGACTTTGACTATTTTGCCACAGAAGAAGTAAATGTAAATGGGATTTTCTTTTAGGCTATTGTTCACGGAATAAAAAAGCCAAATCACTTAAAGTAGAGAGTAACTAAATGAAAGAGTTTTAAGGGCGTAAAAATATTGACTGGTTGATCGAATGACTGGGATTGTAGTGATCATCAAGCTTTTGTGGGTTATTTAAAGCGAAAAAAAATATTTAATTGTATAAATATAGCTCCTGTTCTGGCGAAAATTTTGGGTGAAAATATAAATTATATAACAGTTATTTTTCCAGTATCGAGATAAATTGTAATAAACCTTATCCTAAAACACAGATTGTAGGTCTTTTCAAATTATACACCATATTGGATTAGATGATAAACTTATATCCATGGTGGAGTAATGGATAGCGGCTCTGATTGAGGAATTGGAGAGCTGAGTTCAAATTCCAGTCGCATCCATTACATTCACTTACGTGCTAATACCTTTGAGAAAGGTATGAATCCTCTTCTCCTCCCCCCAGATATATGTAAATAGCAGGACAGACCAGCCTTCGATGGCAACTGGTCTACCGCAAAATATAATGGCAACCTACTGCAGGAAAAAAAATCTGCCTCGTCAGTCATGTATCGTGTATCACGCATAACTGATTGACATAGACGCCATTCCCTTCTCACTTGATTAGGTAGTTTCGTATAGTTGTTTTAGTTTTTTTTTGCTCATTAGTAAATGTCTTGTATTTGTTAGAATTCGCTACATATTATCAATCTAGGCATAATTGTGTATGTTTCATGACGGTACGCACAACGGTGGCCTAATAGGAGAAGGAAAACATGCCTATTATGAGGATATGTAAGATTTATAACAGTTAGCCTTATATTTGAAGACGTTAAGATTATAGTGGCTAGAGAAACGTTGTCGGGGGAGTCTATTCCACAAAGAGATAGTTCTGGGTAAGAGTCTGTCTGGGTGCCACTTCCATCTTACCCAAGGAATATTAACACGGAGAATTGGGCACCGTGCACATGACATGATGCGGTGGGGGAGTTCTGACTGGGAAGATCTAAACTTGTGGAGCTAAGCCGTGCAACTCATTTGATCACTTGAAAGAGCGATGGAATATTTAGAGGTTAGCAACGTATGCTGCGTGGGAAAGAGGCTGCAGGCTAATATTATTTCATCGCTCACATGGTTAGGCAGTTGCTTTTGAAATGAACGCTGGATAGTGAGGATTGCAATCGTCATTCATTGTGCGTTTAGAATAATATGGAAGACAATCAATTTATTTAATGAATGTTATTATATAATTAAGAAAATAAGCAATAACAGATACTCACACAAAATGTGGCTATAATACAGTATCTTAGGAGGTCAGATTATGGTGTTCCATCCCAATTAAAAACCGAAGCTTCCTATACTGATTTTCAAAACCTATCGACACTCCTCACTCGATAACCCAGTCTTCCTCTCAATATGTCTTTACACTAGACCTTGTGTTCTAAAATCTTCATTCGATTTGTCATGCTTAAAATTTACTTTTTATCGCTGTCCATCAAAAGGTATGCTTAGGGATACTTTCAAGGAACAGCGTGTGTCTGATTGAACTTTTAAAGGTAAGAGGTTAAGTTAGGTTGGATGACCTTGCTGGGTCATTTGAGAAAGAAGTCAGTTGATAATATTATTTTTAAATAAATATATGAAACGTTTAAATCTATTACATTAGTCTTTCACATTAATTACAATCAAGAATTTTTCACCATTTTAAGGTTCATCTCTCTCTCTCTCTCTCTCTCTCTGTGTCTTTATCTGTCTTTCTTTCGCTCTTTCATAAAAGCACTATTAAAGAGAGAGAACTAAAATTAAGAAGATAACGATTGGCATTATATTTAGATTATTGAAGATCCAAGTTGACTGAGAAGCAAAAAGGCAAAAGAAAGTTCCGTCACCCTAGTACTACGCTTAAATTCTTAAAAGTCTAGGCACCATAGAAAAAAGTTTATCAGAACAATTGCTATGAAGGTATTTATAGAAAAGGCAACGTCACGTCAGTGAGAAAGTTTCTGAAACAGAGATGATAGGTCAAAACCAATAATATTGCAGATTCTTCTTTGGATTTTAACAAAAATCTCTAAATATAAAGCAGGAGAACCAGACCAAATGTAGCAGAAATATTCAAAGCAAGGACACATAACAGACTTACAAATATATAAGATAGATTCTGGTGAGAAACAATTGTCTAGCATGACACAGCGAACCAACATTTCTAGCAACCGACTTACCAATTGATTCAATATAATATTTGCACTTAATGTCAGCAGAAAGCGTTAGTCCGAAAAGACGTAATGAGTCACTCTCTTGGAGGTTATCATCAGCCATGTTGGTGGAAGCTAAATAATGGATCTCTCAGACGATAAAAATAGAACAGATGAATTTTGGATGGGTTAAAATTAACAAGCCATTCCTTGTCTGCAACAGATTGTAGGTAATTTTTCAGTAAGCTGCCAATTTGAGCTTATCGAGCAGATCAAACTTACTGTTAAGACAGGAGTAAATAGTAGTAAATAGGAGTAAATAGTAGAGTCATTAAGATATATAACAAGTTTAGAAATGATAACATCAGGAAAGTAATTTGTGAAAATTAAGAACAAATAGGTCTTATGATAGCGTTCTGGGAAACACGCATTAATCTAAAAACATCGAAATGATTGGCCATTGAAGACAACGTTGATTTCGCGATAAAATAGGAAAAACTGAATGAGAGCAGAAAGTTCCGTCCCCCTTCGTCCAGAAATACTTTAACCTTTCAACTTGGGAAGGTGGAGATTTCACCCTTGAAGATGAAGATCGAACCCGACGTCAAGTTGAGTTTGATGAAAAGCTTCTTAAAGCGACCCTTGAAGAAAATCCTGCTTTATCAATTGAGGAATTGGCAGTGGTTCTCAGTTCAAACCATACACCTGTTCATCTTCAACAACATGGAAAAGTTCCTAAACTTGGAAAATGGATGCCTCATGAATTATCTGAAAACAACCTCAAATCCTGAGTTGACATCTGCTCTTCTCTCCATTCTCGCCAACTTGTTTGACTTTTTTGGGTAGACTTGTGACTGGAGACAAAAAATGGATCTTTTATCGAAATGTTAAGCGTCGTAGACAGTGATTTGGTAAAGCGGAGGACCCCAGCCACAGGCGAGAAGGGAACTTCGTGGGCAAAAGGTTCTTCTTTCAAACTGGGGATCGCCAAGGAATAATCCACTTTGAATTCTTACCACATAATGCAACAATTAATGCTCAAATATACTGTCAGCAATAAGAGCGTTTGAACCAACGTTTGAGTAAAAAAGACCTGCTCTAGTGAATCGAAAAGGGGTGATGTTTCATCAGGACGAAGAAGAAAATTCCCCATCCACCTTATTCTCCCGATCTTGCTCCTTCAGACTACTATTTGTTTCATAGCTTACAGAATCATTTGGAAGAAACAGCTTTTGTAACACAGGAAGAGGTTAAAATTGACATTTGTGAGTTCTTCGAATCAAAGCCAAAAGAATTTTACTGTAATGGAATTAGTAAGCTTGTTAATAGATGGAAGGAAGTCATAGATAATCAGGAAAAATACATTGTTGATTGAAACTGTAATTAAATGTAACATCTGGTCACTTATTTTCTTTATTCAAAATTCGGACAGAACTTATGGGATGACCTGATATATACTTCTTCACTTTTATTAACCGGCCTATGCACATATCCACTACAAAATTGTACATTTTTGTTTCAACGTCAAAAAAAGGAAAATCTTTTTAAAATGTCTCATCAGGCGGGGAATCAGGATGTTACTAAAAACTTTTATTCAGAAATTGTGATCGAAGCAAATATCATCTACTTCCGTTCTTAGAGTTCTGTAGAGTTGGAAGGAAATCTAATTCATTAAGTAGTCGCAGGCGACAAGAAAAGGAAAATGGAGAAAGAGAAAAAGAAAGAGGAAAAAAAAGATAGAGGCCGTGGGAAGAGGAGGAAGTGATAAGCGCCAAGAAGAGATCAAATCTGGCCACAGAATTCTGTCAGATTGTAAAATTTGAACTTCAACGGTCTCCGCTGTAATCTTACTGTTCGTTCTTCTACACTTTTCATATATACAGTGTGCGGCTAGTATTTGAGGACATACAGATTTAAGATTAATAATGTTTCCCACTAACTTCTAATGCTTTTATTTTTCAGAAATCAAGAATGGCAAACCCTGTGATAAGAAATGAAATGAAAATGCATGCTGCGATTGTAGATATTGCACGTTTCTTTAGAGTTGCAAGATCGTTTGTCCACAACATACGAAAAGAATTAGAAGACGCTGAGAGTTTCCCAATGTCTGTATCAAAACGTAAATGACATTCTGCACGTTCTGATAAAGTGAGAACACCCAAATTTATTCAGAAATTCAAGTAGGCAATTGATGAAAGCCGAGGTCAATCAATAAGGTCAATTACCAACAAGTTGCATGTGTCTGAAAAAACAATAAGGAGTGTTCATGAAAAAAATCGATACAAGTCCTACAGGTCAATTTATGTCTGAAAAAACAAAAGAAAACCGTTTAAACAGATCCAAAAGGCTTTTAAACAAACTTTAAAATAATTCAAAAGCTGATGTTATTTGTTTTTCTTAGATGAGAAGAAATGACAGATGGCTTTGCTCAGATTCTTCTGTGATGCCAAGAGTGATGCGCCCAAAATTTCCTTCAAGTGATATGCTATTGGCTGTTGTTAGCAATGAATGAAATGTTATACCACCACACTTTTTTCCACAAAGTCTTAGAGTAAATGCTGCTGCTTACATTGAGGTTCTAGAAACAGTTGTCAAGCCCTGTAGGCCTTACATATTCGACCAAGACTCGGCTCCATCGAACAAGGCTCTACGAACACAAGAATGGATGGCTGACCATTTGTACAACCACATCACTCCCAACATTTGCCCTCCTAATTCTCCAGATCTCAATCCACTAGACTATTATGTGCGGAGCGTTGTTAAGAAGGAGGTTAATAAACAGCCTCATAACACCAAAGACTATCTTAAAGCTGCAATAATTCGAGTAATGTTTGACATAAATAAGGACCAATTAATCAGAGCTTGCAGGCAATTTCAACCTCGTGTAGAGGCAGCTATTGATGCTAGTGGTGGTTTTATTGAATAAAAATAAATAATAGCTAAATTTCATGTTTTCTTGTTTGTAATCAAATATAATCATATTCATCTGTTCAGCAAGTTTTTTGCTAATCCATAAAATCTGTCCTCAGATACCAGCAGCACCCTGTGTGTATATATATATATATATATATATATATATATATATATATATATATATATATATATATATATATATATATATGGAGTGTAAGAGGGATGAGAGAGGGGAAGAGATATAGGGACAGAATATTAATCGTTTTGAAATAATTGCCTGTCCAGATCCGATTAAAATATAGACTCATTTCAATTATGAACGACTGTAGCTAATCTACATCGGCATTTTCTAAATGTTTTTTTTATGTTTCTTGAAGCATGAAACCGCTGTATGATGAGAATGTGCTACATTGTATCAGTCAATCATGTGACAGGCGTGACACACGCTTAAGCGATCATGAATCTTTCGATATATGACTGACGATTTTTCCCGCAGTTTCTTTCTGCGGTAGACTACTTACCATCCCAAGCTATAGAATCCGGTCTTTCCTGCTATTTACCCATAGTTGTGGGGAGAAGAAGAGGATCCATAACATCCCCAAGGGAATGTTATGAATCACGTAAATGATTGTAATGGATTTGACTGGATTCGATTGCTCAATCCATTATTCCACCGTGCCTCTGCTTCATTGTATATATAGCTTCCTCTATCTGAGTGTAAAAGTATGTGTAATTGTGGCATGGTCGATGCCTATTCGAGATAAAATCACTTGTTCTGCTCAGGTCTTTACGTATTCTCGTTTACACTTTCCCAGTGTGAAACTCTTTGGTACGTTGTTACTGCAATGTTGGTATATTTTGGTCTTCGTGTCTCGGTATATGAGACCATAACCTCGTCACTGGAGGCCATATCTACTGCTGTCTAGCCCAAATGAATGTTTGGATATAAAGTAAAAGGTTACATCTTATCTTGGATATCAGTTTGATGGGAAGTTTAGCAATTAAGAGGCTTTCTTTCCTGTGTTCAGTTTGTCAATAGTCGTAGCACAGAAAGTCAGTCTGAGAAGATAATAATTTTTTCATGCTGTTCTCTGAAAGGATGTTCATTACTAAATATATTGCACAGTGTTCGGCACCGAAAATGGAGGTTTCTTAGAAAACACCGTTTCCCAGCTATTGCCTTGGTTGAAAATGATTAGTCTAGTTTCCTTAATTTGGAGATATATAAACCCACGTTGCATTAATGTCGAATATATGACATCAAGCAGAATTTGAATTAATATTTCCAATGTATATTAATCAATATAAATGACAGTTACATAAATATTATTAATCTATAAATTACTACTGGTTCTTGAAGAAGAGGTGACTAATCAGACCATCCTATTACAGATACAATTCTATATTCTTGCACTTTAGAAAGTAAAATTTAAATATAGATGCTAAAAGGTAAGACGAAAATTTAAAAATCAGATTAAACCTGTGTAATGGAACTTTTAAAGCGTTTCCTTTTAATGATGAGTAGATATCTATTGCTTTAACAACAATGTGCTTACATGCCGAGTGTAACCGCAAAATTGTCCAAATCGTGTAACAGCATAATTGTCCTTCCCACAAAATGTTTGATATCTTTTTTTTTTTCTTTTTTTTTCTTTTTTTTAAGCATTGCGCCCCGAGCAAGGCATGAAGCCACTAGGATGCAGGGATGTTGCAGAAGATTTGTAGCAGGATCAGATAGGAGTGATAGAAGAAAGGATGAAGGGAAGGATAGTGAGTAGATCAAGGTTACTGGAGATGTCGATTGACATTACATTTGAATAGTTGGAGATTATAGCTATCAGGGAAACAGTAATTGGGAAGGGTGTTCCACAGGCGTGAGGTGCGAGGTATGAAGCTATTGAAGTAGAAGAGACGGCTACATTTTAAAGTTTATACAGTGTAAGGGTTAGAGCTGGATGCCAGCCTCGTAGGGCGCTTGTATTAATGGAGACTGGGGACCAGTGAAAGCAGCTCATCGGAGCAATTGACATGAAAGTATTTGTAGAAGAGACAGAGAGAGGCGACGGCGCGTCTGTGAGATAGTGGCTGCAGGCGAGACGCCACATCAGGGCCAATCACATTACATATCCGTCTCTGGATCTTGTCAAGAACTCCGAGGTAAACAGAAGGTGCCCCAGACCATATATGGCAGCAATACTCCATGCAAGGGCGAATGGTCGTTTTGTATATTTGAAGTATCGATTCAAGGGAGAAAAATTTCCTGGCGCGGCACAGAGAGCCAACTTTCCTCGCGGTGGACGATGCAATTGACTCAATGTATTTGTTCCATCTCAGGTCAGCAGTCAACGTGAGACCGAGCAGACGCAGCGAGTCGCTCTCAAGAAGTTGACTATCAGACATTCTAATGGGGGGCAGGTAAGGATATCTATGGTGGTTAATGGAGAGTAGTTTAGTTTTTGAGGCGTTAAATTTGACCATCCAATTCTTGCCCCAGTTAACAACCAATTGGAGGTCCATTTCAAGACGCGCGGCCAGGTTAGTTTTGACAGCGACACTAGATTTGTTTTTGAGGCAGGAGTAAATTGTAGTGTCGTCCGCGTAGATGCCAACTTCCGAACCTATGGCATCAGGAAGGTCGTTGATGAAAATAAGGAAAAGTGTGGGGCCAAGGATGGAGCCTTGGGGAACACCTGCGTTCGTGGGATAGGAACTGGAGGAGAAACCGTTGAGAACGACCTTCAATTCTCGATTTGATAGGAATGATTGTATCAGATCAAACAATCTACCACTAATACCGTAACCCTGGAGCTTACGAAGAAGGCCGGCATGCCAAACCCTATCAAACGCTTTGGAGATGTCTAGGGCCACGGCAGCGTTATTTTGAAGTGCTTGGTAGACGGTTTCAGTGATGGCCGTAAGCACGTCAGCTGTAGAACGGGCGTAGCGGAAACCATATTGCTTGTCTGAGAGAAGGCCGTGTGCGGTAAGGTGGTTAACCACTTCTGCGGCCGAAGAGGCGTAGGAGACTAATAGTACGGTAATTAGAGGGGTCAGAGGGGTCTCCAGATTTCTTAAAGACAGGAACAATGGATGAGGACTTCCAGCAGTCAGGAAAGTAGGATTCATTGAGGCAGTAATTATACAGTTTAGAGAGGGTGGGTGCTAGCTCAGGAGCGCATTTCTTCAAGACAATGGCTGGTATGCCATCTCCACCACTAGCCTTTTGGGGGTCTAATTTGGAGATAATACCCAGTACTGATGACGGGGTTATGCGTAAGCCGCTCAATAGAACCTCAGTTCTTAGAGAGAAGTCAGGTATGGGTACACCGGTGGAGTCAAGCGTCGAGTTATATGAGAACTTCCGAGCAAGGCATTCAGCCTTGTCGGTTGAGGAGGTCAAGACCTCGAACTGGTTGAATAAAGGAGGTATGGAGGGTTTTCTATTGTTCAGGACACTCTTGCAGAGCCGCCAATAATCTTTGGAGACAAATTTGCGAGATGCAATACGCTCCCTCATCCGAGCAGCAAATATTGTCTTAGCTTCGTTGAGGACACGCTTACACTCGCTACGGGCGGAGGCAAAGAGACGTCTATTGCAGTCCGACATGTCGCTACGAAATATGTGAAAGAAGTGGTTCCTATGGGCAATGGCGGCTGAGCAAGCAGCGGAGAACCAAGGGGAGGAGTGCGACTTGACCTTAAATTTCCTTGAGGGGATGAAAGCGTCGATTCCAGCTTTAACCCAGGATGAGACCTCAGAAGCACATTCATGGACAGGGAATGTAAAGACAACATCCCAGGAGACATTACGGAGGAAATCACGGAACGAGTCCCAATCCGATCGTTGGTAGTAGAACGAGGTTCTAGTAATGGGAGGTTCTTTTCCGGATGTGGAGTTGAAGGAAATGTTAACAGATACCACGGCATGATCGGAGTTACCAAGAGGGCAGAGCTGTGTGGCGCTACAGGATTCGGGGATGGAGGTAAAACACAGATCGAGAAGGGAGGCCTTATCTGCCAGGTTGGGGTCAAAACGCGTGGGGAAGTTGACTATCTGCGTGAGGGATTGAGAAATTGAGAAGTTAAGTGTTTGAATGCCAGCCCGGTCAGTAGTAGCATTCTCGAGCCACTTGGTATGATGGGCGTTAAAGTCACCAAACACGAATATGTGAGCAAACGGGTGGAGAGAGAGGGCCTTGTCTATGCTGTCAGATATGCTATCGAGTATCCCGCAGTCTTGAGAGGATGGAGAGCGATAGAGGAAGAAGAGATATCTTACGGCATTGAGGAGAGATAGTCGAAGACACATGTACGAATTGTCTGGCGATTGGAGAGACAACTCTCTGGCCAGGGGGAGATGATCCTTGACATAGACACCAAGGCCGTGCATGTGGGTTAGAGAGTCTTTCCTGAGGATAGGAAGGTAGCCGGGGATCGAGAGATCAGGGGAGGGAATAGACGGGGCAAGGTTTGTCTCGCACAGGGCCTTTATATCCGGGCTGTTTGCAGTGAGGAAAGATTCCCTATTGCAGAAATTTGTTCTAATGCCACGGATGTTGCTGAACGAAATGTTGAAGGGTTTAGGTGATTTTTGAGGGGCTGGTTTAGGTTTACTTTTTTGATTCATTTGAGTCTTCATGTGGAATAATTGCAGGAAGATGAGATGGCCTGAAGTACTTCAGGCCTTAGTCTTCATGTGGAGTAAAAGTTGGAGGATGAGAAGGCCTGAAGTAAGAGAAGCAGACGGTTATCGATCGCAACATGAGCAGAGAGAATTTGGCACAGCCTGCATCATAATGTGGCCTCAGGGTTGCCCAACGGGGGTGACAGCAGGGACACCGTTCCATGCGCGACACTAAACTAATTGAGTTTCTTTTTTGTCAAGTTTTCAGAAAAGATATTTGGTTGGTGCAAAAATAATGCCGTTTCCTCACATATTAACATATGTGAGAAAACGACATGATTTTTGCAAAAATAATATTTAGCCATCTTGATAACATTTTCATAAGAATTACTAAAAATGCCTTTGAGCTATTCCGTTAGAAATAGAATAGGTTCAAATCGTTTCCTGTGAAACCCACTGAATTCCCAAATGAGCAATGGTGAGAGGAAAAAGAATAATCAGGCTTTCAGTAATGGTACCAAAATTCATACTTTGGCTTCCATCTTCAAAGCTCATTCAAGAACCATTCAGAGAATGGTGAATAAGTTTCAAAAAGAGAGAACAGCAGAGAGGAAAATTAGGTCACTAGGTCACAACAGGAAGAGGGATCATCATTTCAACAGAGATCTAAAACAATCAACTATAAAAGATCCAACCCAATTCATAAGACTTTTGGCACATGAGAGAGGAGTTTCAGCGATGACATTTCAAAGAGCATTAAAAAAAAGACTTGAAAATGAAATTGTACGTGAAACGTGTGAGCCAACTTCTTACTCCAGGGCAGTAAGGTGAAGGTTGAAGAGGGCGAAGATCATTTTAAATAAGTTTGAAAATGTTCCTAAAATTATATATATATATATATATATATATATATATATATATATATATATATATATATATATATATATATATATATATATATATATATATGAACTTAATTTCAATCCTTCATAAACTCCTGGTCCTTAGCTATGATTAATTAATAATAAACATGTCCTTTTCGTTTATGATAGATTACATCACGATTCTTTTTCAAGCTTTGAGAGAAATTATACATACTTACTGCTCAAAATCTCAAAAATTCCAGTAAGATATCTTTAATCATTTCTAAGATAAAACGGTTCAAATAATTGGACAATTTTGTTTTTACCCCGCCGTATATTCCATGAAACATAACAGATGTGAAAACAAGAGAAATAGTCCAATCATGATTAAACTAAGAGAGATGTTTGAATTTATGAGGTATAATATAAGAGTTATGTATTGATTTGTTAAGGTCAGTCGTTTGCAGAGAACCATTGGCTTCTTTGAATTGTCGTCTACTTTGAGGGCGGAGTTGGTTTATTTTCGGATCTTTAATTGGTTGCTTGTTACACCTTGGGATCTTTCTTTTGGGGTCATTGAAAAGGTGATCTTTCAGTAGAGGATCTCGAATTGGGATCTTAAGCCTCTCTCTGTTTTGGAAAGGTCGCCATGTAAGAGGTATCTTGTTGCCAACGTGCTTTCATTTGGTCTTCATTATTTTCTCTTCTTGTCAGATTTTGTATTTTGTGGCTTTTGATTTGGTCGGCATTAGAAATAGCCACTGATTATCTTTTTCTGTTAGTTTCTTTTCTCTATGTTGTCTACTAACAAATGATAGTCTATTAGCTTCTCTGCGAGATCTTTGATTGACTAGCATTTATGAACTTTAAACAATATTTGAGTATTGTCAAATTTCTGGTTGAGGTTTCAAAAGTTTGTCTTGCCTCTGGAATAGTATGTCCCTTCACTTTTTCCACTGCAAGGGTATCTTTTCTTTCCTTCAGATTTTCCATGTTCTTGCATATTCTGGATGAAATTCATAACACAATTATTTGCTTCGTTCTATTTTCCATCAAGTGGTCAGCATTTTCTTGTTCTCATCTTTTACTCCTTGCTTCTCCATCACATTTGGCTACGTGATGCTTGTAGTTTCAATATGGATATTATCTTTAAAAGGAGGGTATCTATTAATACACTTTCTTGACAATTAATTTAATTTTTATTTATTTACCAAATTATTTATTATTGGCGGTCACTCTTTATGTGTTTCTTTGAATTAGTTTACTTTTATGGTTATTCATTTGAGGTCTGTATCCAAAGTGGGTAGTTTGGGAACTCTTCACTCATGTCTTACTTCTTTGCCCAGTTTTTTTTTCGGGGGGGGGGGGGTATGTATTGTATTTTTTTTATGTTGTGTAATCCCGTCATCCTCAAAAATGTTCTGCTTGCTTCTTTGTTTCTACGACGATCGAAAGGTTGTCATTTACTCTTTTTATATCAATTTAAACGATAATAATTTCTGGATAATAAAGATAGCCTGGACAAGGGGTTCCGGCCCATCGATTTTATAGGAGATAATCTAGTTTCGTTCGTACTCATTACCCGTTATTATTGGGAAATATCAAAAGAAAAAAATGGTATACAGACAGTATACTCATGTTCGTTGTAATTCTGAACGCCTTCAAACTGTTGGTTACTCCATATTTTTACATTTATTTCACATGTTCTCTTCTTTCGAACTGACACTCATTCAACACATTGTGCTACACACACACACACACATATATATGCATATATATATATATATATATATATATATATATATATATATATATATATATATATATATGCCTGTTGTTGATCGCGATGGTTTTTAACGTGAATACAGTAAGGATATATAAGATAAGCATTTTGTTGAGATATAAGCATTCTAGCCATCCATCTAGCCATTAAGGGTAAATGCGGTATGTTGTTTACATATCCACTCATTATCTGGGACCCTGTACCGCTGAACCACCTGCACCTCTTCGCCGGGAATCACTGGTCATTACCCAAAGCCAAGAATTGTCGTCTCTGTGGAAATTGGGTTCTACCGCTCTGCAGTCCTATACTATACCTCACTGTTAATGCATAAGGTAAGAGCCACCCCTGTCTATTCCATCCGCAACTTTTCATTTGGGACAGCATATTGAGGATCCATTTAATTGTATGCACAATTTGGACAGCCCAAACCTTACAACAGAGTATGTGGAGGCCAAAGTGATTTCAATTGAATGTTTTCTTTCTACTAGAATGCTTTCTAATCAAGTCTAAATTAAATCGTCAGACTTGATATTCATCTCATGCTTGGCGGGGGTTATTATTAGGGATTCCTACCTTTTTAGAGAGTCAGACCTTTTTAGAGAGTCAGGTTCTTTTTCCTGATCAGTGCTACTTAGCGACGGACGTTGAGTGGCGGTCTAAACAGTTGCGATGAAAAGGAACTTTGAAAACAAGTTGGACCTTTTTGAAATCACTCGGTCAGCCATTACAAAATAGCAAACGTTTCTTTACTTTTGATTGTCTTGTAAAGATCAAAATTTATCCTCTAAAATTTAATGTTATATGATTGCCATAAACAAGTACTGGGATTGACGCAACATATGAGCAATTATGAAAGACTCAATTATTGAGATTGACGCAACATATGAGCAATTATGAAAGACTCAATTATTGAGATTGACGCAACATATGAGCAATTATGAAAGACTCAATTATTGAGATTGACGCAACATATGAGCAATTATGAAAGACTCAATTATTGAGATTGACGCAACATATGAGCAACTATGAAAGACTCAATTATTGAGATTGACGCAACATATGAGCAACTATGAAAGACTCAATTATTGAGATTGACGCAACATATGAGCAATTATGAAAGACTCAATTATTGAGATTGACGCAACATATGAGCAATTATGAAAGACTCAATTATTGAGATTGACGCAACATATGAGCAATTATGAAGCTTTAAGAAAAATGGAAAGAAATACAAGGTTTGAATCATAAAGAACTGAAATTTCAGGGCCACATAATGAAGAAAGTAGTTTTAGAGAATTTAACACTAACAGGACATATTGTAGATAAGAGAGACAGTAGGAGTCATTGAATAACCTATCTAATGAGTTTATTTAAATCGATAACAGAACGGGAACTGGGAGGGATCGTATGCTTACAACTTTTTTAGCACTACAAAGTTTAGGAAGCTGTGGAGAGTTATGATCAACCTGCATAACGAGCTTACGTAAAATGATGGCCGAACATGAACTGGAAGGATTCGTAAGGTCACAAACATGGTATAGAACTAGAAAGGATACAAAGTTGTGGAGAGCCTTGATCACCCTTATGGGCTTATATAAATGGATAGCAGAACATAACTGCGAGAGATCCTAAGGTTACAAATGTGGCTTAGAGCTATAAAATATGGGAAGTTGTGGAGAGCTATTACTGTCCACGTCATGAAGGGAAACGGTCCATAAAAGAAGAAAGAAAAACGCAATAGATTTTACTGGAAAAAGAACTCACTTGCTGATTTCATTTTCTTCGAAGAAAACGTTTATCCTATTCGTATATAAACACAAGTATTATTTAAAGACAGCTTACATAGAAAAATTATAATCGTATTCATAAATCACGTTTATTACTAATGAGTAGCAATAAATATTTTCACAAAGACATGCAATCAATTTTCATGTCTGCGAAATGTAAGATTTCAGTAATAAATGAATTCACGGATGTTTCGGCTTTTCTATTAATGTGAATTTTAAGTGGAAAGAAAAGAAATCATGAGAAGCTGTTAGAAAAAAAAACAACTTTAAAAACGCTTGGAACATGACAGACAAAATAGTTCAATATATTTGGTAAAAATCTGTTCTGTATCCAAAGAGAACAATGTCTACATTGTATGGTTGTTTTCTTTTGAAATTCCAGATGTAATTTTAAAGGTGCTAGTTGTGTAACAGTTCTCAACACTAGAAATTAGATTGACGTTTCGATTTCAAATTCTACCAGATACCCCTGCGTTCGCTTTTACAAAAATATTAAAGATATACATCTTTTCTCACATCCTGCTAGGAGTTAAAATCAAGGCAGACTGGGCTCTCAAGATTAGGTTGTCGACCAATCTAGACAAATGTTAAATCTAAATTTAAGGAAAAAAACGAGTATGCTGAAGCTGTGGACTTATACATGAAAAATTCTACAATGATAAAAACAACAACGATGCTATAATCAGAATTATTACATAAGATTAATAGTTAAATTTATTTGATTAGAAATCTAGTTAAATATGAACATAATAAAATCACTATTTGAACTTACATTTAATAACATGAATAAATAGTGCACATGATATTAAATATTAACTAAAGAAATAGCCATGGTTTTAGATTTAAAATAATAAGAAGCCGTCATATAAATAATTAAAAGATGAATTCTATTATTAATCCGTTGTAATATATTTCTATATTAATGTGTGTTATCCAATATACGAGGCTTATTTATGGCTGTCAGCAACGATGTTCTCATAAACTGTTAAAATCTCATGTGAAACTGCTTTTATTGACACCAATAAAATATAATTCAGAAAAGATTCTTTGCACTGTCTCAACACCTTGTGGGCACCAACTCCCTTCACGATTATAGGTCTCCACAACTTCCTTGTAGCTCTTTGCAGTTTTCTCTCTCTTTGTTAACGCACCCATTCCACCATCTTTTTCCCCTTTGCTTGTGGCGCGATGCCTTATTATCTCTTTTGCAATCCATATGCCATGTGAATGTTAAGTTTTCCAAACCCCCCCTCTTTATTAAGTATCCAAGTAATTTCAGCTGTTTTTTCCTGATTCTGAGTAGAGGTGTTCTTCTTATTACATGTTGTCTAATCGCTTCGTAAATATAATCACTTTCCTGATATGATGTTTGATGCAGAAGAGAATAAATGAGAGAGATTCACCTCTCCCTGCATCTTTTCTGTTTTTTAGACATTAGCAGCAAAAATATATAGCAACCGCTGTCACCCTTGCCAGATTGACAGCATTAATGGAATTGTACACGGAATACTGAGATTTACTATTTTTCTATTTAAATCAACAAAGGATAAAACTGCAGCAGTTAAATCCCACAACTATGTCAAATCGTCAACATATATTTGGTAAAGATCGAATTGAGAGTTTTTTTGTTTTTTTATTTTTTATTTTTAGAGATCAGTTGTATCTTTTAAAGCTGAACAGTCAAAGACCTTGACCAAGAATAGAAAAACATGTACAATCACTTGAAGTAAAAAAAAATAAATGTATTTTTGCCATTTGGGGGTTGTTTATTTTCTGCTCTCCTCTTTTATACAGCAACCAATTGGCGCCTGATGCCTCTACTTGTATGCAACTGCACGAATCTCTATTTACAACTACTGGCGTCAGCAAAATATTTGAATTTCTTTAACATCTCTCCTTTTATTTCTTCTGGGACTTAATTGTCTTTCATCTGAGAACATTGCTTTTTTTTTTCGTTAATTCTTTGTTTCCTAACATAACAAATGTCTTTAAAGTAATGGCGACCTTTACATAGAACTGATTTTAGAGGAATTGCAGAATTATTTCAAATTCATAGTGTCTAGAAATATTATCATGATTATTAGTTTTTTTGTAATGGTATCAAAAATGTTTTGAAGAGGATTCATGACATATATAAGATTACAACATATTTATTTAATTAGAATGAATGTTCGAGCAATATTATAGTTAAAATCACAAAAATACCGTTAGAATAAACACTTTTTAAAAAAAATAGACAATACAATCTTAAACACAATTAATAACAAATGAGTCAGTTATGTGTCATGCGTGATACACGCTTAGGCGATCATGTATCGAAAGATATATGAGTGATGAGTCTTCCAAGGCTAAAGAACCCAGTCTATCCTACTATTTACACATAGGTAGTGAATGAAATAGATGATTCATACTTTTCCCAAGGATATTAAGATGTAAGTGAATGTAATGGATTCGAGTGGAATTCGAACTCGGCTCTCCGATTCCTTAATCCAAACCGATATCCATTACTTTACCGTACCTCCTCGAATAACAAAAACCTAGCCCAAATTTATCCGTGTCATATAAATTCACCAACATTTTTTACTATTAATTCATTACGGTCCCAGCTATGGGCAAATAGTTAACCCCCAAACCGGGGACAAAGCACTATGAAAGCGTAAATATAGGATGTAATACCAGAAATATTTGTAAAAAATACATTTTTGAAAAACAAATATTACTAGGAATACATTAAAAAAAAAAAGGAAATAAATATTACCACCGAAGAAAATTCTTACCAGAAATAGATATTTGATGGAAAAAATATTGCCAAAAATAGATTTCTAGAAAAAAATATTATCAACATTGAAAATTTTGTCGGCATTAAATAACCCATTGAGATTGATATGCCGTAAAACAAACCAAACCAAACCAAACTATTAATTCTTGCTTATACAATCGATGTAATAGAAAGTGAAATAATCTAGTAAATAACTTTTTCTACGTTTATATAATTAAAAAACAGAGGTAATAAACAAGCATTACGAACAGCTAAAATATGTTCAAGCAATCTGACAAAATGAGTAGCTTCTATTAAAAGCAGTGAACAAATGTGTTTTTTTTTTCAGTTATTAGTATTTAGACATTATATGATATAATGTCAAAATAAAATAGTTTTCAGTAAAATCTTTTTGGATAAATACGTACGTGTCTCCATTTTGTATTATTTCTTTCTAGAACATGTAACCGTCTATAAAGCTTGTATATACACACGTTCACAAGAAAAGTTTTCTTTATTTAATAAACGTTTCTTAAAGAGAAAATAAAATAATCTCTCTATAATTAAATACATATTTATAAAGAAAATAATTTGTTTCCATGGTTAAACTATAGAACACAGTCTCAAGACACCATGTTTGAAAATGTTTATAGCCTTAACATTAGAAAACTTCTCAGTTCTGCTGCAGGATAGGCGTGACCTGATGTTTGATATACTGGATTTAATTATCGATTCTTTCTATCAAGCCTGTGTTTCAAGTCGCTGTGATATTCTGTAGATTTGTATTCATAAAGATTTCTACGCAAGTAAACTTTGCTTATTTCTTATTAGCAGCAAGAGAGGTAGCAATCTCAGCCGGATCAGGTATCTGGTCGTTGTCCTGATATAATCTACCGCAGTCATATCCCACAGTTTGATCTGAGGAGATAAGACCCACCAACTGAACCCCCCTGCAAGTTGTAATGCTATAAACGTCAATATGGCGACTCAAATACACACGTGCTTAAAACAAAAGGCTGCAATCAGGGGGCTTAACAAATTGTTAGTACATGCTCGTATCCGATTTTCAGAAACTAGATATTAAGATTGTACATGTTGACAAAAATTCATGGATACCTAATCTTCTCTATCGGTCTGTGAATAAGCTTAGATTCATTACCCGACATTTTGCAACGTTGCCTTGGCCGCAAAATTTATAATGGTTGAAAACGTCCGACGATTTTCTTTCATCAACTTATATGTGAATCTGCATTCGAAATTCTCATCAGGCTTTTAGATAAAATTCTTTTGCTCGAATGTTACGTTATTTGAGTGATACGCTCCTTTAAAAGCCGGTTGAGTTTCTGTTGAAGTTGACGAGAGCTCAAAGAAACCAAAATTATAAATTTCGTCAGATTTGAGAAGGTTTGTTGAACAATTCGTCAGTTTTCTGACATGACTGGAATGAGTTATTTAATATGTTAAGCGAAAATATTCCGTATCCACTCCGGTACTAATACGTATTTAAGAAAAATGCACTCATTCCGAAAGGATTTTCGCATTTACATCCTTGTGAAAATTAATTGAAACAACTGCTTTATTTTCTTTTCTTTCACCATATGATCAGTTTTAGACCCAATGGAATGCCAGAGCGTAATCGATTACTATTTGTTCTTCAGATTAGATCATCTGCAGTGGTGTACACTAATATGAATCTATTTTCGGAGTCTATGATATAATTTGTTTGGTCTTGAAAAACATTGCGTCATCTGTGATTGCATCATATTTTCATCACGCCCATACACTATTGTCTCGAATGTTGATTAGTTGTCTTACGGCTATTGTCTGCCATGGACATTACTCGAACGAAGCGTACGAAAATTGTAACGATGCACGAACATAGTTGCAAGCCTTACCAAGGAGCAACTTGAAGTAATATAGACTGGCCCGAAAACTCTTCTGATATAAATCCAATCGAGAATCTGTTAAAATCTGGAAAATTAAATAATAACGGAATTATTCGTTTTGTTTCAATTAATTTACTCAAGGGTGTAAATGTTTAACTTTTTGTCGCATTAGCCGGGAAAAAACTTGGGAATCTTCCCTCAGAATGTAGGAAATGTTAATATTAGATTTTGAGAAGTCAAGATTGTTATGATCGGAAAAACATACTTTCACGCGTTTGCTCCACTATGCATCAAGGAAGACGGTGTGCTGTCTAACTGGAATGCTCTTCCTCTTAATAGGAAGGGAATTAGGATGATTAGCTTCGGTGTGTAGATGACAGGTTGGATCCCAGCTGAAAAGCCAGGTCTGGGGTACCAAGGAATATCAGAACATTTGCTATGGAACAAGCGATATAATAAAAAGAGGCTTGCGACATTTCCTATGTATGAAAGAGGTTGTAGGGTGGGAAATAATTCATCAAGCGCCGTGTAGATCCTTTTGAACTCTCAAATTAAGCCAAGTGAGGACTGCGCAGATTCAACCCACATATGTTACCAATGCTTCATTTTTTTCATCTTATTTTTACTGTTTTACAGAAATTATAAAAATATATTATTCTTGTCACCCTTTTTTCTTATCTGCCACATAATCTGATTTGACGGAATATTTTCGAATTTCTCTTGTATACGCTGTTGATATTTTTCTAGCAGAAATACTTTGTTCTAATCGGATTGAGAATCTACTCTTAATATTTAACCCTGTAAGGATTCATTTCTAATTAATACTGGAAAATATGTGCTTCATATAAATCATATGAGCAGTTTCTGAAAAGAACTTAACCAAACTGACTTCCTCAAAACTGAGTAAAATATCAAATTATTGAATTTCCTCATATGAGTTCTCAAGGCAAATTACTAATTTTGACATTCAATACATTTGGTTACATGAGATAATTCTAATATCAACAATTGTGGATGTGATAATGTCACACTTTCATCTTTAATGCCACCATTTTTACTTTAATTATCCTAATTGCTTCGATTTCCAAGGTCCATTGGAAAATATCCAATGTCTTTCGGGAAATCAAGGTTTTCAAATCTTATGTCATCTTCACTTAACAAAAATCTGGCGGCTATTCCAGTTAATCCAACAATAACACCTGACTGGTCAATAAACAGATTACCCCAATTTATAACTATATTATTCGAAAATCTCCGATACGTTCAGGGCAACCATACTTGTGGCTAACATATATGCTGAACATGATAATCGCTTTTCAAATCGAGAAAACGCAAAATATCTTTGATTTTTAATACAATATAACCAAAATATCTTAAATCAATAAATATAATTTTAAAATTATTATGAAATAATGTAAACACAAGCTATGTGGGAAAATTAATTATACACCAGAATTATCTTCATATTTTCTCCAGATTTTTATTTATTGTACCAGACAGATTTCAAAGCAAGAGTAATGTGGTTAAATCTATTACATCAGTATGGGTGAAGAATAAACCACGGAGAAGTCTGCTGAACTGATTCTTAGTAATAACATTTTTATTGAAATATTTATTTTCTTAAAACTTATGTTTCACTTCGGCATGTTTATAACAGATGATTCCGTATTAGATTATTCTGGAACATTTATCCAAGGCATGTAGCAATAAACGATATCATCAGAAGAGATCTGTATGCAGCTGGGTTCCATTGCCAAATTGAACCTGTCGTGGAAAGCAGTCGCATTGGGATTACTATTTTTCATTTTAAAGTGGGGAAGTCGTTGATTTGGGATGCGTCCTGTGCCGATACACTTTCCACCGGTGATTTGATCAGGTCCAAAGTCGGGTTCGGGGTCTGTCGCACGGGAAGCGAAGATAAAAAAAAAAATAGTTAAATATTCTTCTCTTACAGACAGATTTATTTTTTATTCCAGTCGCAGGCGAGATTTCTGGGGTCATTGGCCCTAGTTCGATGTTGTTCATTCGAAGGGTTGTCTGGATTGCGTTTCGATTAAGGGACGAGCCTCGCGAAACGGAGTGACTCTTGAAGCATGTCTCAATGGAGATGGTGCAAGGTAATGCTTTCTCCATCATTGCGGCTGGCAGAAGATAGCAAAAAATAAAAAAGGAAAAAAAAATTATACGAATATTTTAGCGCAAGTATTCATATACTCGTATAGGTGTATCTAATTATTAACCACTATAAATTTTAATTTATTTATCAGCAAACAATGGTATTTTAATTTTCAAATCTGTGAAAATTAAATTAAAATAAATCTTTCGTGATTTTGTAGATTAATCAAACTCAATCCATCCACCATCTTCTATAGGTTACATTAGAATCTCTAAGACAAGAGTTTTTTTTAATTAAAATTAAATTGACTTACGAAATAAAAGCATTAATGATGAGCAATATACGTGTGTGTCTAATTGGATGATCTACATTTTTCACTTTTCTATCATTCCTGACGGACTTTGCACAATGATTAAGATGAATAAAATTTAATGAAATCAGACTACTTCAACGTTTTATATAAGTAATTTTGTGGAAGAGAACAGAAATGCTAAGAGATACAAAGAATATCTACATCTTATCGAAGATCTTGTTTAGAAAGTCTAGCATTTATGATTTTCAATATGGAAAAAAGATAAACGAGAATCTTTATTTTGAAAATATAGGGTAGACTTCTTATGAAAAGATTAAGAGAAGCCAAACAACTTAAATCTATTTAAAAAGTATCATTTAAATTCATTTGCTGCTGAATGTTATCAACGTATACCTTGAAATGTGCTATCAAAAATGTATAAGCACTTCTATTTTTCCGAGTAAACGTTCGTTGTTTTCTTCAAAAACATTGTGAATTCCTCGAAGAAAATGATTAGTAGGTCCGTGTGGGATTACAGTTACTTAGTGTAATTATTTCTTTTCTAACGAAGGTGAATGTAATATGACTTCGTGCCTGACAAATCCAAGATGAATGAATAATGAAATAAACAATTGTCTCTCAATCGCCTCCGCCAGATTTGGTGATAGTCAAAAAAAAAAACAATTATCGATATGTTATCTTTTTCTAAAAACAAAACTGAACGTCAGTAGCACAGAGTATTGAAAACAGTATCTGGATATAAATACTTGCTATTCAATAAGTGAATACACAAATGTTCTCAAGGACACATGGCACAGTTGATAAAGACGTTAGTTAGATCCATTGGTAGGACCCAAAGAGTGTAATTTCAATACCCGGTTAAGGCAGTGGAGAACTTGGTGAGGGGAATTAACGGGATATAACAGATAACTGACATCCATTAAACATGGCACATGGAACTAGTACAGTGAGCGAAAAAAAAGGGTTTAGTTCGACATTCCAACCATCTGAAGAAGGCCGGAGCATACAACGGCCGAAACTTTGTAATCAATATGGCGACAAAGATGAGGACAATAGTCCGAATAACGTAAATAGTGTACATAATTCCTCATCTCAGAAATATAGATGAATGTTTAGCTGTCGTAAACCGTACTTAAGGAAATTATTAATCAAGCTGTATTAGAAACAGTTGAAAGACTATCATACTTCTGCCATAAAATGGCATGTAAATTTCTCTAAGCGTGGTTAGTAGTTTCCCCACCAACTATCTGATTCTCAGTTTAATAAAAAAAAAAACGTCCCCCTCTGCTGATCACTGAAGATCAGACTGTCTAATGTGGGTTATCTCTAATCATATCTAACGAAAACGGTAACGATTAGCACTTACTGATAAAAAGGAAATCCCTTACCATTCCATGTGAACACACGTAAAAGTTATGTTCTGTGTTTTGAGGAATATGTATGGTGTCCTCTGTACCATACTATTGATAGGCATCATATTGATAGGCATCATATTGATAGGCATCATATTGATAGGCACCATATTGATAGGCATCATATTGATAGGCATCATTTTCAATATCTATCTTATTTCTAGGAACGCTAAAATAATAAACATCAGTTATTTTCTGGAGATTCCGATGATGTCAAATTTGATTCCCACAAAAAGAAAGAAAAAATGTAAGTAAATAGAGACACTTTCAATTTCTCGAATTTCTTTTAAATAAATGAATACGAAAATATAGATAACATTGGACTAGATAAGAGATCCGGTTCATCGAAATATGGAACTCTTCAGTTTTATGTAAAATCTTTTATTCTTATGATGTGCATTACAAAGAACAAGCTACAAAAACATCTGAATTGACTTTTTAACAACTGATTTTGATATTATATGTAAACCTCATTTGAGATAAGTTTTGCGTATAAGCATTTACTATTGAGGTTTAGCAAAATCTGATTCAGAGAAATTGCAGTGCTGAATCGAGTGAGGATCGTATTTACATTAAGAGTAAACTCCCTGCATGTCTACATTGATGAGAATTGCTCAAACAGTCATTGTTAATTTGTGGTAATTTAGGATACAAAGTAGCATTAATTATTTAGAAAATTATAGTTGGTCATGACGATAAAAGCTTTATGTTCCGGTAAAAGATAAACTGGGTGAAAAAACTCAAAACACAACGGTATTTTACATCTGAATGAACATTTTTTAGACTTCAGACACTATTTGAGAATATATGTGGAGTAAATTTTGTTCTAATCCGTTTTCATAAAAGTGTAGAATCATTATCTCTCTTGAAAATCCCCAAACGGTTAAAAATATTATAAAATAGATTTTTATTAAGATCCTAATAATTTTCGCCAGTTCTGCTTGGGCAGTTATCAGAATGTTTGCCGAAACGTCTATTCCTTTATTCTACTCTCTGTAAAGCATATTAGATTGTCAGAAACAAGTCGGTAAAACAAAAAATGGCAATGAGGAATTATGGCAGAGAGTAGTGTATCCATCAGCACATGGGTGTTCGGATCTGCACCTATTCTCTCCTCACTTTGCTGTGTCTAATGGCATATCAACACTGCATTTTTAATGCAGAAATCTATGTGCTTAAGACGTATAGACAGTGCTCTATTCAAGGCTATGAAAGGAACGTTAATAAACATTCTTTCTGCTTCGGGATGCAATAGTGACAACACATAGATGTTCCCATCCGGTGAAACACTCACAGGGCAAGCCGACTTCTTAATTACATGAAACCATTAGGTGCAACCGTACACAAATACACGCTCGATACTAATATGCTGTTTTCTTCCTTTTCCTTTAGCTATCTCTATACACATTAATGCATATACCTCATCTATTCTGAGTTATGTTTCCTTTATATAAAACAATAAATATAAAAGTACTTTACGCTTTGAATTTTATGTTAACTTCATTCGTTACAAACTAACATCTTCCCCTAGAACTGATGCAGTTATAAATGCTTGATTACAATCATTACAATCCATAGTTTATCTCTGCAACCAATTTCTTTTGTGAGGATTACCACCAGGTCAACTCCGGCTAATAGCGCTGTTTCAAGTTATAAAGGATGGTATAAATAAGTCACTCTTCCTCCTTTACTGCGAAATGGAGCAGCATCGAAATTGTTACTATATCCACTGGGGAAAATGTATTTCCTCGTGTGGACGGCCGCTCAGTCCCAAACTTTGCTAAATGGCACAAACAGACGCACGCATACACATACACACGCAAACATTTTCCAAGAACAAAGATTTTGTCTATCAGCTATTTGGACTATTTTCTAATCGAGTTCAACGCAAGGTGTACCAGGGTTAAAGGGGGTACTGGGTGTAGAACAATTGGAAAACAGAACCACCATTTAGAATTGAGGACAGAAGATTAACCAGGAGGAAAGTAGATAGCATTTGACATTGTGTTTCACTTTTTGACGATTTTATTCGATTTTATACTTATGTATGATGAAATGTATTCCTTCTGTAAAATGTATAATGTTCTTGAATATTCTCAACTTCAATCTCGTTTCGCTACAAACTCGTAGACTCATCCTTCTACACTTTAATCACACTTTGGCAGTGTTCAGCTGCAATTATATTGTTTACAAAATTTCTGAACAGCTTATGCCAGCCAGTGTAAAATCACCAAGTAGATTTTTGGGTATGACAATTTTTTCAAAGTTAAATTCTCCGTATTCTTTTTTCCTAGTGCTTTCTCTCCATAGCACTGGAAAATTATAAATGAAATATTTCTTTGGCACACATTTCAATGTTATCAAACTTTGTCGTAAAACATTTAATCGATTTATTTTTCTTTAGTTGTATTTCATTTATCAAGCCAAATAAACTACTTATTTATATTTTGTTTGAATCTTTCATTTAATACACGTGTGCTGTTTACTAATATCTCTTTGTGATTTTCTATTCCAGTTCATAAAATCTGAATATTAACTTTGCTGTCACCAGTCTCAGAATGCGCTGTTAAGATTAAGTACATTCGCAATTATAACTTTACATAAAAAATAACAAAAAGGCAATTCAACTGTTATTACGTGACACTTACGAGGAAAACATCCCCAATAAATAAGGCAGATTTGACAGTCGTTATTATTATATATATTATGAATATTATTGTAAAGTCGATCATGTCTGAAATTTATATCTATTAATAGCAATGTTCCTAATTCCAATAATGACGGAAATCAAATCCCTGGTACTAAAACAGCATTACTTAAGGCGAATAAATATAAGGGTACAAGGCGAAATAAATGACCACTTTCTTGACGATTGCTCGAATAGGTTCCCTTTATTTGACGTCTATAAAGTGTTTTATCTTCTTATTTCACATGTCATGTCCCTTTAGGACGTAGTCATAACATGACCCTCCACATCTTCCTGACCCTTGTCGTTTTTAATATGTTTTGTCTTTTTGTTATTTCTCTCAAACCTTGTTCTGCCATTCATTTTCTCAAGTTCAAGTATGTTACGCGCCGCTTTCCTCCTATCCCTCTTTCCCTCTGTCCTGTGAGTATCAGGTTTTTCAAACCCTCCTTCCTAATTACGTGCCCAGGAAATTTCAATTGTCTATTCCTGATGTTAAGTATAAGTTTCTTTTTTGTTTCCATTCTCTCCAAAACTTCGTTGTTGCTCATATGTACGGCACACGGTATTCTTATCGTCCTTCTGTCGAACCGTTGGTTCGAGTTTCTTCTTTATTGTTTGAGAAAAATTGCCCAGCATTCGCTACCATACTGGAGGACAGATATTAGATAATATTTTAATACTCTTTTCTTTGTTTCAAATCGAACTTTTTCTGTCTCTTAATACTCAGCTTTCGAAATGTATCTTTGGCCATCCCGATACGGCTAAAATTTTGATTTTATGCGCAAAATGTTGGCTTTAAAAATGAGAACAGGTTTCAAATGTCTTACATTTCATCAAGATGCTTTTTTTCGACGTGATAGTATAATACCTTGAAAAGGAAGTAACCCTAAAAGCGATGCCAAATTAGATTTGAACGTCAACTATTTTGCATTGTACACACAGTGATATTAAAAGAGAAATTTAATAATATTTCAAGGAATCTCATTACATTACTTTCGGGTTTTCCCCCATATTTTCCGTGAAATGCAAAATAAATCTTTTTATATACGTTTTCGACTTCAAAATAATAATGCAGATTAATATATTTTTTCAGGCAACAATGATAATGAAAGATGGCACATTATAAAGTTATTTAAGGAAAATTTATTTTTCATTTTACCTTTTTATATATTTTTATTTTTGAAATAGAAATATATATTGGCTTGCGGGATTTATTATATTCGCTGTTTGATGTATGTATATCAAAAAACATTTACTGCCTCAAATATCATAGCATAAATGTTGTTAATAATTTCCCCTCAAACAATGCAACAATGGCCCCTAGGGAGTTTATGAAACCTATGAGACCTGTTATTAAATGGAGGAATAAAGAGTTGCCGCCAACAACGTAAAGACCGAGTCGGAAACTGATGATATCGGGAGGGTCATTAATGAAAATAAGGATCTACATAAGTTGTCTAAGAATTCATTCCTGGAAGATAACTGCATTAATGCAAACAGAGGTAGAGGAGTAGCGGTTCTCGATAATCTTAGTTAATATTGCCCGAAATACTTATGTATTCAGGTTGGGATTCTTTACCTTGGAATGCAAACTCTCACCTTGTGTGTTAAAGTAATCAATATAACACGAATAAACAGAATTCATTCTATAGAATGAGTCGGAAAAGTAGAATTGCAGGAGAAGGAATTGTTATAATTGGAGAATTGTTGTATTTTGGAAAAGGAATTCTTGGCTAACTAGCAGAGCAAAATAATGATTGCTATTTAACTTTAATATATTTTACTTTTCTATATACACACGCTACACACGAAAATGCACAAACCAGCAGATGCATTTATCCAAATAAAGAACCCAAGAAGTTCTGAATCGGATGATGAAATCCTAAGACTAAGGCATTAAACAGAAAAGTTCCTAATTTAAAGAAATTCTTCCATCTCAAGACTTCGATGTTTGTTTTTGTTTTTTTTTATGTTCGTTTGTTTATGACTTCTAATTAGCCTTTTAAAGGTTTCGATGCCTGTTATTGTTTCGTCTGATCCTGTTATAAAGCCGTCAATAATGTTGTCAAAATTAAATTACGATTATATTTATCATTAGACAATTGGAATTGATTTAAGCAATTTATAAGCAATAATCAAAATGAAATTCTGAAAAACAAAAAAATAAAATGGCTGATATAATTTATAATTTGAAAAGGAATTAGTTCTTTTAGTTTTTCCCTAGAAATCCTCTTCTTCAAAATGAGTTAAATTCGATGAGGAAATATGAAAACTATATTTTATTGAAATAATAATTCTAGCCAGCCTCCCTGCCAAGCTAAGAATTGGAGCGGTTTTATAACATTTGGACACCCAATTTTTTAATAATTATTTGTATTAAAAATACATATACAAAAATAATGACATATTTTTTCCGATGTTTTCCTTCGTTTTGGACATTGGAAATTTTAAATAATCTTGAGATGTTGACGGGATTTAGTTTTCTGAATAAATTCTGCAATCACTCGTTGTAATGGAATAGGCTACTGGATCTTACACGTCAAACCTTGCTGATTTATTTAATATAGAAAGAAAATCATTATATTTAAATTCTATATATAAACATTAATCATTCAAATTCGCGTCCATAAGTAACAGCGAAGCAAATAGCTTCTTTTGGGTGGATTTACAAATAAAAGCCATTTTGATAAATAATGGCTACTAAGCTGTAATGCTAGCGTATGAACCAATACAGTATACACGGGGAAAATATGAAGGAACCCCGAAAGTCAAGTAATGAGATTCCTTGAAATATTATTAAATTTCTCTTTTAATAACACTGTGTATACAAAGCAAAATAATTGACGTTCAAATCTAATTTGGCATCCCATTTAGAGTTATTTTCTTTTCCTTGCATTAAACTATCACGTCGAAAAAAGTATCTTGAGGAAATGTAAGACATTTGAAACCTGTTCTGATTTTTAAAGCCAACATTTTGCGCATAAAATCAAAATTTTAGCCGTATCGAGATGGCCAAAGATGCATTCCGAAAGCTAAGCTGAGTATTAAGTTCGAGGTGAAACAAAGATAAGAGTATTAAAATGTTATGTAATATCTGTCCTCCTGTATGGCAGCGAATGCTGCGCAGTTTTCTCAAACAATGAAGAAGAGACTCGAACCAACAGAGATGCGGTTCTACAGAAAGACGATGAGGATACCGCCGAACATGTGAGCAACAACGAAGTTTTGGAGAGAATAGAAAAAAAGGAACCTTTTACTGAACATCAGGAATAGACAATTGAAATTTCCTGGGCACGTAATTAAGAAGGACAGAAGATACCCACATTCCAAAAATTAGCTCAGTATTTATTGAACAAAAATTACTAAAGCGCATTTAAGAAAACAATGAATAAGAAAATTAAACATTGCTCTACTTTCCGTTCCTTGTGAGTCTTCAGTGTCGCGGTTTTATATTACTGGTGGACTCAAATAAGGCAACCAAAAATATATAAATATTTTACTATTGTTCGAGTTGAGGCGAATGTGTAGAATGTCAGAAAATCAGAAAGGTTATGATTGCGTACAGAGGAATTGAAGGAGACAAATGTTCAGTGAAACTCTAGCCAGTCTCAGTATTTAACCAAGACCTCCCCAAAATGTGGAATGTCCCACGAGGGCGGTTATTTAAATGTGGAGCTTTCCTATCAAGTACGCTTGTGCAAAAATTCCCCGTAGACACACCTGTCAAATTCTAGCCAGCCCCCCTGCCAAGCTAAGAATTGGAGCGGTTTTATAACATTTGGACACCCAAGCAACTTCACGTGGCTATGCCTTTTTCTGGTATGTAGCCTACGCTACTTTTTTGGTGGCCACACCTCCTCCGGCCATGTGCCAACACAACTTCGTGTAGCCACGCATCTTTCGGAATGCGCATACACAAGTACGCATTTCCTTTCGCTCAGGATACCTGTGCGTCCTGTTTAATCAAGGGTCAAGTCACCTGTGTGCCCTGTTTATACAAGGCTTAAGAGATCTGTGTGTCCTGCTTATTTTAGCCACAGGAAGCACTTCCTGTTTAGGCTATCACCCACTCCGATGCAGTGGAAGTAAGGTCAAAGGTCTTCCTCAGCCAATATGCAACACTACCCAGCATCCTATTTTTCAAAATGCTTACTTGTGGACATTTTCACTGCATCTGTCGCCCTTCACTTTATGACCACAATCTTAGCACAATACACACAAAAAAAGAAACGTCAAGAAAATTAAACATTTGTGTATAACTGTGATCAATATCATAAAAAATATTGTGAAGAAAATTTTGAGAGTTCATTTACTAAAGAAAAAACTGAAACGGAGATCTCCAGGAAAGGCGTCGCATGTGGAACTAGAACAATCTACCCCGGTGGACGAAATAAAGGTTTCGGTTCTAGATTCCAAAGTATATCATATGAAGATGCGTACAACGACTGAAAGGTCGGGATATAACAATAAACACGAGGACAAGAGTCCGAACAATGGACACCGTGAAAATAGTTACAATACCTCATCTTAGAAATATTGACAGATAATTTCAAATATCGAAATTGCTGTTTATTCTTGTATTCTTATATGAGTTTGATATCAAATTGCACTGATGTCTCTTGTTATTTCTTGAACCTTATCTTGGCAAAGATCTCTATTGTAGAATCTAAGATTTCTTTTGAGTTTGATGCATTTTCGCTTTTATGACGTTACTGACATCTTCCGTTCTGAAATCACTTTAGGCAAAAATGGACAGCCTACACCCGCCATGAAATCTGAGACTCCAATCTTAGCAAGTAGACGTATTACATGCTATAGTTAATTCGTAATTATCTATTTTCTTCTCACTAAGGATTCAATTAGCGAGACAGTGAACTTTGTAAGATTTCGCACTAGTCTACTCTTGCCCTATTTCTTCAGAAATAATGTCTGCTGACCTAACAGCCATCTTGGAAATCTCGCGTATTAATTTCAAAGACAAACCAAATAAGATCCCAATATTATCGTGCAAGTGTCGATTTTCAGAGTTCGTTAAACAACTGACACTGATTTTTAAATAGAGTCACTTCTTTCCATTGAATTCTCTGTACCACATGAACGCTGAATTCTACCTCCTAAATTATTATATATTTAACCAAAGAACATAGTTGAACTGTAAATTCTATCCGCACAAATCCACAATCTATTAAATCACTGAAAATGGAACCTAATGAAAATCAGAAATCGTAAATTAAGTCTTAAACCGACATTAATATTTCAAAGTTTACGTTAAATTAAGGCTTTAACTGAAACTATAAACTTGGAAACACTACGTTAAATGAAAATAGAATTAAAAGGCATGAACTCTAGTTTTTATTAATGACATTTTTTCAAAACAAACTTAATTCAATGGTTTAATGCTTTCATAATCATGTTGTTTGTTGAAAAGAAACCATACAAAACTTAATCCCAATCGCCAGATTAAATTCACGGGAGAGATTTTCATTTCAAACTTTAAGAATATAACAGGTTACACGTTATTCTTGTAATAAAATGACAAGTCGTAGGCTGATGAAAATATCGACACGTAAAATGCTTTTTTTGTGTTCTTCAAAATGCTAATCAATGCTAATCACTAATCAACTTGTAATAATTAATTTTTCATACGGTCACATTAATGATGCCGAAAGGTTGTTTACCGCATCTCTCACTGAAACTGAATATCTGGCTATCGCTATTTCAAAATGGAATTGTAATATTTATGTAAATAACGGTAGATAATACTACTGGATATCATTATACATCTTAGATTATACAAAATGTAATATCTAACAGTTTGCTACTTGTTATAATAATAAAGATTGAATCAGAAATGTATTTCTCAAGATCCTCATATTTATAGAGGTATATCAGTTGGATGGACCATGGCGAAGCTATTAATGAACGGTTTATTAACTCTCATCATTTTTTGAAAGTTCACTCCCCACGGTCTTCGTCCTTGTAAGGGATGCAATTAACGAATATGTATCATCAAACAACTCCAAGAAACCTCTCTAATAAGAAAACTATAAATCTGCTTCATCGACCGTACACATTACCACATAAACAGAGATCTTCCTCTTCTTCTCCATTAGAAACTACCTTCCACACTCTGAATTTACGGAATGCATCGATACACCAGAGAAATTATAGAAGCTACAAAATTATACATGTATTGTGCGGACCTTGTTTTAATCCTCTACATTTTGTCGTTAAAATATTCTCCGAGTGAAAGAAATCATGCATTTAGCTTGTCCTCATACTAGATGGACTGTTCTTTCATCGTAAATTTCATAAAAATATAGTCAATTTTAGTGAATAAAATAAGTTCTAACACAAAGTCATGTGGAATTTCTCACTAACTGAAAGGATATGTAGTAAACGAGGAAGGTTTTCGCTGGTCAACGTGACTTACAATATCCTAAAATCATTGCTTAGGGATCTTAATCTGCCACAATACAGCGTGTGTGGTTACCAGTCCTTACATCTTTATAAGTTGTTAAATGCACGATTTTCCAAATTCTAAGCAAAACTTGTCTAAATTCTGGGTCAAATGCTAGTCAAGCATAGACTTCAAAATTTGTTTCGAAATCTTCCTGAAGACATATTCACTTCAGATTCCAATAACATTAATAGCTTCATTATGTGCCCAGATCTAAAGTCAAGTAACTAATGAACTTTCAAACCGAACTGTGAATTATGCTTTGTCATAATCTGTATAATGAACCACAAGTATCTCTAACTTCAACTGTTCTTTTTGGATTTCTAAACATAATTGCTGTAATATAACAACTCTAAGTAGAAGCTTTGTTTAATTAATTCAGCTTTAGCGCTAAAAATGTTTTATTTTATAGCAATGGATAGCTATGGGCAAGATGGGTAATAGGATGAGCCTCTTCTTTTTCTACTTGTACAAATAAAAGCTTAGAGCAAGACTGTTATGACGTTTCATTTATAAAAGAAGTCGTCAGCCATCTACAACAGAAAAATTCTCTTCACAGATACAACCCCATTAGAAGATACTTTTAGAAGTCACTTTGTTTGCGTATGAGTAAAAACAGTAAGCCAAGAGATTCGGATACATATATATATATATATATATATATATATATATATATATATATATATATATATATATATATAAATGTATGTGTGTGTGTTAAGAAAGGTGGGAAAAGGCAATTTAGACAATATGCAAATGTTTCAGGTTTCTAAGCAGTTTCGAAAAACTTCGTTAACTTGTTTAATTCAGCCGTGCATGCTCACGTCCGCGCAGATCAGGATGTGTTGGGCGGATTATAGCTCCCTGAAAGTTCAGCTTGTGCCAAGCACAAAATCGATTTTTAAAATCATAAAACTCTATACTATTTTTTAAATTCCCCTCCCCGTTTCCGAGGTCTGTAGAGAAATAAAAATCGTTTGTCGCAAGCTGATACATGTAGGCCTACAATACCCTATGGTAATCATCTTTTGATGAGGTTCAAATACTGTATTATGACATGGTCCTTGAAAGGGGTGTCTTAACTCAGATTTAGTATCTTGAATTCTACAAACCCTTACTCTAGTAGACCGCCTTCTATCATAAATATTTGTGTTCAGCCTTTAGTTACCTTATTTGGATGACCGACTAAAACTATTATTCTTTTAAAAGAAGTTCGTAATTTCTAGTTTGATATCGATAAAATTATTATTTCTTCAATATAATTCCACAGAAAGAGTGTACTCGCCAATGATATTTGCATTTGCGTCAAGCAGACGAAATGTATTATCGCCATTGCTATTCTCAATGCTTACGGGTGCTTTATAGGTAAAACGAAGTATGTCTGAAAACTTATGTTGATTTAAATGCCTGTAATTTGTTACATTAATTTTACAGAAAATTGTAACTATTTTTCAATGCATAGAAGTCGAGTTTTTCTATAACTGGAAAAACTTATGAACTCCTCTATGAAAACAAAATTGTAAAATTTACATGATTGTTATTAGGTTGGTGCAAAAATAATGACGTAATAATGTAAAAAACCGTCAAAAAACGACATTATTACGTCATTATTTTTGCACCAATCTAATAGCTATACGACACAGCATCTAATTTAATTAATTATCATGATATCAATTGAGAGACAAATCTGTTTCTATAAAGACAAGCACCCACAGGAATTTAATTAACTGAAAGTTTTCTACTTCTTCATTTTAAGATAGAAAGAATCAAAATAAGATGCAATAAAACTAATATAGTTTGAAAGGTTTTACACGAGTTTAACCCGTGTTTTTAAATGCGTTTAAATAATTAAATGTATTAATGTCTTTAAAGTTTTGAAATTTATTTATATCACGTAAAGATATCTGATATTGTTATAAAATGATTTTTAATTGAGGGATTCTAAGTTCGAGGAAGTTCATTGAGCAAGTTGTTTAAATGTTTATTTTATTGACGAAAATCGCTTACGGAAGGAAATTTATTTTCATAACTTCCTATTCAAACCATGAGCCCTGTTTTAACTTAACTTACACTTATGGAAAATGATCATATCGTATTTACGGCTTTGTATTTTTGGTAATATAGTGCAAAAAGAAACTTTTTTCGCTCTTCATACTTCAAAGAGTACTTTAGCCTTGTCGAAATAGAAATTTAATGATACCAATTTTACTGGCTTACACTATTAAAAAAGGTGAGTGTTCGACTTAATTTCCTACTTTTCAGGTGTTCCGGGGATAATACATCTATCCATCATGTACATCTCTAAATGTAGTTTGTATAATTTAATTTTCTCCTCAATATTTCCAGTGGTTTCTTCTCGGGAGAGAAGTAAATGCTCTTGACGTTCATATTTTGAATTTATTTTACTTGGAAAAGGAAACTATGGTGTCTTATTGCACGTGTTTGGAATTTATTAAGTTTGACTGTAAGGTAAACCAATCTATAATGAATTGTCTTCCACAGTCATTTGAATTGTACTAGATCATTACATTTTAACTAAATAACTCTGTGCCATATGAAGTAGAGCATAGAATGTAAGCCATTTATTCTTCATCGCTCCCCCGATTCAGGTTACTGATTAATATTAGGAATTCCGATTCTACAGAATGAAGATGATACTTCCTTTTACAGATGTAAGCTATGCATTTGTAATTGACTTTGAATTCAACGTATTTTATTTCATGCTAACCTTTTAGATATCGTATTAAAATTTACATTTCATGATATAAAGTGCTTCGTTGATTTACATTTGTAGCTGATTCTGAATTCAACATCCTATTTTATTTGCAATAAGCAGTTAATTTCTTCTATCTTATCTAAACTACTTCGGATGAGTGGATGGTCTATTTATACCCGAAAGAAACGGGATCCGACTAAATAGTACATTATTTATCCTAACCTTGTTTTATTTTGCTTTTATTACAATTCATCTTGGTTATTAGCATCTTTTGTTATTTTATTAAAATTTACTTTCTACAATGTAAATCGCATTATCGAGTGAAATTCGTACAATTCCCTATTTACCAGTCGTTATATTGTTCTAGCAGACTGAGAGAGCCTAGAATTCAAATCCCCAATTTCTGTTCGTTAAATATGGCGTTTGTCCATTTCCCTAAAGAACAGAATGAAAATATGTGAACATCGATATATCTTGTTATTCCCAAGACAGAATCTTGAAGCAGAGGATTAGACAAATAAGAATTTAGATTCAGAAATCTGATCATTAACATAAAAATATCAGCTCCACTTAAGAAATTCCATCAATTCTCTCGATATCTTGAGCACAAATTGTGTAAACTTGATATTCTTGTTCATGATGAAGTATGTTAGGCGGTTATAAATATTGCTATCATTTTCTTTTAATAGGAGGCTTGAAGGCCTGGTACAAGGCCATTATTTTAATACGCAATTCTCTCTTCGACTAGATTGACCTATTAATACAACGCAAGCATACACCGTTAGTATACACAATTAAAATGAGTTCTTTATTTACTTAACCCGATGTAATGGTAGTTTCGTAAGGGATGATAATATGCCGAGAAACAATGTATGAATTCGACATTTGATCCCATCGCAATAATGCAAAGAAAATATAGAAACATTTTTATTCGTTTTACTGACGAAAAGAGATTTATTTTCAAATGACAGCAGTAAGAAAATGAATATATTATAAATTGAGCGCTGACTACACAGGCATTTGTCCCAGTCTTATTTTATTTACCTCCTGGGTGCATTCTATAAATAAAATGACTGACAGGACACATAGACAAAATACATTAGCGTTTCATTCAAAGAAAGACGTTAGATTAAAGCTAAATTAAATTAAAATAACAAATATTCATTAAAGCATTTTAATCACTGATATCCATAATTTGTTTTAATGTGAATAAACATTTTAGAATTCTATGTTAATGATAAAGTATTATGAAAAGTTTCTTACTCCATTCATCATATTACCTCCAACAACCAAATGTCCCTTGCCCTGTATAATACACGTTCGTGATTTAAATCTTATAAGGACGTGTATTGTGCATTATCTACGGACTTAGGGAATTGGATTATCCTACATCTTCTAGGTGATTCAGTGGAGCCAGAATCTTGCAATCCGGTTTAGTGGCCATATAGGCTGTCATCACTGTGGCAATAGTTTCATAATTAGGCTTCCAAATGCATGTTTCTGCTAATCGCCATCATAATCACATTAGTGGGATAGACTAATTCCCACCTCCGTAAAATCAAATTCCTTAGTTCCTGAATCAGATGAATTCAAATATTTCCCCAACTTTTCTAGTGAGAATTGAGGTCACGGTACACTCTCCGGATCTACAATAGTCTCTATAACAAGTACACTCCTGCTTTCTTAAATAAGGTCAGCATTTCGAAATTGGGCGATGATACATCGCATCTAGTCTGTATAGACAAATATCCTCTACGCTGTTGTCTTTTCATAATCACATAATTTGATGAAGGAGATTTTTCTAAAATGTTCTAGTTCTACAGAAACTAGTAGGGATTAACTCAAATTAATCAGGACGTTTAGCCGTCCGAAGTTGAAAAAAGTTCTAATTCACTGTTTCAGCTAATAAAGTTAATCAGCTGATTTTTCTTGGAATTTTCAGTTCTTTAATATTTTTTTTTTTTTGTTTAATTCGTAAAATCTGCAGTTTGTTTTGCGTTCTTTGTTTGTATTATATTTTTCTTAGGACACATAAAATATTCTCTTTGTCGGTTAGACCTATGTCCTTAATACGAGGATGGTGTTGCCTGTAATATAGTGATTTTTCCTTGGTATAGTGTCACCTCTTTATAGCATTCTCAGAATAATTACATTTCCCTTCGGGAGGGTAATATTTTAGTAGTAACTATTGAATGTGCGTTCCAATTACACTTGCGCTATTCTTTTTTTCAATATTATCAGACCTCGCTCGACGCTTCGTTACTTTAATCAATTAAGAAATCAACCCGCTGAGCTTTCTAATTAATCCTCTCCAATCAGTCTTGTTCCCAGTTAATAAACTATACTCAACTTTCACTGGAATCCTACTGGCAAAATCTCCCGTGCTATCGAAATCTGTTCCCCATAATTGATAGCATTTATTTGTAATTGAATGTGGTGCAAAACTGCCAACTACCCACACTTTGTTCTACAGTTGTTTATGATAGCACCAAAAGACTTAAATCAGCATAATCTGTGATTAAGCAGGATGACACCCTTTTTATGTTCATCAGGATTTCTTTGAACTGACACCTTCATACAACTGTTCCACTCTTTTATTATGTCATACGTATTGTAAAATAAAATAAAAACAAGAACATGCTCTCTATATTTGTTTAATATCCGTATTGTACTTTCTACTGCAAGACATATCAGAAGATTGATACAATTTAGCTTCTAGTGCATAGGTACTCATTGCACAAGATGGACATTTCTTTTATTCAGTTCATAAGGGTGTTCACGACCTGGACACTTGGCTGGACATTTTTTCCAGAAATTTCATACCTGTTAATATTCTCTCCATCAACAGATTAGACAACATAGTAATTAACATATTTTAGACTGATGGTTTCAGGGAACTTTTCAGACAGACGATTGCTGAAAGAAAGCCTTTTTTGTAAGTAATAATTTACAAAAAGGCTTACATCCATAAAAGCGTGTCATCCGAAAATACATCAAAAGCGTGTGTTCTCGCTTATAGTTGATATGTTAACGTTGTCGGCAGTTCACATAATTATCTTCAAGAGACACGGTCACTCCTCTAATATCTCGAACATTTCGATCACTTCTCTAATGTCTCCAACATTTTATCATCTCGTCATTTTTTATCTAATTTCTTTTGTAGCTGTCAGCCTTCATGTTCAAAGCTTCCTAAACTAATTTCCTCTTCCTGGTCGTTATCTTTTTTTTACTGGAAAGTCCTTTCAGTTTGTGGCCATATTACAAATCCCCCCTTGTCAGCTGGAGCTGTAGAATACGCCGACTGCACCTCTGCAGAGGCGTAACACCCTCACGCACCAGTACCAAATGAGCCCACCTGTATCCCGTGGGTGACAACCTTTAATTACTGAAGTCTGAAAGCTGGTTGTTGAGCTGTCCATTACACGGGTTACGTTTAGATTTAGGTAAAATGCTTGTAGTCACGTGACAGGCAACACTCCTCTCTGATTCTTACTTGCCTTAGGCAGGAAAGGCACGATCCGATCAATAGGGTATTCATGTCAGATCTAATGAACTATACATTTAATCCTGATATTGTCTTACAAATGGATGAGATGATGATATGTCACCCAACCTTTCTTTATAAGTGTTTGAAGAAAGTGACAGGGGCTCAAACGAATCAAGAAAAAGAAACTTTGAACATTGTTTAATATGAAGGCATCCGTTCCTTTGGTACTGAAGCATAAAATTAGCAGGGACGCAAAGTCCTTTCACAACATTAGTGTACTGGTTGATGTATTCCCGTCTCAATTAGAGAGAAATGGTTTAACTCCCTTGGTAAATTCCCAACGGAAATTAGAAACCGCGATGGATGGTAGAGCACTGTACCATGGGAAAAATCACATGAGAAACATAAGCAAAACAACAACAAAAAAAAAAACAACGGGAATCTCTCTGGGTCTGATTCGAAATTCTCTAAATTCATCATAATTGTGTCTCTAGACGAAACAGCTCTGGAAAATCTGTCTCTATTCTTAATAGAAAAAACAATTGCCAGTAGGTTAAATCCTTGAACAGTGAAAGAATAAGACGTGCCAATTTATTTGTAAACGTGAACAATAAGAAACATGTAAATAACATAGTTAATATGAAACCTTTCCACAATTTAAAATGTAAAGCGTATACACAAGGAAGACTGAGCAGTTGAAAATTATTTATTAGAAATAGGGAACTGTATTGGCTACAGCAGAATAAATAAATGAAGCCTTAGGAAAACAAGGAGTCAGCAGCTATAGAAAGCTAAGCAAAAAAAGAGGCAATCAACAAATTCGAACACAAACATATATTTTAAATTTAATAAGCCCACAATTCCAAAATAAATAAAAAGTTTATTTAAAACCAAGACAGTCGAACAATACAATCACGAATCTTTCAAGGAGTTTCAAGTTTCAAAAGAATTGGCACCATCAGAAGAACTGCAAAGGGCATCAATATATTGTACGCGTGATAGCGGTAAAATTATTCTTCAAGAAAATACACCAAGTCTAATCACTCCATCTCAGTGGTCCTTTAAAAACCAAGATCTGAATGGCCCTGTCGGCTGGGGCTTTAGAATACGCCGACTGCACCTCTGTAGACTGGTAAGACACCCCCCCCCCAATGAGGCGTCCTGGGTATGACGTTAAATTGCATCCAAGAGCAAGGCCTCTGATCAGGAGGTTTTGAGGAGCGTGGAACCAACTCTTAATTGCTGGTGTTCCCAGGTCCACCTTGACCCGGGGTGGTAGCACCTGTTAGGGTCCCAGCTATGGGCAAATAGTGAACTCCTAATTTTCCAAGTTTTACTCACGTCCTGGGTATGACGGTAAACTACATCCGCGTCCTGGGTATGATGATAAGCTGCATCCAACAGGAAGGTCTCAGATAATGTTTTCAGAAAAATAATGTTGCCAGCTCAAAGTTTTTAAAACAATAGTGTTGCCAGCTCTAAGTTTTTTTGTAAAAGAGTAATGTTGCCAGCTCTACGTTTTTTTTGTAAAAAAGTAATGTTGCCAGCTCTACGTTTTTTGTAAAAAAGTAATGTTGCCAGCTATACGTTTTTTTTTTTGTTTTTGTTTTTTTTTGGAAAGAATAATGTTGCCAGCTATATATTTTTTATTCCATACAAAATAGGCATTTAAAATTCATATAAACTGGATTTGGCATTAAATAACCCACAGTGGTTGATATGCCATAAAACTCAAACAAACAAACAAGATCTGAATATTATGGATTACTGTATCTGGAGTATATACTCCTAACTCCCATGCAGAAGTGGAACTTAACTAATGCTTGGAATGAAATTCCTTTTGACACTATCCGGAAAGCGACTGCCTCCTGGTCACCACGATTACAAGTTTGTGTTGATTATTCAGACAAAAATTTCGAACATCTACGATGATTTTTCATTTTGTGCATGAATCATGATAGCTAAATAAATTCTTTTCTGAATATACCGTTTTTTGTTTTTACTGTGATTTTTCACAGGTCCTATCAAAAATACTTTTACAAATTTTGGAGGTAGGTTCAACATTCAACCAACTGAAGAAGGCCGGAGTGTACAACGGCCGAAACGTTGTAATAAATATGGCGACAAAGATAAGGACAACAGTCCGAATAATTTAAATAAGGACAAAAGTCCATATAAACATATATCTGCAAATTCTTTGTTATGGAGTTAGTAAGTTTAAATTTTACAGTAGACGTTGTTAAATGGACAATCCAAGATACAATCCGAATATATTTTACAAAGAAATTGGGAATGGGTTTCTAATAACAGGGTAAAATGTCCATCTAAACATATGTCAGAAAGGCCGCTGTTGTAGCTCAACACAGCAATTCATAAGAAATTTTCCTAAGTGTGCTCCCCTTGCTTCTACACATCCTTGAACCCACCAGAGTATTGACTGGTAAACCCTTTCATTACTCCCACACAGTATCGAATGGTTTCGCAGGCCCCGATGACACGATAGTGAAGCACCTCAGCATTATTAATGTTTGCTGCATAAACCAATTGTTTTAGTTGGCCTGAATGATCAACATCTAAAAGACTGAGGTCGAGAGAATATTCAGTCCATTGAACATGTTCTTCCATTCCTCTCCATCTTGCATGGTAGATGTTAGCCAGTGTATCGCAAAGAATATAACTAAAATTTTCTGAACCTCCGTCATGCATGAACCACATGCGCCTTTGTATAAGCAGAGGTACATCCTCTAGCAGATCTGGAAGCTTTTTTGAAATAATGTCACTGCAGACAGCTTCTATAAGACGTGCTGTAAGAACATATGATTTGATCTAAAATACAGAACACCTTTTGAGAACGCTATAACAAAATATGGGCTTCGAATGGATCCTGTCATTCAAGAAGCAGAAATACCCCTATCTAGAATTCATAAATCGTACCAAATATACCGCCCTGGATCATACTAATACTGGAAATAAATCCCAAACTCGGCAAAAGTCAGAAAATAAGTAGACATCCATTCATATTCAAAGAGATATTAGAAGAATCAAAATCAGTTTTCCCAGAGACTCATGCATCTTCACGTCTAGATTAAAATACAAAAATACGACAGGATGCACATCATTGTATAAAAAGCAACTAAACACATGCCAAAAGATTTACGCAATAGACCTGACACTAAACTTCATGTCTAGAAACAAAAATAAAAAAATGTGTTATATTCTGTTACCGTATTAGTTAAATCACCAGTAAAACATAAAACAAAAACTTGATAACTCGCTGCTTTATAAATTACTATTCAGCCGGGATTGATTGCACTGCGTAACACGATTTTTGTCTGAGTATGAACTATTACTTCCTGTTTGATTATTCCGAGAACGTACGAAAAGTTGCTAATATTTTCTTCAAAATTTACTTTTGTGACCAGGATAATGATATTTCTTACTTATCCATTCCTATGGGAAAACTGGTGAATGTGAGTTGTCTTTCGCGATTTACGTTTACACTGATACAGCCCCCAAATATAGTCTCTCAACATTTTTTCGTTATACGATATCTTGGTTGAAGCGCTTGCTTTGCTCCTCTGAGTACTCTCCCCAGATTCTTCTCATTTATCAAGATGAGCGTCATGGTTAAGGACTCTGATGGACATCCTGCAGCCCATTTTACCGTAGTTCTTCATCAGGTCTTCCGTGCAGTTTTATTCATCGGAGTGAATTTCTTGTGAAATTCTGTGCACTTGATGATCTTTATTTGTGGTCCAACGATGACGTCGCCTTTGAATTTTGCTGAAGACAGCTTAAAAAAAGTCTATAAGGTTGATGAAGGCTTCTCATTTAGAACTGTGACAAATTGGTTCATGAGGACCAATTTTAAGGGCAGTGGAGGAAAAATACTTTCTGGAGATCAAACAGTGACTCCCATGTTATATTGTTCCTCCCCGCACTGAATTCGGTTCGCCTATCGTAGTTTGCCTCGATGTCTTTGCCGTCCCAAAGGCAAAGATAAATCAGAACCTTGACAAAGCCGCCTTGAAAACCCATCAGGAAGTTCACCATTTCTAAGTCTCAGACCTCACTTCGTCCGTACTCATCATATTTTAAGGCATCTAACAAAATCCCGACACTGCTGTAATTCTCTTTGGGTTGCATCGAGGGAGCCAGAGGAAGAGATGGATATATGTTCGTGTTTCCAAGTAGCACAGATGTGTTTCCTGAATGAGCTGACAATGAAGAGGCTCCCCATCGTTGGGGTTAAAGGCAATTCTAATTGCATTGAACAGACAATAAAACAAAAACATAATTATGTTTTTGTTCACATAATTATCCATTGTGGCAGAAGCAATACCAATCCTGAGGGAAGAAAAATCTTGAAAATATTGGTGACGCTTTTTTTATAAGCATTTCACCCCAAGCAAGGCGTGAAGCCACTAGCACGCAAGGGCTTACAGAGAGTTGGAGCGAGAGCAAATAGGAGTGATAGAGGAAAGGATGGAGAGAAGGATAAGGGATAGATCAAGGCATCTCGAGACGTCGATTGACATTACATTTGAATAGTTGAAGATTATAGCTATCAGGGAAAATGGGATAGAGTTCCACCGGCGAGAGGTGCGAGACATGAAGCTATTGGAATAGAAGAGACAGCTACATTTAACAGTTTCGACAGTGAAAGGGTGTGAGCGAGATGCTAGCCTAGTAGAACGCTTAAATTCATAAAGTTTGAGAACCAGCGAAAGCAGCTCCTCGGAGCATTTAGCTTCTGAATTGCAATTTGAAAACATTCATCTAAAAAATCTACTGCTTGAGTCTCGACATCAAAATCTCATTATTAGTTTTTGTCATCTAAAGATCTCTGATCTGACAGTTGAGGTCTTTTTGGTTGGTATTATGGGTTTCTCTCCTCAACTGTGCATCTGTAATCTTTATTAATAACTTCATGCTCTTTGGAACTGCTGTTCACTTCTGAAGACATCTGCTTTCACTTTAGAGTAATGTGTACGGGGGGGGGGGGCTCGAGAGAGTTAGGCACTAAGGCAATGGATAAAGAGAATGTTTGGATATATAATGGCAAGCGCATTCTTGCCAATTTAATGTTTGGAAGGGTCCACCATGCAGAAGTAGCAATTACTTACGTAGTCAGTTGGTTCCCTCCAAATTCGCGAGATTGCGAATTTAATGACTCACCTCTGTACAATCATGTGAAAGTTCAAAATAAAAATATGAAATATAAAAATACAAATGTATTAAACCAAGTGTAATTGAAAAATTCTTTAAAAATTACTTTTATTTAAATTATAAAAGAAACGCGCTAGATTTGTAAAAATCTGACTTTGGACCTCAATTAATGTAGCAAATGCCACAAAAATACGGAATCTCGAATACTGAACATCATTAATATTCCGTATTTTGATGGATCTTGCCAGTGATCCAGTATAGAAAACATTCATGATACTGTGGACACTAATGCTTATAGTTGAAACACATTAAATACTACTTTAAAATTCGCCCTATCGGATGGCATTTAAGCTAGCTCCAGCGGAGGGCTCGTGATTGGGTTTTCGGCCCAACAATGACACTTCATGCATTGAGTACATATTAAATTTTTATTGAACTTGAACAATTTTTTTCAAACAATAGTTTTCATCAAAACAATGATAAAATTTGTCTATTTGGAATTTATTGTAAATCTGTATGATAAACAATATTTTGTTTTTTTTTTTCTCATTCGGGGTCAGTATAAAAAGATTGTTTCGATCCCCAGCCCTTGAACAACCAACCTCGAGCTGGCCCTGATAAAAGCTGGGTTCCATCAGATGAAGTCCAGTTTCTTTCAGTGAGTGTCATTGGGAGTTATTGATTGACATTGCATAGCTCATTATCACTGGAAACTGTAGTCTTAGAATTCAAAAGAATGATCAAGAGGAATTAAGGCGATTCTTGGAATTAAAACTCTTTCCTTCTTTCCTGAGCCAGTAAGGATCTCTGCTTCCATGTGATGCGGAAGCATCTTCTTGACAATTAACCTTGTTCAAGTACAACGCTTTGGAGGATCCAGATAGCTCAATAGCATAAATGGCACATTTTCTTTTAGTCCCAGCTTCCAAGAGTATTCAATGAGTCCAGAAATTCTATTGGATAATTCATTGCCTGCTCTTGTTCAACCATAGTGTCAATGGAAAAGTACTTAATACTTTCAATGGAATTTCTTGGAGAAATTTCCAGTTGATGCTATGCAAAGTTTGATTCTTGGTTGCTAATATTACCCTCGGACAAAGCCAGACTGAATTCGTGAAATGTTTTTTAATGTTTGGATAAACATGGTTAAACTAGTCTTGGATAGTTGAGAATGAAACTCCACAACCATTTGAAAGTGAAATGCTTCCATTTTGGTCCATTTTGATGGTACCATCACCAAGATGCAACACCAAAGCAGCAAAATTTCCTCCTTCAGTTTAATTGTGATTCTAATTCTCATGTTTGTTTTCAGTTTGAACATGTCTCCAGCTGTAATGATTTCACATGCAAGCATTTATTTCATCAGCTGTAATTCATCTTGCAATGACTTGTAATGTTTGTCTAAAAGCACCAGAGAGTAGCAGTGATACCTCCCATGATTCGTGAATTCTGTCTAATGTCATTGACTGTTTTGCCCATGGTCGTAAATGCTCGCTTGTGTGCCATCGTATATTCATCACAGACAATGAAGCTTGTCTCATCCAGTAGCCAAGTTGGTTCCTCGTTTGCTGTTGCAAATACGGCTTTCATTGTAGTTCAAATCCAATGAAAGTTTGAATGTGCTGTGTGCTGTAGGCCCTCCATGCAAGAAAGTAGTAGCAATTCCAGATAAACCTACTGATAGAGCTACATTTCTTTGGAGTCTCTTTGAAGATAAAAAAAAGGTTACTTACAAAAGTTTTACCAGTACCTCCAAGTGCATCTAAGAAGTAAATTCATCAATTGTTGTTGCTGATGTCATCAAGTACCTTCTGACACACTTGCTGTTCATTTTGGTTCAGCAGGGGACCATTGTTTGAATACATTGCCGCAGTTCTTCCATATTGTATCCTATTTCTCTTAAAATTCCTCTGTTGATTTTTCCAGTGTCTCTGTGTGGATTTGACCGACCAAAATTGCTGAGATCTCTTTGAGCCAAGTTCATAATTCAACTTCAATCCTGGATCGGCAAGTCTGATTTGAAGAAGATGAGATATTTAAAACTTAGAAAATTACGTCCATTTAATTAAAAAAGGGTGACACAGACAGACATTTTCGCATTTATTATAGAGAAGAAGAAGATGGGTTATTTAAAAGTTAGAGAGTTGTGTCCCGTTATTTGAAAAAGTGTGATACAAACAGAAATTTTCGCATTTATTGTATAGATAAAGGAGATGTCGAAAGTTAGAGTTTTGTGTCTCTTTAATTGAAAAAAATATGACACACTGACAATTTGGCATTTATTTTATAGAAAGAGATAAGATAATTGAAAATTAGAGATCGGCGTCCTTTTAATTGGAAAAGTTTGACACATACAGACATTTTCGCATTTATTCTATGAATATATTTTTCGATAACACGCGTTTAAAAAAAATAATAATAATAATTAATTAAAAAAAAAATCAAACCTACATTTACATTTGAAACTTCCGTTATCTAAACAAGCAAAATATTACATCTTAATTTTCATAATACTTTCGTAGAGTTCGCAGGTTAAAGAAGGTGACCAGGGTCTGTCTTGATACCCGACATGCCGCAACATGTCTTACTGGCTTCACCCATTTTAGCACATGTTAGCACAGAGTAATTTTTCGTTTTGGTAAATTCGCAACAGACATAGCAAAATACGTCTGCCGGATGCTTACAACCACTTGATGCCACTTGTGATCAATGCATCTATGAGCGACAATTTGTTTGCACTTGGACAGCTAGGAGTAAACTTAACTGTTGAGCTTACATACCATGTATTTAAACGACCATATATAATGCCAGAACTTTCAAGAAATATCTGTCTATATTTCTGAGATGTGGTATTATGTACACTATTAACATTATTCGGACTATTGCTATATTTATTATAACGTTTCGGCCGTTGTACGCACCGGCCTTTTTCAGTTGGTTGGAATGTCAAACTGAACCCTTTATTTCGCTCACTGGGGTAGACCTTTCTAGTTCCGCGTGCTATGTTTAATGGAAGTCAGTTATCAGTTATCTCCTGTTAATTCCCCTCTGCAAGTTCTCGGCTGCCTTAACCGGGCATTGAACTCACACTCTTTGGGTCCTGTCACTGGATATAACCAACACCTTTATCCACAGTACTATGTGACATGGCACAGTCTACCCCAGTGAGCGAAATAAAGGGCTCAGTTCAACATTCTAACCACCTGAAGAAGGCTGAAGCGTACAAAGGCCGAAACGTTGTTTCTGGAAATACTTGAAACTTTTAAAACTCTTCGAAAATTTAAGATTCTAGTTCAGCACCACGCACTAAATCTCTGTGGAAGATTGATTAGTTTCAAAACATCGACGTCCAGACGACAGCAACAAAATTCGAAGGGAATAATGGACATTTCCTTTGCTTTCCAGACAGACCATCTTAGGATATAATACTGACCAAAGAAAATGTCCAAATTTTATTAGGATTTATTATCCAACAGTAAAGAAATCGTCCCTATGCTGGACCCCAAGGTTCATAGGAATTAGAGGGAATGGTAAAACAGGATCACACGCAAAATGTACCCGGAATTAAATGGATAAAAATTTCATGATTTCTTTATACGAACCTAAAAGTAAAATCAATTTTTTTTTTAAGAGATGTGTCAAAAGCGCTGGATCGACAGCGCAACTAAGCTTCGTCCAATCAAACCAGTTCTAGGTGAATGGGAACAAATGTCTAGAAAAGGAGGAAAAGATGTGTTAACACTGGCTCGACCTTTACATAAACCACACATGTCTCAACTATGCATACTTTCTACTGAAGACGAAAGATAAACCAGCATGTCAAACGAAACTCACATGAGAAAAATATTTGAAAATCCTGAAACCGTCAACATAATATCCTACCTTAAATGAACAATTTTATTCCAAAAATATATAACACCTACAACAGATCATCTAAAATCTACATAATATCCATTATTACATTTCTCCCTAAAAGTATAAAATTATATACAATATATCTGTAGCTAAAGGTTTAAAATTACGTTTAAATATTTAGATTTCTGCACGAGACAAGCCATAGTGTTTGATATAATCCTTTACAAATCAGCTAAATCAAACAGCACATTCGAACAATGTTTTTTAATATGCATTATTGTATAAAAGTTAATAGAATATCATGGATCAAGTGAAAATCCTTCCTGTAAAACGAACAATCAATTTACTAATGACTCCCAAATCGAGGAGCACATTTCCCATCTCTTTTATTATCCTACATCTAAGCGTTGCTTTTGTAACAGACAGGTACTATCACAGGATAAATCAAATTATGCCCTCGCTTGTAGTCTTGTCCTTGATGTACTGTTATATAATCTATTTTTCGTCAGAATTTCTTATCTAACGATAGTTCTCAGCCAAGGAACCAATGATTAGTGAACTTGGCAAGTATACGCTTGAAAGCTGAACAGGTTTTGTAGATTCCTTCTCTAATTTAAGTGGGAAATCTTCCAGTGCCTTAATGACCAAACGACAAAACACATCCAAAATTATCAAAAAATACGAACGTTGGTGTAATGGGGTCTTTTGATCTGCAACATATCTTCTTATTTGCCCGTGTGCCATTTACATTATGCCTCACAAAGAAAGTCTTCATCTCCTCAACCCCGACGCGTTTCCCTCTTTCCTTCTGCTGCCAAATTAATTGATATTATAGTGTATCACTTCATAGTGAATCAGATAATTTTATTCTTAATCTTCGAAAATATTAATCATATCGCGTGATACGAGTTTAAACATATTTTTGACCAAACACATAGTAAAAAGAATATGCTGAAATACAAATAGTTTGTAATATCCTACCATCTTTGAAATCTGTTTTGTCGGAGTTACTAGTAAAATCCATCTTCGAGTCTAAACATCAATTCAGAGTCGAAAATAATCACTCAATTGAATAAGCTTTATAGTTACTTTAATTGACGACTTAAACAAGTCTGAGTTTCCGTAAAAACGCTGGGAATCCGTTTATTCGGGTTAAATAAGGTAGACATTCTCTCGATATTAAAAGAAGCAGGAACACATGTGAAAATCTGCGCAAGATTTCCAAGGGCATCGCAATCCAGTTTCGTAGCCACCAGACTATATTTTCTTAGCTGAGCTGGAAGAACTGCACGGAAAATTGTTTCTAAATGACTGACAAATTGAACTCTGGCATAATTATTTCATAGGCAAAGTGGGTACTCACCACCTTTCGTGATACTTACGTAGGATTACTAAGGCAAACATTCTGTAGAAATTTGATTGATTTTTACTTTTTGTTTTAAGACAGGCTCTTCGAGTTCAAATTGAATCTTTGCATTTCTTTCTCGTTGGGATGGAGAAAACAATCTTTATTATTTTAATGATTTCTCGTGATTTTCAGTAACATTCTGCAAAGAATTTAGTGAAACATCCTCTGGAAAGATATTCATTATTATATTTGTTCTTTTTAAAGGATCTACGACATCGTTTTAATTCAATATCCATTTACTGTAATTGCGGGGTTGTCAATGCCTTTTCAGTCCGAGAGGGACGAATGTCTGCAAGCGCTGTCTGTATTTATGCTTCACCTGAGAGCGAATCTCAAAAATCAAGAATTGAAAATGAGTTTCGATCCTCCAGAATGTTACCTTCTTCTCATCAACTGTGGCGCCCATTTTTTGGCAGATATCGTATTCAGGGATGGTCGGTCTCAATAAATCTATGCTTTTAAAAGTGGTTCCATCTGCAGACAGAATTTAAGTTAACGGCTCGGAGGAAGTGGATCTGTTGGAATATATTGACGTCATGACACAGGAGGATATAAGTCTTCATTAGACGTTATCCTCTTCCTGTTGGCTATAGACATATCCAACGAATGAAGATTATTTTTTCATTATTAATACTGTGAAATTTGGAGGAAGGTGAATTCTTAAGGGCGTTAGGAGGATTGAAAATTATACTGGAAATTCATGGCAAACGTCCATTTTCCCCAACTTAAACCGTATCAACTCATCTCAGAAACGTTGTAATAAATATGGTGACAAAGATGAGGACAATAGTCCGAATAATGTAAATAGTGTACATAATACCTCATCTCATAGACAGATATTGAGATTTTAAATTCAGATTGATGCATTCTCTCACTTTTTTTGTCTTTTTAATGTTTACTTTAAATACAATTAAGGATATCAATATATTTCTTATGAGCTAATCTGGTATATTTGTTTTATTAACTTTTCTTTCTGTTACGGGATTGCATATTTTGACTAAACCTACTGATTAATAGTTTATGTTGACCCTCTTTAGTAAAATATGGAAACAGATAGCGGTTATAAAATTACTATATAATGTACCAAAATAAATAAACCAGGTGTTTGGCTCAGTCATTAATAGTACAAATCTTCGGTCATTCTAGTAACGAGTCGTTGTATTTCACAAATCGACTCTGTACAATGTGACCTTCAATTTCTCCGTTAATCTACAATGAATTAAAGTCCTCAACTCTCTTATTTTACGCTTAATTTATTCTAAGACTCGTCTATTTTATGGTTTTGACATCCGTTAACAGAATCTGGAGATATGTTAAGTTGCATCTAAGTTCATTAATACTTCTCCGTCCTGTTCACATCTAAATTAATATTTCTGTGTGTAGCGTGTTTACCTTCAGCGTTGCTGTCCACATTTGAAGAAGCCATTATATTAATGGGCAAAAACTTAAAACCTTTAAATATAATTCTTTAATTTATAAAACATAGAAACATTGTCTTTGATATCTTGATGTGTTGGAAGAGAACAAATATGACGAACATCGATGCTATTGCGACAACTGATTAGTGTCGAAAAATATTCTTAACCCTAGCTTTAAACTGTATTTTATATCTGAAAATGAAACATAAATTTAAATTCAAGATGGCAGTTTATTATCTTTGATCTAAACTCTCACACTTGTAGTAAACCAGTCATAAAGCATTTCATTTTACAATAAATAACAGATCGAATCTTCAAACAAAATATATTGATTTTGAAACTTCTGAGAATTTCTCGATTCAGTTAATAATTTCTTTGGAACCCTGGCCAAGAACTTTTTATCACCTCCTCAGAAAGAATCAGAAAATGTATCCAGTCTCCATTGTGTGTTTTTTTAAACACTTCAGCTATAACTAATGACTGGCCTTCTCCGTTTCGCCAAAAGATTAGTTTTGAACAAAGCCTCTATAGGGAGATGGTTATCTAACAATGAAAGAAAGTGGGAGGGTGATCAACTCTTCTCTTTTCATTTTTATACGCAAGAAACATTTTACACTTAAATGTTGCAATTAAAGCAATCCTATGTAAAGATTTCATAGTAAAAAGCAATTTTTAGTTTTTTTATATATTAAATATTAAAAGATAAAAAGATTTCGTGCAAATGCCATACACATCGTCAATTTTAAATGATTCTTTGCAAGTAGTTTATTCCAAAACATAAACAATTAATGAGAATCGTTATCTAAGCTATACTGAAGCCATTCTTTTAGATGGAAGAATCTTGCTATTAACTTAAAATCTAGTAGATGGTTAATGTAAAATTGAATATTCCCTTGGCGTCGGCTTTATCTTGTATTTAAATTTCTTCTTTACTGCTCGCTTCCTTTATGGTGACGACTTTGATAGCTAAATTCGCCTCCAACATGAAGGTTCAGGACTAGAAACTTCCAAGTTTCACCAAACCTGTTCCCGTCATCCATTCCTTGTTACCGTTTGACTTTGCAAGATTTGGTTAGAGGTGAGAGAAAATCAGAGTAGAAGAATGTGCCGATGGCATTATTTTGTTTAAGGTTGACCTCCACTTGCCAGGAAGTGACACACAAACTTGATTTCATGACCTTAGTCAGCGGCACATATGAAATGAGACAAGTAGAATCCAGTTATGAAATTGCAATGGTTTGCCGTTCACTCTGTTATAATTTCAAGTAGCGACTTCTGTAGCATGTCCGTCATGTATAACCCATTTCATTCGCTGATTGAGGTTACGGTTAAGGTTAAGGGTTAGATCTGTTGTAATCGTCATTAGCCTGTTCCAACCTCAGTTGATTGCTTTTGATTTAGCGGCATATCAGCCTCTATGGGTTATTTTATGCCGAAAGTTAAATATTTTTGTACACAATCTTGTTTTATTTTTGGAGATAATAATGGTTTAGGGATACATTTCTAACCTCTTAATCCATAGCTGGAGAAGAAAAGATGGTTTCATCAAGAGTACTTGCGCGTAAGTGTATATAACGAATGCGAATGGAATTAGAATACAGCTCTCTGACTAAAAAACCCGAATAATTATCTATTACACCACCCACACATCCAAGCTAGTATTCTCACCCATCTCGGTCTGATCAGGTTCGAGGTTGCTTAACTTCGGTGATCGTACGGGAAACCCACCGCTGGGATCTTTCGGGCTGAGTTTTGTTCATTATTTTCACTAACTCATTAATTTAGTCACATTTAGTTTCCCAACCATGCTTTATTTTTTTGTAATAAAATCGTATTTTTTCTACAGAAGAAATTACGATGTGATTTCTTAAGTGATTCTAGGAAAGTTACAGTCAATTTAAAATCACTTAAGAAATAATTGTCTAATTAAATCCATATAAAAAATTTCTTTTGAATATTATGAACATATGAGTCTTTTAATTCGACAACTAATAAACTTTGGTCTATGCCTGTCTGTTGCTATCATTCTTCAAACACTACTGAGCTACAAATTTCCAATGGATTCCAAGCATTGAAAAACTTATCCTCGATGATTTAAATGAAACGAAATATTTACAGCAATATATCCGTAGGCGTCTTTTCCCTAAGCAATTTTTTATAGTCGAAGTCTTGTAACGGATTGAAATTAGGGGGCGGCGCAGAAAAAATAAAATAAAAAAGAAAATAAATAAATATTCCAGTATGTAACGAGAACCATACATTGTATTATAAGTGTAATACATTACCTCATTCAACACGGACATTAACCTTATTTCCTATACAATGACTTACTTCATTGTACAACACTCACCATTCACTATATAGATTACTTGTTGATCTGCAATAGATCTAAACCCATCTACACAGGTTAACGTTAATTATAACAATCACTTAAGGCAACTTTTGAAATGTGATTCCATTTAAAGTTTTACAAGACGAAAGAGACAATTAAGATCATAAAATACTATCCTAGCTATTCAAGTAGTTTATATATCAATCAGGAAATAAAGATGTATAGCAGTTTATAAAGTTTAATAAACATCTCCATTTGGGCTCCTCTAGGCGGTGTAATGATTAGAAAGCTTGTCCCGCTAGGACAATTACGATGGAGTAGTGAATTCGATCCTCACTTTGGGCCAAGTCTAAGCTACACTTGGAAAATATCTTTAAGAAACATTTCTCTAAATGAAACCTTATTTTTATTATTGAGGCTATATTACATCTTCCATGAATGGGTCGCATTCTTTGAAATTCAACAGTAGAAATTCTGGTTTCAATAAATTGACTTTAGTGTTCTCCAAGAATATCGTAGTTAATGACCAAATTTATTATTCTAGTAATCTGTCTAGAAAAGAATCTAGTCTGTTATTAGGCCTTGACACTTTCACTGTGGTAAAGATTTAATAATAAGATAAAAACTTAACACTTTAGAGAAATCTGTTCAGTAAGCAAGTTCTTAAATACTGATTAATTGAATTTGGTTGGACATTACATTTTTTCTCACCTAAATGGCGGAAAACGGAGTAGCCGATGTCAGAAATCGGTTTATAACTCGCTACATGTACAATGGCATTTTTTCTGATAGCTGTTGCATTAGAAAAGAGTAAAAGCTGATCATTTTTCTTTGAATCTCTCTGCATATTCATCTTCTCAATTTGTATGCAGGCTTGCGACTTTTTTGGCAACGACCATCCTGACACCAAAAACATGGAAGGTCAAAGGAGCGTAATCATTACAAACGCTCTTTCGTGAATCGATAAGCAAAAACAGAAAATTCCAGCTTGAAAATGTCCAAACCAGATTAACTTGCAAATATTTGATTACAGTTACAACTATTCATAATTTCAATTTTCCATTATGGAATTAGAAATTTTCTCGCAAAAGAAATACATGACATTTATTCTTTCAGGCTCATTAGTTTCATTAAAGGCATTAAAAAGTTCGACAACCCAATAATCACCAAATTATTATATACCTATATTGAGGTCTTTCTGTAATACAAAGATCATCGTGTTATATTGAATTCAGTGAAAAACACCAAGTCTGTCCAAGTGCCAAATCAATACGAGAAATGCCTATTGTCAAAAGAATCAAATTTCTGGCTATTGATCTAATAATGAAAATAAACAAATATTAACAAAACCGAAGCAACAAGGCACAAAATATAAACTCCTGAATAAAACACATTTTGCTAGAATGGAAACAGACTTGTTTGAAAAAAAGAAAGAAATTTTATTATGTCCACATTCTATACAGACCAAAATCGTTTTGACTGATACAATAGGCACCGCCATGGGACCCAGCGTTTCATGATATGTTTACAGTGAAACGTTTCATGATTGAATTTGATGATTTTTCTCCCAGAAGACAATGATTCTACAATGTAAACAACATGAAAGGACAATTCGAAGATACGAAAAGTAGGCGTTATAACGTCTTTTAAGGCAGTGGGTTTATGTGTAAAAAAAAAAAGTGTAATGAAGTCATAAACATTATTTCGAAGATTATCCCAATCGTGTTTATCATATTCCAATTTTTCATAGATTGATTGGTGATATTATTTGAATTATTTACATGATTCTGGCTATTGTCTTTATCTTGGAAGCTTCTCATATCTAATCATCGCTCATCTTATCAACGATAATCTCGTCTTTATACTATCAGTACTTCTGAAGCTGTTTTTAACTTGGTTGTTACAATTGCAGTATCTCTGAGATGAATGGTTAATTGTAGCTGAACATGGATAAGCAAAATATGTCTGATCACATATGAAAGATGGATACAAAACAATTACATCTATACATTAAGAAGGTGTTATAAAGGAATATGAATGCAGTGGAAAACTAAAATTATGAATACTTGTAACTGCACTTAATTATTTGCAAGTTAATTTGTTTTTTTTTCATTAAATGACTTATAAAGTTGTTGATATAACGTTATCATTTATGGATCCTTGTGATAAAATATAAACAACTCTGTGTACAGTTACTTTAAAATTATTTGCTTGTAGGTTAATATCATGACGCTTTGAAGAACATCGTTTTCATTTAGGATTTCTGAAAGAATAGCATTCTTATGACTACCAATATATGTATGCAGCTATATTATTTGTAGAGTTTTCTTTATAATGATATTACATTTTGTTTATAGGAGCTGAAGGAAAATCGATGACATAATGAACTGCTTGTGTACTTAGCAGATAATATATTGGATTTTGGCCAGCGACATTTCCACTGGATATTTCTTTATTGTGTCATAATGTCCTATATGGTTAATTAGAAATGTATAACTTGTTCTACATGTAAGATAGTCATGTCATCCTTTTTTCAATCATACTTAAACGGTTTGTGGCCATAAGATATGTACTTTATGTCTTCTCTTGGTTGTTTGCTTTGATATTCCTTGGCGTGGTTTATGTGAAGATCTTTAAGTTTCTTTTCGCTTTTTTTCCATTTTGTATTGAAATCTTTATATGATGGACACGGTTTCGTATTTCCGAATAATTTCTTTTATGAAAATCGGCTAGTTTTCCTGTCTTATTTTTCGTAAACTCTCATTACTTGCATTCTATATACGCTTAAATTAACTTGATTGAATTAAATTAATATACGTTTTCGGTGCATATGCAGGGGCTATATTTCTATTATGTGTCTTGTCTAGGAATATATCTTCTGCATTTCGCCTACGTAATTTCCTCTTCTTTCCTTCAAATTCCTTACTTTATTTTGCATGCTGAGTTATGCAGATGACAGTACATTCAATTGCTCCGTCGAATTGTGCTGCTTAGGCAAAGGTTTGATGTAGTTAAAAACTATTAACCCTTAAATGAATTGACTTTAGTGTTCTCCAAGAATATCGTAGTTAATGACCAAATTTATTATTCTAGTAATCTGTCTAGAAAAGAATCTAGTCTGTTATTAGGCCTTGACACTTTCACTGTGGTAAAGATTTAATAATAAGATAAAAACTTAACACTTTAGAGAAATCTGTTCAGTAAGCAAGTTCTTAAATACTGATTAATTGAATTTGGTTGGACATTACATTTTTTCTCACCTAAATGGCGGAAAACGGAGTAGCCGATGTCAGAAATCGGTTTATAACTCGCTACATGTACAATGGCATTTTTCTGATAGCTGTTGCATTAGAAAAGAGTAAAAGCTGATCATTATTCTTTGCAGCTCTCTGCATATTCATCTTCTCAATTTGTATGCAGGCTTGCGATTTTTTGGCAACGACCATCCTGACACCAAAAACATGGAAGGCCAAAGGAGCGTAATCATTACAAACGCTCTTTCGCGAATCGATAAGCAAAAAAAAGAAAACTCCAACTTGAAAACTCACGATACAATCAGTCAGACAAGTAAATAGTTTGTTGTGATCGAATCTGAACAAGTTAAATGCTCATTTTCTCAATAATTAAGGCTTTACATTAATTTTCCTCACTTAACAGTATCGAATATATTATCATTCGCCATTTTGGGAAGTCACAAAATTTATTCGCGTGGACATTTCCTCTCTTTACAAAAAAAAACTCTAAATTGTAATCAATTTAAAACTGTATAACGCCTTTGCAATTACTGTGCGCTATTTTACGGGAGTTGGCAATAATAAACAAGCAATTTCTTATTAAATTTTAATATACAAATGATATAAATTAACATTACACCTCTCATTATTAATTGTTATCCAATCTACGATAAATAGTTGCGTTTGACATTATCGGGCACAAATAATGACTATTACTTATATAAATTACGGCTTATCAACCATTTGCAGTTTATTTAAAACCAGAACATATTTTTCGATGTTAAGAAAATATTTTTTAAGATAATAATTATTTAATGATACTAATCTTACTGATTAACCCATAGCTGCGAGAAGAAGATCATAATTTTCGCAAGGGTAAGTTAATATAACGAACTCAACTGTAATTGGAACTCAGCTCTCCGATTAATACTTCCGAGAGATTATCCATTAACCCCCCCCCACAACATCCAAGTATACACGACCTGGTATTCCCAAAACTTCACACATCGAGGTACTAACGTTGCTTCATTTCGGCATTGATATTTTCTGTATCTACTGACCCATTTTTCCAAAATGTACTCGTATGCAATCCTCAATAATGGTAAAAAACATGTTGTATCGAAGTCTTGCGTTTTTGTCTCTTACCAGTTAAAGCAAACCCCACCTAGAATTTGTTTCATCTGATAGAATTGTCAACTTACAAGAGTGAATGGATGTTTAGCTTTTCGGCGAGAAAAATTGTTATCTATCCGTAACCTATAAGCGAAACTAATCAAGTAAGATCGATTTTATTCTGTATTGACTCAGATGTCTATTTTAATGAAAACCTGTGCCAAGTAATCTCTTCGGATTGTATATTCTCTCCATTTCATAAAGAGGCGAATAGATCTCGATAATATATTCACAATTTCTGACGCAGGATACAATACAAAATTAACTTTCTTTTTAGGTTTCTTCAGTCCCAAATACGACATTACAACTTTTTGCTTTTCGTTAGAAAATGACTACAACATTCCGTTCAGCAAAGTGTCCACTCACTTGCCTTCTATTAGAACACAAACGACAAACATGGCAGTTCTTCTACGATGAACCTGTAAATTTTCTTTTCTTTAAAAGGAAGTAGATTTAGTCAATAAGGATAAAATCCTTGCACATCTTCAAAGTGAATGACAGTGGTATTTGCAACTTCTGCATAGTTAGAAACGTACAGTGCAAATCAGAAATCGTAAATGTTTGCTTCTGATGGAACTTCATCGGCTCTGAAATATTTCCCTCGTCGTTTTATTGTTTGTTTTTAGTAATTATAATATAACTAATCAAACTTTAAATCAATGAAATGCATTAAACCATAAATTCTAAATGATGCTATCAGTTTGAATTCATTTACGTTCAGACTTTCTATCTAATCACACAAAACCGAATTATTGAAATCATAAACACGAGCCACTGAGAATAAATATACATTTAAGCTAAAGTTATTTATTATAAGGTTCTCTTTAGTACAATTAATTTCCGATTGAATAACAGGTGAGTTTTTTTTTTTTGTTTTTTGTTTTTTGTTTTTTATATTTTCCTTTCTCTTTAATTTATAAGAATGTAATCTTTAATATATCTTTCCAGCTTTTAAGGAGTAAATACAAGGACTCTCACAAAATCTTCAAAGCCTTTTATCTTCTAATTGCCCTCCTCATCTGAATAAAACAAACACTGCAATTCTTATTTCATGAAAATTGCAAGAATTCATCTGGAAGATAGTAACTATATATTTTGTTTGTAATCTTCCTAATCGGATTTATTCTAAAATGTTTACAACCGATTTGGTAATTACGTATTCGTAAGTAATCAAATCAAACCTGCAGATTTAATAGTATTTTAGATATTTAATATTGATTAAAATAATCTAAATTCCTAGATTCCTATGTCGAACTCTTGTCTTTTCAAATAGAACAAAATCTGATACTTAAAATTCTTCCGCTTATTTGAAGAATTCAGATCCACAATAGGTTAGTTGGTTGAATTTTAGTTTAGCGGCACAGCAACCTGCTTCGGTTATTTCATACCTAAATCTAAATATTCTGTACGTAATTTTATACTTTCAAGTTAAAAGGTATTTTTTTAGATATACAGTTTGTAGATCATAAAGTGTAATAATTTCACGACAAAAATGTATCATTCGTAATGCATGCTTGTATTTTTACAATTTTATAATGCTGTACGGGTTGTTATTTTACTGTGTAATTTTCATCATTTTACTATAAATATGACCTGTGGAATTTTTTTTTTGGTTGGGGGGGTGACTATTCGTCCCGAGCTGAGACACTAACATATGATATCATATCAGGATAGACCGGGAACAACAGCAGTTAAGAGGTACTTTCACGCTCCTCAATCCTCCAATATCCCGATCGGAGGCCTTGCTGCCGGATGTAGTTTATCGTCATAGCCAGGACGACAGAATAAGCGCATATATTATTCCTTGCTACTCTGTAAATATTTCCAAATATGAGAATAAAATGTTACAGTTTGAAATTTCCTCGGAGTATCTATTTTCGATGGATTTGTTTGAAAGCACGTTTTGAAATAATGTATAGTTTCATATTACGATTAACTCCGAACACGCCTCTGAGTGGTTCCAGTTTTCAACATGTCTGCAACGCTATAACGATGTCTGAGGAGGCATCATATCGACTTCACAGGCTACTATACTAGATAGTATTTCACGGCATCTCCGAGGATTTAACGTGATAGAAATAAACAGCAATTTTTTTCGAACAAAGGATTTGTTGATATACATTAGGGAATGTATTTTGTATCTCGCTGAATTGGCATATATATCCTAATATTCTTTGTATTTTTTAATAAACGATAATGTAAAGATAAGTTTCCAAGTAGCAAAGATATGACCACTCCAGGGCTGAGGCACTGTATTCTAATCATTAGACATTAACATTGTGTAGCTGAAAATATTTTTTTTTTCTGAAAATGCATTCGTTGGTAGCTAGAAAGCCAAAGATGTTACCACTTAAAGTGATTTTTTATTTGCGATATTGCATGATGAGATAAGAAGCACTGGTGCAACCAGTATTAACTGATGGAAAGTGCCTATATCTACTACAAAAAACATAGAAAAACATATTGCCCTTTTGTTGAATCAACCAGATAATAATTAACATCAAACGTAGATGGATGGCAACTAAACATCTATTTTCCAATTCCATAGAATAACGTGGTTGTACAACGGACTTAAAATCTTAATCACAACCGAACTTGTGACAAGTCTTGCATTATTCAATGAAATATTGTCAACTGTTGTAGCCGTAAATGATTAAGATGCTATATAAAAATAAATCATCCATTATAGAATTTGATAATATCAAGGTGAATTTGGATTTTTAAAATTGGATAAACATTTTGAAATCGTAATATTTATATTTTCACCTGAGAAAATACTGAAATATAATTTAAAAAACAAACTGCGTTAAAAACCGATCTATTTGTGCCTTTTCCTATGTTTCTATTATATTGTCGATCGCAATAAGTGATTTTGATTATAAAAACTCATTTCAGTTCTTTTTTTTTTTCAAAAGTAAACTAATCAAGCATGTATTTTATTAAGACTTCATAAGATAATGGATTTTGTGAGTTCGATTCTCACTTGATGCCGCATACGCGTAGAAAATCACCTTACTTTTTTTTTTCTAACAAAATCTTTCTATATATAAAATCCTGAAATTCAATCCTTTCAAGAATAAAAATAGTTTTACGCTCTGTAAGATTGCATTCGGCTGTATAAAGAGGTCTAGTTTAGCAATGTTTCTATAAATTTAAATGGTGTAGGTAACTTTTAAAATCAGCTATTATATGCTTTTTAAGTGGATTGTTACGATTGCCAATTTCGCATGTAATGTCTATTCATATAAGTCCTACAATACTTATTCAATAATTATTTGGTTAACTTTGAAGGTGTTCATCATATACGAGTAAAAAAAGCTAGATATTTTGATGTATACATTTTGATGTATCAAACTTTTTCATACTTTTCTTTAATTTTAAATTGGAGACTTTAGAACTGTAAGGTTTCATATCGCCCACACTCTCAAGACGGAAAACATATTTTGATGCTCACATTAAAGAGATTAAATTCGACAAGTGCCTTAACTGAAAGATAGGACAGTAAAAGGAAATAAATTTAATTTCACCGATCATGGGACATTATTCGATTTAAATTTATCTCATCACGGTTGGAGATAAAGGACATTTTTTACCTAGTCTTGATTGTGCCGAATTACATAATTGAGTCTCCTTAGAACTTTTATGTTAGTCTTCAAAGAATGTTTAGTTCTGGGTATGACGATAAGCTATAAACGGAAGCAAGACCTACCAGGTTTGGTAGAGCGTCGGTGGTAACATATGTTACGATCCCATCTATAGACAAATAGTGAACCCCCTAAGAAAACAGTATGAAAAGTATAAAAATACATCTTTATAGTGAAAATACCATCAATATATTTTATATAAACAGGACTAAGAATACATATTTATAGTAAAAGGACCAACAATACATTTACACGCAAACTAAAAAGCAATATATTTTAGATATAGCTGAAAGTATACAGTTGACTTCAAAATATATTTAGTTGGTGCCATAAAATTCTCCTCCGATTACTTAGATATTGGCATATAACCCATAGAAGTGTTGATATGCTCTTAAACAAAACCAAAGTACTACGAAAGAGCATTCATACAATTAATCCATATAATATCCAACAATTACTTGAAGAAATTGAACTGTATTCCAAAATATAACTTCAATAAACCCACAACATAAAACGTACATATCACCGTTTCTAGTAATTATGTCTACACAATTATGTATATGCACAAAATCTAAGTATCATCTACCATCTATTCAATTGTGAAATCAGAATAACATATATTTTATTACTTCAAAGCTCCCAAGAAAAATAAATTTCGGCATTAAATGACCCATAACGTGTTAATGTGCCTTTAAGCAAATAAACCAATCAATTAGAAAATGCTTTGATGATTTTTTCTAACCTGAATGCCATGTCAAGCTTATTCGAATCTGCTTGAGTTCATGACACCATAATTTCCGGCCATCAAGTTACCAGTCTTTTATTCAATATCTTGAATTCGTTGGTCAATGTATATATTTTAAGGCCGTTCAATGTCGTTATGTCCATTAGATGCTTTCCACAGAAGTTTATGCTAATTTCTAATAGTTTCAAATAAGATGTGGAGTTCTCTCTTATTAAATGTTGCCTTTGTCGCGTGCTTCTATGATTCGTTGAAAATAGCTCGTAGTATACCTGTATAATTAACATCTAATATATTTACAAAGTTTCTGGTGAGAATCTAGATCGATGAAGCGTAGAGAATTACTTACTGAAAAGCGAGAGAAATCTATTTGGATAAGGTCAGACATTTGCTTTCCAGATCGACTTCTTTGCAGCTGTCAATACTTTGCCTGCTATATTGACATTGGTCTGACTGGAAGCAATATTACGAGTGAGGAATAGGAAGGTATCCGAAGATTTTAAGAGATTTTTAGAGAATTAACTGCGCCATCGTTGAGTCCCTCCAATGATGTGATGGATGTACCTGTCAGCTCGCCACCATAGAAGACATTAAAACTATTAACAATTTTGTAATCTATGACTTTCTTATTTCTTAAAAGTAATATCAAATCTAGTACACAATATGTAAGCAGATGAAAAACACTAGAGTTATATTATGCCTCTGCAGTGATTATATAGAAAAGAAATAGTATCCTTTAAGAGAAAAGCGTTTTAGATTTTGTATTATACTGTTTTATGCGGTATAATATGTTAGGAGAGATTGTTGCATCTTGTCGCTGTGAATAGTTTAAAATCCTTAAGAAGACCACAAACAGAAAGACTGCACTTATATTTCTGACACTTACACTGAGGATCATACATATTGATAGTATTTGACCGATTATTGTTTGATTGTGTTTTTGTTTTTTTCTGGAAAGGTTTTTATTCGTTTGTAGAATCTTTTCTAAAAATCATTCTATTTTATAATTTAGTTGGAAATTATGTGAGGATGATTTGTCTATAATTGTCAGTTACTCCTAAATTTTCCGTCTTTGGAAACGGAAGGAATATCCTTCACTCTGTTTTCACTTACTTGTTTTCTTTTTCAATCGAATTCAGATAATAAACATGATTGAAAAGTAAAAGAAAAAAATGAAATGCTCCACATTTCTCAGGCCTAGAAGTTTACTATTCTCGATTTTTTATTAACGCCTCTGAGAGTTCTTTAAGTTAACAATGCATTTAACTTATCCAAATGCTGATGATGGTTTAAAACTTAATAATCTAACATATATCCTTCAACAATATCCTAAAATTGTCAAATGGTTGCTGTTTCTCAAGCTGCTAGCCATGGCAAGAATTATGGTTTCAGTGACGCGAACGGAAGGAAGTTTACAAGATGAATACTATTCACATCAGTATCTGATAAGATTTTTGGATATTTGCTCAGGATGAAGATTAGGACTGATAGAAATCGTTTGCCTTCGGGCGATAGTTACGAGCCTGGTTCGCGAGAATGTGACCAATGTTGATTTCTTTTTTAAGTCTCCTAAAATCACGACCGAGCGGATTCCTATCGGAACCGTCCGTACTTGAGCTAGTTTCTTTTAGTTCGTCTAGATAATGTGAATGACTGCCATTTCAACCATTGGCTCGGCATTCTCTTTTGTGCTTATCAAGACTCCTAATCTCCCCAGTTTTATCCTCGCTTTATTTTTATTATATATTTCCCCATTTCTAAATGATTTGTCCCTCCACCGATACTAATCAAGGAGCTTCTTCATTCTGCTTATCGACAGAATACAGCGACTATTATTATTTTTTGCTGGTTTGGCATGACATACTAACACATTTTTTATTTCTGTTTGAATGTTTTGTTTCTATTCCTTTGATTACTGAATTCACCCTACCTGATTCATTTTATGTTTATTATTTTGTATATTTTTTAAATATCTTTTCAAAAAGAGGGAAATAGATGTATATAGAAGGAATATTTTAAATTGTATGTTTTTTATTAAGATCGTTGCAAAGATGTGGTATTACGGTGCATTTTGAATTGAACAGGGAGGGATAGGCTCTTGTGGTGATTGACGAAATTGATAAAGAGATGTAAGTTGGATTATCTCGGTGGAGAATAGACAGTATTAACCAGCTTTTTACCATTTCTCCTTCGGTCTGATGTCCCTAATTAATGTAACTACATTATTCAAATAAATACCGTAAAATGGTCGCAAATGAGGAGCCAATTTAAAAGCTGGTCTCTGAATCTCTTAGGAATAAGGCTTCTTCAAGTTTTTTATTCATCCGTGATGAGATTTTCCAGTATTCACTAATAATATTACTTAAACGTTCAGTCCTCTTATCTTTGTTTCTAACGAGATGTTCTTGTTTCTTATTACTTTACTTAATATTTTGAAGGCATCTTTCTCTATCCACATGCACTTCCTGTAATATCAGCCATACATAAATACATAATTTTCAACAAAATATAATATCGAAATATTGAAATAGACACATAATAATTTAATAACCGAATAGACATTTGACGAAGCGAAATGTTTTTTGTTTTTCTCAAAGAATCTGCACCAAAAATCCTTAAGCATGCTGTAACTTTCATGAAAATATGAATCTCCCAACGATAAGAATTGTTTTTTATACATTTTTCTCTGAATGCACTGTGCAAATACTTTGTTCATCTCAGATGATTGTCAATTCATTTCCGGCTAATTGTTTCAGAAACGACACCAATTTATTTTTATTCATAGGCTCGATTCCCTTAATCAAACCAATAAGGGAGTTTAGAAAGCTCAAGGGAGGGTCCGCATAATCAACGAAACCGTATAATTAAGACTATCAGTGTCAGCTTAATAGGTAACGTGTTTCGAATAAACTAAAAAACTTCTGTCGTTGAAAATTCTCTGCTCACGAAAGATTAATCTTTTCATCTCATGGGTAAACACCTGCGTCATCACAAACATCTCGTCAAGACGTTGACGAGAGTACCTTATTGATTTCTATTAAAATTTGTTGATCACAGGCAGTTCGATCAAATAAAGACGTCTCAACTGAAATTTTCCATCAGTCTTCAATTGTCATGAAATAATCCCTTAAGCAAGTCGCTTAAGTTTTATATGATGTTCATTGCAATGTCGGCACATCTAATTTATAAGGAAGCAGTGAAGAAGAAAAAAGCTAAAGAAATGCTGATATCTGATCGCAAATGCACACTTTACAGGGTAAGTTCACATAGAAAATACTTAATCGGAGTTTTAAAACATTTTAATATCAATATAGCGTCAAAGTTTAAAGTATTTGCAGAGCGTCATACTGTCTTAAATAGGTTAGTCTACATACCTTGCCTTGGCAGATTCCGTTTTTTTTTTCGTGATATATTTTAATATCTTTTTCTTTTTAAGTGCCGTGAACCTTCAATACGTAGGAGTTCATTGCTCTCCATTTCCCCTTTTCCCTTGTAACTATCAATAAGTCTCTTCCCTCTGCCTCCTCCCCAAGATCACTTTCTGTCATCCACTTTCTTAAGCCTGCCAGAGATTTCATTCGTTGCTTTCACTTGTCTCTCTTTCCCCCTATTCGACCAGTGAGTATCAAATTCTCCAGGCCCTACTTTCTCATTACGTGTATTTTAATATACAACATCCAATATTGTACTAGAATCTAATTATATTAGCCGTTTGAATCGATGTATAATCTGGCAAAATAGAGAAACTAAACACCTTATAATATCCAAGAAGGGAGAAGTTAGGCTCATGAAACTATTTGTTTATGAAAATTGATGTACTTCAATGAAGTTGAGCCGCCAGAACTGGAAGAGGTTAGATTTAAAATAAAGAAGACAAAACAAAAAGAGAATGAAATCACAATGGAATTTGTACCTCTTCAGAAGTTAAACTACAAATCTAATCAGCCAAACCAAACAATGGAAAGAAATGCACTAAACAAAATCAGAAATAGTTCGTAAGGAGCCTACTAAGAATCTAATGTAGACCCTAGTCCGAGGTGACAAAGAAGATTCGATAAATAAATTTGCTAAACATGATCCACCTGAAATAAAATAAATAATAGAAAAGTGAGAAAAAATAAAATTATAGCAGACTGTAAAAAGAGAAGAAAAGTGAATAAGATATGGCCGTCGAAGATCAAAACCCTGAAACGATTTGAAGTCGAAAACAAATATCGCCCAAAACCAAATGAATGGAATATCAGAGGTTTGAAGGCAAACAACAATGAACTACTACGAATTATCCTGATTTTCTCTCCATTAATTAACTACTTGCAAGAGACACACCTCAAAGCAAATCAAAATAGGAATCAAGTACATATTTAGTGGCGAGTGCTTTATAAGTAACCCTACGTAACCGTATGCTGTATGTAGATAGCATTAAAGGGTCAAATAACAAATCTGAATCATCATAAGGTAATTCAATAGAGGTCAAAACCATGTATAGTAATGGAGGATTTTCATGACACATTGAAATATTGAAAAGTAGGGAAATGATCAGAAAAGATACACCTGTGGAAACAAACATTTTCCGATCATATTGGAAAATTCAGGTCCCAATCTTGGACAAAAAGCATTACAATAAAAACTAAAGAACTAAGTGGTAAATATTCTAAAATCGATGCCAAGAGAAACTCAACAATCAAATAACAATGCGGAACAACTCACATATTGTGCAAAAAACTTACATCCATAGCTGAAGAATATATATCAAAATCTTCTACTCCAACCAAATTCAGAAGAACTTCGTCCAACAAAAATTCTAAAATTCTATCCTAGCAGGCACTGATGTACACGTAAATTTAAATTGAACTCCACAAAAGAAACCTTAAGCAACTTCAAAGCAGGGAAAACAATAAAAGAAATTAACGGACATAATAGTAGAACAATATGCCTAAAATAGATACTAATACGAAAAACAAATTGTACGAAAAAGGGGGAAATAATAACACCTACTAAAATATTTAAGTCTAAATAACAAACCCACTACAGACAAAAAAGATGTAGCATAATCCCTGGCAGTCAAATTTTTATAGAATTACTCTTTCAAAATGCAAAACCTCATGTGCAAAAGGAAAGAAAATAAAAAAAATAGTTTTACTGAATTAAAAAAAAATCACTGACCAAAATTCACAACAAAACTGTTGTTCCTGACGAAATACATTATGTTTTTTGAAACAACTAAACGAAATATCTCCTCCCAAATATCTTTTTAGAAATATATAACGAAATACTGCTCATTTGCTTCTGGACTATGGACACACAACCTAGCCCTTAAAATTCCTTATTGGAATTTTAAGGGTCAGGTTGTGTGTCCATTGAATTGTAGACAAATAGCTTCGACATTTGTTTCTGCAGAAAGATGGAGAGAAGGATAAAGAAGAGGCTAATGTGGTTATTAGGATTCAATGTGTTAATAACAACATTTCAATCAAACTTCAGGAATAAAAAAGTCGTGGCTATAAGAAACGTTTAGAAACATTAATAAAAGAAGCATTTATTAAAAAGAAATATGTAGCAGCTATCTTGGAGAAAGCATATGACACAGCCTGGAAATATGGAATAATGGAAGCCTAAAGGATATCGAAATATTCAAAATTTCTTAAAGAAGCGAAACATTAAAATGTAATCTATGCTTTCAGATTCATAAAATCAAGGGAGATTATCGTGTGTACCACAATGAAGTGTTTTTCTTCACTCGATTTAATATGAAAATAAATAACATAGGAAAATGCCTAGAGTCCGGAGTACGTTGCTGTTTTTATTTGGATGATTTCGTGGTATGTTATAGAAGCAAATCTGCTCTATAGAAGGCAGGCCCCAACTGTGCGTGAATAGAAGTGTTAAATGAACCGAAGAGAAGGAAGTCTAATCTCTTGCATTTTTAATGCATAAAGATCCTTTGCTAAAGTTAAATACTAAGAAATCATATTCGAAAAAATATAAATATCTATTTCATAAAATTAGACTTTCATCACACATATGAAATAATTTAGACGAAAATGCGACAAAGAAATTCAGATTAGTGCTGAGTGGGAGGTGACAAAAATCATTATTAATATTCTACTTATCAAAAGTAAGATCCAAACTAGATTAATCATGCTTTGCCAACGGATCAATAAGAATACTTAAAAGAACTCAGAACAACACACTGTCAAGTTCTCAATTTAGCTACCGATGTTTTTAATATCTGCCTTGTCGTAAGTTATCGTGCTGAACCCAACGATTCCCATTATCATCAAGGTGACAAAACCTTCCATTGTAATTGTTCACTAAATTAGTTTACTTCCTCATCAAATCCTAACTACGATAATATAATTTTTCCTCAAAGTAAGACTCACTTTAATAAATAAAAGCTATTAAAGTAGTCGGCCGATGTAAGAAAGTGCTTGCAGCTGAACCCCAATTGAAGACATTGTATACACAAAATCATGTTATCAAAAACATTTTATTTCCCCCATTATGGGTATTATTATATCCATTATTTCGCGAACGGAATGGCTAAAAAGAAAAGAAATGGGAATCATGTGTTCTCAGAGATACTTTTATACTACTAGGATATATACAAATATATATACACATATTTTCATGTGTCCCACGCACAAAACTTGTATCACATTCAGACTGGCAGAATGAAAAGAGAGCGAAAAGATAGGGCCGTAAGTAGAATATGGAGATTCTTCTTTGTTTCTCGTGAAGCCATGTTAAGGAATCCAGATCCAAGCGTGTCGGATTCATCTGCTTTATCCCAAGCACATATTCCGTGACCTGAAAACAGTGACCCTTGTGTTTTCTCAAATTCAGGACTGCTAGCTGGGAATTTCTATATCTGTGGGAGATATATTACCAAAGATAAACGGCATCATGGACTTATAAACTGTAGCATTTGGCAGCTGCCCAAGGAGGACGAACAACACATAAGAATAAGCTTACTGACTCAATGAATGACTGAACATATTCGTCACTAACGGGTGTGACTATCTGGACCAAAGGAAGATAATCGCCTTCTGTATCCTTATGGTACTTACTGTAGAAGGACTAACGTTAAAACTATTTACTAATACAAGACACAGATCATTTTAATCCTGAATTAAATGAAAATCGAAAAAAGAGAATATTCGTCAGGGAATAACATAGTAAGAGTTTAAATAGCGTTAAATCTACCACTAAAAAAACGTTTACTTAATATACGAGACATCCTGTGTGTAAGACATAGGAAAAAGAATTTGACTACAGTCTGTAGACAATGTTATGTTGCAACTGAATGCACTGTCAGGATTATCCACCATACGCACAAACAAAAAGTATCCATAGCGGTGATATGCAGAAAAAAAATTACCATTCCCAGAAGCACGAAATATGGTAGGAGCCCAAACCAGAAAGATGTCCTATTCAAGTTTTGTGCATATGTTATCAAACTGCAACCAATGCCAGTCGACCGGGTACATTCTGTGGCCGGTTGACTGGTAAATATAAGCCATCAAAATAACTCCCCCCGCAAAAAAAAATGAAATCATCAAAACAAAACGAACAATACATGTCACTAGCATCTTCTCAGCAAAAAAAATACTTCCCACATTACCGAAGAATCACGTGCCAAATAAATCCTGCAAACTCTTCGATTGTCCTCAAGGAATTCCATTGTCAATCACAACAAAAGATTGAACCGCACTACGTGCCAATCACCACTTAACAAAGGATCCCAAAATAAAACACACCAACGATCATCTTCAGAGCGAGATATAAAAAAGTATGTGAAGCCACAATATTCAAATACATTTCGGAAAAAGCAGTTTCAACATAAATGAAAAGAATAGAAACGAGACAATATTCCACTTCAATTACAGAACCAAACTCCAAAATCCTTATAGATGAACCATGAAATGATCTAATAAAAGCTTCTGCAAAAGAACGAATTTGAATTTAAATCATTCTTGATAACTTTAAATCACGTAACTTGCGGATAAAATTAAAGTACAATCTGTTTCCTTCTTGTTTCGACATCTGATGAAAAATTTATAATGGCGTTATTAGTATAGCAAAAGTTATTTTCTCTAGCAAAGGAATATTTTCATGTGGCTATTTTCGTGTGCTGAAATTAATTAAATTTTGTTATTTGTATTTTGGTATTTTATTATATATTTTAATTTGAAAAAGACATGATTATTATAAAAATGGTAAAATGTTACGTTTCGAAGTGAATTTAATTGTCATTTTGGTTTTTGTCTATTTATATATGTGCTCCCTGTTGAAAATTGTGAAATAAAATCAAGGACATAATAAAAACGAGGGATAGGATTCGCCATCGGAAACATTGAAAATCGTAAGAGTCAAGGAATTTATGCTCTTTTAGTCCCGAAGCTATACTGGAATTAAGGAAACTAAGTATAGTCACCGATGACAAGTTTATTGTTCTGTATACCGTCATGATGACTGTTTTTCAAAGTCAAAATTCAGAAACACTAGCAGAGTAATATACACAGTATTTGGGAAGTGAGGCCGCTTCAAAAAAAAGTGGCAACGAAAACTGGTAAAAACCCGAATGGAACAAATCACTTTGTTCGAGCTACTCTTGGTTCGTTAAAAAGAATCACAGAATTTTTTATACCCAAACATGTGGAGTAACCGAAATGTGAATTGAATCGGGAAACGAAGATGATTCTCATCAAATGTGATGAAATCGTAAGCAAGTGAAAATGATCGAAAACGTCGAGGTTGATGACATGCTATCCTGCATAATGTGAATCTATACTACAATGTGTAAAGCTCTGATGAACGTTCGTTACTTGGAAACTATGAATGCGATATTACATATAACAGTAAAATGTGGGAATACTCTTGATGGTAATTAATCTAGAAATTTTAAAACCAAAAGTATTTATAGGGATTTTTGTGCTCTCGATTTGCTTCCGGTCTAAGAGGAAGAATAAAATAAAAAAAGACCTGATATCTTCAAACCTAATATGTTTTGCAGCAGTAAGAATAAATTAAATTCCTTTCTATTCAATGTTCGTAGTATTTTAGGAATTATTATATTTCAAAAATATTTTTAAAAGACTTCTTCATCTATGTACGGTGTTCCTTCAAGATGTGAACGATAACCTCTCGTCCTTTGTTGATATTAGTAACGTTTATATTTTTGCTATCTCTCTTAATACCTGTTCTGACAGCTGGTTAGGTTCCACTTTCTCTCGTGTCCTAGAAATTTCAATTATCTCGTTATGATTCGAAGTGTTTCTTTCGTTTCTATTTTATTTAAATCTTTCTAGTTACCTATATTTTCAGTTAGTTGTATCCTCAGTGTGCTTCTGTAGAACCAAATTTTTGTCATCGCATGTCTCTTCATCGATAGGCATAATAGTTCAGTATTCTTTTTGTTTTCTTAACGAAATCTCTCTTTTTTTATAATACTTTACTTCACTTTTGGAAGTCTATTTCAATGCAGTTTCGAATTTCGATGCCGCCTACCTGTTCTGTCAGCCATTTACTGTCCTTTATTAAAATTCTTTACCGAAAAGTCTGTAATTTTTAATAGCCGTGATGCCTTTATTTCTAATAATATCATTTAAATTTATAAAGAAATTTTGATGTGTATAATCCCAGATATGTCCTGAAAGAAAATTCGATATATTTTTTATCTTCTTATTAGAGATCAATTCAATAATAATATTGAACTCTGAAAACCAGAAAATTCGTTAACTTAAATTTCTGCAGTTTCTCAAAGGAAATGGAATATTTTTATATATATTTTGATTGTAATCGTTTCGATATGTGTTTACTTCAAAGCGGATCTTCACGCTGAGCTCCTCAAGTCCTTCCCGTTTGATTATCTTTTGATGCATCATTATATTACAAACCCTTCGAAAGACACACTTGAAATATCGTTAAATCCACAGGATTAACATTTTTAAAAAATCTTTGTAACTATTGACCAAAGTAGAACATTTTTTTTATTATTCAAAAGTACTTATATTCTGTTAGTTAGTAAGTGATTTAAGATTAGGATATTTGTTTTAGCTTTAAGTAAGATGTGTTACATTTATAGGGAAAGATTTTCTACCCGAACATGTTCTGTAGATGGACTTTCCTGTTTTCTCAATATTTATTTTTGCAATAAAAAAAAACATTAAAAATTGAGACGAGGCAGAAATTTGTGAAATGGGAAACATTTTACATTTCGTTATGATTTTTTTTTTCTTTGTTTTGCTTTACGGCATATCAACAACCTCAGTGGGTCACTTAATGCCGACAACCATTTTTTTTTCATGATAATATTTTTGTTTTGTCAAAAATCTATTTCTGGTAATATTTTTATCTCAAAAATATATAGCTGGTAAAATATAATTTTAAAAAACGTATTGCTGGTAATAGTTTTTCTTCTTCAAAAATTTATTTCTGGTAATAAATTCTTTACAAAATATTTCTGGTATTAAAACCTAGTTTTGCAGTTTCATAATGCTTTTTACCTAAGTTTCGGGGTTAACTATTTGCCCATAGTTGGGACACTAACAGGGGCTACCACCCCGGTTCAGGGTGAACCTGGGAACACCAGCAATTAAGAGGTGGTTCCACGTTCCTCAAAGAATCCTGATCAGAGGCCTTGCTGTTGGACGTTGTTTATCGTCTTACCCTGAATGCGGATGTAGTTTATCGTCATACGCAGGACGGGTTATGATTTATTATTTGTACATCATACCAATATTAAGCACCTAATATGTCCGACAAAGTTACTTGATTAAGACAAAAAAAATGGGGAAAATATATGGAAATAAAGAATTCCTTCTAAAATCAGAGAACTTTAATGGTGAAAAGGAAGTATGGAGAACTAGAAAAGTGAGCATACATTGGTCAGCTAAGTAAAAACAAGAAATAAAGAATTTAATTAAATGATGCTTTTAAAGGCATGTCATACTTTCAGAAAAATTAATTATTCCGATTTGTTGATAATTTATCATCTGATGCATTTGGCGAGAGATAGGTATCTATAGAAACGTTAGAGGGTGGAAAGACAATACTAAATAGGTATAGTATCCAGTCAAAAGCTGAACGAGAAGCATGCGACTCGTCATTTTATTTTTTCTAGATTCAATAGAAAAAAAAACTTGACTAAGCTTATTAAATATGCCTCAGCCGATATGTTTCAGTTGGATAATAACATTCAGATATGAACAGAGTCATTATACCTGGACTGATCTTTCCTACAATGTACCAAGTAAAGTAATGGAAAATATTGCGCTTTCTTCTAGAAGATCGACGCAGTAATAAATCTAAATTTATGGAAACTCTCAAAGAGTTAAATGCAGTTATGTCAATTCTATTTATCATGTATCTTTGATTCTCTTATCCAGAAATATGGTCGATCCAATGTCAATTAAGTTCGGAGCAACAGGATTTTATTGTTCTTTACTCGAACCTCTACATTTGTCTCGAATTAGAAAATCACGTGCGTGGTTTATCATTTAAACAATACTAAACTTTATTATCATGAAAGAAAAGATTTACATATTTTGCAAGTATTTATGTTTTATTCATTTCAAAGTAGTCTTGGTCTGCCTTAAATGTACGTTTGACCCTCAGAACAGCGCTCAAAAATATAATAGGATAGTAATTCATATATTTCAGTTCTAAATTTCGTTTATATTGTAAAGAAATGAAATAGATCTGATGATCATTTATTTTATTAATAGAATAGATCGAAAAGTATTGGCTTCTTATTTCTGCTCAAGTGACTACATTGACACGCTCTCTAACTTTATCGAATGAAAATTTTCTCTCTGATCAAGTCAAACAAGATTAAGAAATGCTTGAATCAAACCTCTATCCACCATTAAGACTAGCAGCGCATCCAAGGTCATATAAGGACAGATTAATTACACACATCAAAGAATCTGTTCTGGTTAATTACGGAAAATGTGCAGAGTTGTGGGTTCGATCGTTGAACTGTTAAGAATATCACAGTGCTGAAATATATGCCTGAACAAGCGATAAATATTTTGACAAATGGCAATCAGATAACCCTGCGTACAATTAGAATTGCGGATAATGCAGTCAGTGAGTTTTATGAGCATTGGTTGAAACTTTAATAAATGAAAGAAATGTGTATGATGCAGTGTTTAGTCAATTGTAAACTTCAAATTCTGTCTACAAACTTCAAGAAATAACTTTTTAAAACACACGTGTTGACTTTTTATTTGAAGGATATCAACAATATGCCTGCTCTGTAAATAGCGATAACAAAGTTTCTCTTCTAAGAAAGTGTGTTTAGAAATTACTTTCTCTTACTCTATTGTCCTCATCTTTGCTATCATCAAACGTTTCGGCTGTTTGGCCCTCTGGCCTTCATCAGGAGTTTCTCGATCCGGACAACATTTGTTACTATGACCATGTCTAGTTCATATTTAGTACTGTTTAGTTATTGCTTGTACAAGTTCTACTAAGTCCACAACGGCACTACCCAGCCCAGGAAACTAACTCAAAAATAAAGTCAACAAATTCAGGAACCAACTCTTTCATTCACTAGACTATTATATAGTGGCACAATTCTGGGTGTGGAGATGAAAAGAATAATATTCCTTCAATGATTAATGTTTAGAACACTGAAATATATACAGTTTCTGAAGACTTTATATCCATTTAGTTCCCGTATAGATTTTCACATTGATTTCTTTAGAATTTTTGTCTGAGTTTCTGGAATGGAGATTTATTATTATTTAAACTGTCTATATTCAGAAAATCGTCCTAATTGTTTTGGCTTTTATCCCTCCGGCTTTCATCGGGTTTATATCAATAATCTAACCGTAATCTTAATCTACAAGGAATTCTGAACTGAACTTATTTAATCTACAAGGGTAGACTGTTCTCGTTACACTGTCCGTGTCTAGGGATATGTCGCCTAGTTCTTATTTTTAAACGGAATTGTCCTCTTACTTTCCATCAGTATGGCGGATGCTAACCTCCATTAGAATGACTCATTGCCTCTTCTCGGACTAACATTTTCTCCTGGCATGAAATGAAAATATTCCATTGAATCAATTGCTAGGTCTGCTGCCAAGGAAGTTGGTTCCCTGAGGCGTGATAGATTTTTTTTCGCTAGAAACTATCTTGCATATTTCTAGTTACATAATAGAGGAATCCAAAAATTACCTCATAAGTGTAGCTATTTCAGCCAAACAGGAGCTTAATAAATTGAACATTTAAAAAAGAAGAAAAGAAAAAGGAAAAAAGAAGGAAGGAAAGTTGAGGCCGCCGTTGAAACTACAGTTAAGTTAAGCCAACCAATAGTATATAGTGGAAGGGGGAGGCGTATATTAAATGGCAAAAGCTTAATGTAACCTTGACTTATATTTTAAATTTTAATAACCCAAGTCAGGTTGAAATTAAATCACAAAGTCAAAAACACTGAGATCAAACAATTTTAAAAAAGAAAATTATTATTATAATTATAAAACAAAAAAAATATATTTTCCCCTTTTTAAAAAAATTGCCAAAAATATGCTAGCAAATAATATAAGATCAATAAATCATAATTAGTTTAAATAAAGAAAAAATAATAACATACAATGCTAACATTTATGAAGATTTTTTTTAAATGTTAAAAATATATATGTGTGTAAAATATAATAATAATAATAATAATAATAATAATAATAATAATAATAATAATATTCAATATTCAATATTCAATGACATTCAAGAAAGGTAGAATTAAAGAAAAAGTAGAATTACAGAAACACCCTCAATAGATTTAGATTTTGTCACAAAGATTAGGGAATAGGAGCATGAAGAAGCTTATAAGTACCTAGGAATTAGCGAAGGAGATGGCATACAACACCCCCAAATGAAAGAAAAAATAAGAAAAAAGTACTACAGGCGTGTACGTCTGATACTAAATACTGAATTAAACTCAAAAAATAGAATATCAGCTATAAACACATTGGCTGTCCCAGTGGTGCATTACAGCTTTAATGTCCTTAACTGGACCATAGCTGAAATTAAGCGAATGGACGCCAAAACGAGAAAGCTTCTCACTTGCTATCGCATGCATCATCCCAAAGCTGATGTTGATCGTCTGTATGTGCCCAGATCCGAAGGAGGCAGAGGATTAGTTCAACTAGAAATGTCCTACAAAACTACAACAATTGGCCTCCAAAAATACTTGGAAACTACAGAAGACTGGATGATGGTATGCGTCAAGGAACATGAAAGTAGTAAGCGTCTTTACTCCGTAATGAAAGAAGCCAACAAATTCAAACTGGAGCTTCAAATGGGCGTAGAGATGCAACTACAGCACAATACACCGGCTGAAACTGCAAAATACTTGAAAAAGACAGCAAAGACGAATGCAACCGACCAGATACAGAAGCGATGGCAAGATAAACCGCTTCATGGCCAATACTCTGCCCGTATCAAACAAGCTGATGTAGACAAAACCCGTACCCATCAGTGGCTACGCAGTGCAGGGTTGAAAGAGGAAACTGAAGGTTTTACCCTTGCTGCGCAGGACCAATGCTTGCTAACTAGGAATTATCAAGCACATATACTAAAATATTGTGTCAGCCCAAAATGCAGATTCTGTGATAAATATCCAGAAACGATTGATCATCTTGTATCAGGTTGCACGATGTTGGCACCCACTGAATATAAAACCCGACATGACAGAGTGGGCCAATATCTGCACTGGAAAATCTGCAACTTCTACGGAAGGAAACTGAAAGAAACTGGTACCAACACCACCCAGACCCAGTTACGGAGATAGGACCTGTTACAATTCTATGGGACTACACAATTCACACTGACAGAACAATCAAGGCCAACCGCCCAGATATTGTTATTAAAGACCACAAACAAAAACGGTGCCTCCTTATTGATATGGCAGTCCCTGCTGACTGCAATGTATCTTTGAAGATATTCAAAAAGCTGTCAAAATACAAGGACCTTGAAAAAGAGGTCTCGAAAATGTGGCATATGGGAACATCAACAATCCCTGTTGTAGTTGGAGCCCTAGGACTGGTTGGAAAAGATTGCAGTAGACTTATTGCAGGGATTCCTGGAAGCCCATGCCTCAAGGAGATACAAAAAATTGTTCTGACAAGTACAGCCCACACTTTACGAAGGGCTCTATCTATGTAATTATTATTTTTTTTTTTTTTTTTTTGTCAGTGAAAAGTGTCATGATGCCATTTCTAACCTTAGGTCGCTGGGTGGGACCCGGAAAGAAATGTGTAAACGCCAGAAAGAAAATAAAATAAAAATGATAATAATAATAATAATAATAATAATAATAATAATAATAATAATAATAATAATAATGTCAGGCATGGCACGTGTAACTAGAACAATCTACCCTGGTGGACAAAATAAAGGGTTCAGTTCCAAATTCCAATCACCTGAAGAATCCCTGAGCGTACCATGGCCGAAACGTCGTTAATATGTCAACAAAGATGGCGGCAACAGTCCGAACAATGTAAATAGTGTAAGTACCCTATTTAAAGGGTTTAAAATAAGAATGGTAAATTATTGTGAATAGCCACTTATGCTTTTACGTGACATGACACCTCATTTTTTTTCAGCTTCATTGAGAGAAACAACCCTAAAATGTACAGCTTCGTTTTAAGGGAAAGCTTCTTAGTTCAGTTAAAAGAATTTATAACAAAAAAACCGTTGGGGTAGGAGAAAGATTTTCTTCTACCAAGAGATTACTCTACTTTTTCGTCGTCTACTGTCCCGTCTCTGATTGTTTAACTTCTTTGAAATGATAATTCCAAGTTTTCCTAAATAAAAACGTCGATCCTTGCATCTCATTTAAGAAGGTGAAAAAGAAAAGAAAATGATTAGTCAGCAACATCCTTCCGTCAACCATGAGCACGTACATTAATTCCCAAATGAAACAATGACTATTCTGGTCGGTACAAGTAGCCAGCCTCAAAGCGATCACTTCTACGTGATTATCATGAGACGCTGTCCTTTGATAAAAGAGTCGAACTTCTTAAGTGATTAAAATTGCGACGATATCAACATATTTGGTGGGGGCATTTTTATCAAGAGGCCGGTCACTTAGCTGAAGTTACGTGTGAAAGAGGCGGTGAAGTTAGTTCCAATGAAAAATTATCCAGACTGTGTATATAGGAGTGTGTCTAAGAAAAATCCTTGTTTAGAAACCGATTATTTTTATAATAATCCAAACCTAGAAACAACGATGGCTTCTGTGATAATAGTTCTATCCTCGTTGACTGTTTCCCTTATATTTAGCGCTTTCCTTCTTATTCGTCTCAATTCTTTTATAATAACAGTAAAACGACATGACTAAAATGTACAAGAATAGCACATGCCCTAAATAGGGGGATTAATCGTATTACAAACCCACGCGCTTGAATAATTCCCTTTCAGCAAAACACATCATTGACAACTGTAGAGTCTGTTTGTAAACTCCATAATACTGCTGTTTTTCTATGAAGTCTGAACTCTGTTAAAGATTTACAATTTTGTGTTGGGAGATAAGATTTAAAATATTATTTACTATAAAACATATTTACAAGAGAAAAAAGAGTAGCGTATTTGTATTGAAGCCCCCCCCCCACATCAATTGGTTTTAAGCAATAATATATCTTGCACAGATAGACGCGCGTGTGCACGCACTCACAGACACATATATTCAAATACAATAATAAATACGGAACGACAAAAGGGGAATAATATCCTACGCCGAATAGGTAAATGAAATCTGTCACCGAATGAGTGAGGTTGGGAATTGAGTAAAAAAGGACCTAATGTTCTTATATCCTCTAGCTAACTTAAAACAATACGGACTAATCCCAAAATGGAAAAGGCCTACACTTAATTAACACGGACTGGGGTCACGTATTTTCACTCGACACAAACGCACAAAGCACCTAATTCTCTCTAAATTTAGACCAAGAGTTCAGTTTCCTTTCCTTTTATAAACTTGACTGTATTTTATTCTGCCGTTTTCCACCGGATCGTTTCGACAGTATTCGTATTGACCATGTTAAATGAGGAGTCGCTATCCAGACCAACACTCTAACCTAAACCAGAGTCAGCAACACACTATCCCTATGAACTCCAGATGGGACACAAGGGTCGTTTCTATCACAGGCGCGACATATGTTTAAACCTCGGTTCGTGGGATATTTGTTCCCGGCGGAACGGAACATCCGCGGATTTCTTCACAGTTCGAGATATGGTGAGACGAACAATCTCGCTAAACTTCCAGGCAATTAGTTACTCCTCCCACCTATATCCAAACAGCTGCGAACAGAAATGAAGGTTCCGTTGTCTAACTCCTATTCCCCAGGCATGTGTTCTGAGGTTCCATCAATTATAGTGCCAAAATCTAAAACATAAGCAGCTAAGAGCTCCCCAAGACATTACATTTGACCTCACAGACGGCTAGGCTGGTCCATTGTTTTCCCGTGTATTCTGTACGGATAATGTAATATTTTCTATAAGATTTCAAGGTGTCATTTGATGAAAATCTTCTTCGGTGCTTTGTAGTATATCTTACATGAAGAAAGCAGACAATTTGATAATATTATGGGGGTTTAATCCCAAGGCTATCTGTGATTTAATCAGTATGTCTTTCTACTGCCCGACAACATTTCTTTTCAGTACATTTTAATTTGGGGGCTTCTAATAAAATTCTCTGCCCCTTAATAAGGTGTGTATAGACTTTAGCCCCCTTCGTGAATTCTGCCATATTGATATTAGATTTGGGCAGGAATTTTCAAGACTGAATTCCCCGGTGACTATATTGCCATTTTTGTGTGTTTCTTTTCGTTGTCGGTATTTTCTTTTCTCTTTTCATTAAGTTCATTTCTGGTAATTTAAATTATTATTTGTTTACACAAATGAGATTTCTTTTGATAATACCAGCTGACCTAAAATCGTCAACTTTGAAATAATTATAAACAAAGGTGAAGCTAACGTAACAATTCTTCATAAGTAAAAAATAAAAAATAAATAGATATTAGAAAACATAAATAAACCTTATTTCTTTTTCTTTCTCTTCGACAAAAGAGCGTAAAAAGCTAAAAAAATTTAAATGAGAATGACATAAAAAGAAAATGTTTGATCTGACATCAAAATTGCTGTTCTTGGGTGAAAAATGTAAACAAGGTTAAAAATAAAACAGGCTTAAAAATATTTGCTCTTTTATCCTTTGTTTCAAAAATGGCATTATTAAATGAAAAATTAATTTTACAAAAGATAATGTAAGAACTACTAAAAGTAAGTATTAAGAAACGTAAGGAAATTATAAAAATATCCGATCCTGCATCCTTTACGAAAAAAAAGGTTCACAAAATTCTTTGGAAAAAAGAAAATATAACTGAATAAAATAAAATATACAAGTTAAAAATTAAAGACAAAAATATAATTAACAAAAATTAGGAAAATAAAACACTATCCTTCAGTTCTTAAATATCAGACATGGCGAGTTCTCACATCATTCTATCAATTGCCTTCCGAAGCAATTCAGCGGACATATTCGTCGCATTTGAATCCTTGCTATATCAGCACTTGTTAATTTCTAATAAGCAATTAAGTACTAATTACAGGAACCAGTTACTTCTAGCTACACTATTTACATTATTCGGACTATTGTCCTCATCCTTGTCGCGATATTTATCACAACGTTTGGGCCGTTGTACGCTCCGGCTTTCTTCAGGTGATTGGAATGTCGAACTGAACCCATTATTTCGCTCACTGGGGTAGGCTGTTCTAGTTCTACGTGCCATGTTTAATGGATGTCATTTATCAGTTATCTCCTGTTAATTCCCCTCTCCAAGTTCTCCATTGCCTTAACCGGGTATTGAACTCACACTCTTTAGGCCCCGTCACTGGATCGAAACCAACGTCTTTATCTACTGTGCCATGTGTCATCGAGGATATTTGTCCGAATAATGTAAATAGTGTACATAATACCTCATCTCAGAAATATAGACAGATACTTCTAGCTAGTTCTAAGCTATGCTCTAAAGTAACAGTTTGATCTGCTAATCTGCGTTGAGTCGACAGCTATAATCGTCTACAAATGACATTATACGAGATTTCAGATAATCACCCGACTTATCTTCTACGTCGGTCCCCGTTAATTCATAATGTAATGTTAGCAGTATGTGTTGCTAGAAATTATTCTTATTAAATAACGATGCGTTGCATATTGAGTGCTCATTTCAAAAAATCGACAAAATCAAATCAGCCAATAGAGTCATAAAATGGCTTCATTTACGGGTTCTAAATACCCGATGTTTTCCCTTATACGATCTATATCGCTGTAAAAGATTGCATTGAAACCCTTGGCTAAAACTATCCGACAAAATGTCATAAGAAACAATGAAACAAACCAAGCCACTTTGCATTGCCATTGAGTACATAAGCCCCAATGCAACGATGTGTTTTATCCCTTATTGTAGCATGCAACGTACAAAGTCTGTCCATCGTTTCTGCAAAAGTATACAAAGAATCTCGCTCTTTTAGTTCTTTTCACTTCTCGCTTTTATTGGCCGTAATATATTATAAAAATTGTTATCTTCTTTCCTTTTTTTTAAGTCCTTTGAATGAGTTAATATTCCTAGCAAGTCTTCCATTGTGCTCTTTGTTTTGAGGAGAATCATTTGGTGTGAATTGTTTTAATGTTAGTTTTTCCTTACCTGTTTGGTGTGTGTGTGAGCGCGCGCTGATTATCTATATGTCGCCCTTGGTTTAATGGCAAGTTTCTTCTGTATTTCATCTCTCATGACTTCATACGTATACTGCGACATCTCTATGGCAACGCATCCAATTACTCTGCTGCATTCTACATTATTGTGTCTATGGTCTTTCTACCCACATTATTTACATGTATTTAATTTTATACCAACTGGAGATGGAGTTCAGTATTTAATGTTAGAATAAAGGAATTTTTACGGGCTTATCTGTTTTTTAGAAATACGCTTCCATATATTTATATTACGAAATGTGAGCATACTCTTCGCTTGATTTTTTTTAAATTTTCACTTTGAAATTCTATGAGGTTAATCTGGAGAATAGTACATATTTGATAATGAACAGTGATAGATAACATAGAAGAGCGTCTCTTAATTATACAAAGATGTAAGTCTGGTGGTCCAACCGATGGCGAACGGTCAAGTAATATATATATATATATATATATATATATATATATATATATATATATATATATATATATATATATACCCAAGTATAGGATTGGTGTATACGGATGAAATTTAAATAACCAACAAATATTATACTTAAAAGTGTGCTCAGTACAGAATAGAGCAAATATAATTATTTATTCCAAAATTATAACATAAAGATATTATCAAATCACTACGAAAATAGCTATTTTGTTTCAACACTTCTTGTGTCTTATCAAGTAATGGTGTTGAATGTAGAGTAAAGGGTTTTCATTTTTTTTTTTTTTTTTTTTTGAATTTTGAATTTTATAGTATAATTCAATATTAATTAGTTAGAATGAATTCTATTTTAGTCTAATCCTAACATTAAAGCATTAAATAAATATTATAGCCAAATTTCGTTGTCAAGTTTTTGTCATACTTGTATTTTGATTGGTCATTCCAGCTTATGTAACAGCGTTTCCACTACTGAGGGGGATTTGCTTGATTTGAACGTTTTAAAACCCTTTATTCTACATAAAACACCATCACTTGATAAGACACCAGAAGTGTTGAAACAAAATGGTTATTTTTGTAGTGATTTTATAACATATTTATATTATAATTTTCGAATAAATAATTATATATATGTATATATATATATGTGTGTGTGTGTGTGCGCGCGCGCGAGTATGCGTGTGTTTACGCAGTATATAATCATTCAAACATGTATCTCGGGACAAATGTTTTGCAAAAAATTCCATAGCTATATCGGATAAATTCCTAATTTTAAGATAATTATAACAGAGTGCGTTCACGTGTGTTTTTAAAAATCACCATCATTATGATCACAGTTGCAATAAGTTTTTCTTTGTATTTCACCCCCTGAGGATGATCTCGGAGAAGATCGAAAGTATTTGGGTAAGAAAGAAACTACGCCACCTTCCTAGATAAATTTCACCATACATCAAGAAAGTGATTAGAGAACGAAGGAGAATTATTTAAAAAAAATAGTATGTCTATAATATTCAATGAAAGATATATATATCTTTATAATTCCCTGTTTTTAAATTAAGCAGTATTAATTAGATTTACCTGCCTGAATATTAGAGAAATTTCGCCGAAAAATGCTTCCTCCGACAAGAATCGAACCTGTATCTCAGGTGGAAACAGTCATTTAGCCTGACATTTGTAAACCGTTCAATATGTCTATACGATTCACATATTTAGTTTAAGACGATTCACGTATGTTTATATCTGATATGTAACGTTTTCACGCGGGGTAATAGCAAGCTTGTCTCACTAGAATAATTACAGCTGTGTAGCGAGTTCGAACCTCACTGGAAAACCTATACTTCCGGCTTTGCGTCATATTTACTAAGCTTATATAGCTATTTACGAAGCTATGCTTAGTAAATCGCTCTGTAACCCTTCAGAAAATGCGATAGGGACAATATATTTACTCGAATATTAAAATTGAATTGTGGAGAATTCTGTTGAAATTCATTATAAATGATTGAAAAATATAATTTAAGGTTTAACCAAATTTGCCTGTTTTTCATACAGCTTGTTTAAATGCAATCTTTCATCCTACATGCCCTTGAAGCGTATATATGATTACTCACCATCTTGGTAAGACGGCCTTGAACGTGTTAGGAAAAACGGATAAATTTAAAAAACAACTTTGCTAAAAAGTTGGCAGACATCAGACACATACATTTTGTTGACATTGGGTAGATTTTTCAGTAGTTTTGTGTGCAATTGTAACTGCGTGACCTCTCATCTAAGTCAGCTTTACATTATTTACAGTTTTCGGACTGTTGTTCTCATCTTTATTGTCCTGTTCGCGACCTAAAAGTATCAACACATATGCAAGTCCACAAAAGTCTCTTAAGCCTGCCAATAATAGAAATGAATACAATATATGAACTAGTAATGTGGAGTGCTAGAGAAAAGCACTGATAACAAAAGAAATTGCAATATGAGTTCTGATAAACACTGATTGAAATTGAAAGTTTATAAATCCTCAAAATTCTTACACTTATGACCTCTACTACATATGGGTCAGAGGATAAAAGGTTGGATCCAGGCACTTGACCTGAAATTGGAGAGTTGAATTAAAGGAAGATAACTGAGACATGTGGAAGAGGCGTGGCACATGGAACTAGAAGAATCTATCCTGATGGGCGAAATAAAGGGTTCATATATATGTTTGTTTGTCTTTCTAATCTTCCTATCATAGAAAAAACTTTAAAAAGACTAAACATTTTAATAACAAGGGACAAAGCGCCCCCACCCCCCCCAAAAAAATGCCAAATTCATTCGGTTCTGTGTAAAAAGCAAATATAGAATCTAAAATCGACGCCATTTATCTAATCATTTTTCCGTTTGAAAAAACTATATGGAATGAAACCCTTTTTAATTTGTGCTAAAATTCTCCAACTATGGATATATCAGCCAGAGGTTTTGTTTATCGTTACAGTGGCGTAATGGATAGTGGCTGGCATTGAGGAATCGGAGAGCCGAGTTCGAATTCCAGTCGAATCCATTAAATTCACTTACGTGCTAACATCCTTGGGAAAGGTATGAATCCTCTTCCCTCCTAGCAATGGGTAAATAGCGAGACAGACCGGATTCTATAGTCTTGGATGGAAACTGGTCTACCGTAGAAAGAAATGGCAACCTACTACGGGAAAAAAATCTGCCTCGTCAGCCATGTATCAAAGATACATAATCGCCTATACGTATATCCCGCATGGCACATAAATGACTTGATCTACAAGCCGCCTTACTTTTTGATATATCTATTCCATTTAGAAGCAACATTTCTTCAAAGCTTTCATTTTTCCCGCAAACGGATTTAGAGCTCAGCACTTCGATGAGCAATTATGTGAATCTGTTTTAAAAATGTATTTTTATTTCATTCTATCTTCCCATACTTACGGAAATCTTCTAATTGCATTGATAAATATTTTAGCTTAAAAACCTTAAATAACAATTATAAACATGAACATAGCTTATTATTTAAAGAAGTAAGAGGGTACAAATTGAAAGGTTCAAAACTGACGATCGCTTTCATTTTCTTCCTTCACTTCACTCAACCAAAACACAATTTCTAATATATTTTTCTTCAGAATTTCCTCGCAACCAAAACGAAATGGTCCATTATTTATCTGAAGCACTGACAGGGCGTAACACACTTTGTTTCTTGAAAATTTCTTTAAAATGAATTGCATAAGATTTCTTTAATATTAGACGTTTAGAGAGCGTGTTTAATTATTTTGCTTCTTACTTTTTCGACACCAATGTCATCACAATTTTTGTGGTTATTTCCTTAAACTCTTGGAAGTAGCAAAGATTTTCAAAATACTGAATAACTATTTTCGGTTGAGAGAATGTAAATGCATTTATATAATTTGACGTTAAAACATTGGGATTTTTTTTTCTTGCGTTACTGTAATATCAGGGCTTACCATCTCATAACAGCGGATTTATTAACCGTATCCCCAAAGTGTCATTAAAACTCATGTTTAATGATACAAACGTCTTGAAAAAATACTTTCGATTAATGCAGATCTACGTGTATGTGTTGTATATGTGAAGCACCTGTATTTTCCCTTTCCTTATGCACTCGCCTAAATGAAAATCGAGTAACTATAATTAATGTTTGTAATAAGGTTTTTATTCACATACAATATGCACATCTATAAACATATTAACATATTACTTACACTGACGTGCTAATGCCCTTACGAAAGTTATGAAACTTTTTCTTCACCCCCAACTATGGGTAAATAACAGAACAGACCGGATTCTATAGCCTTGGATAGCAACTGGTCTACCACAGAAAGAAATGTCAACCTACTGCAGAAAAAAAATCTGCTTCGTAAGTCATGTATCGAAGGATACATGATCGCCTAAGCGTGTATCACGCATGGCACATAACTGACTGACAAACATTTGTCCCTGTGTATCTGATATAAATATGAGTTATATTTGTAACTTTCTATAATTCAAGACGAAACTGAATGCAACCTGAAGTCGTCTTTTGTATTATGTAACAACAGTTCATGATTCAATGCAAGGCAATTTTCTCAATTTCCTTCACTATATTGAATATTTTCCTGATAGTAATCGACTTTCAAGCAATATTCGTGAACCTTTGAGTGCAAATTAAAATAAATTTCCAGAAAATATGTCAGTGTTTATCTTATGCAATGCTATTACAAAGCAAAACTGATTTTAGATTTTTAAACGGCAGTTCTAAGATTTTATATTAAGATTTCGGTTTCAAGTGATAAACATTTGTCGGACTAATAAATAAAAATTCATTACTTCATTCCCAAATGACTTTTGCTAATGATAAGAATCAAGTTATGTCAATTAGATTTTTAATAGGTTTTTTGTCTTTGCTGATAAGATTCAATCTCTTGATGGTGAAGATGAAAAGGAACTCTTCGCAGTTTCTTGTTTGTTCTTGTTAGGATTCCAAGCGTTTCACTGGCTTCAGTCATTATCATGAAAGAAAGAAATTAGAAGAATGTCTTTGTGATAATCTCTGTAATGATTTTTGAGTTATGAGTTTTGTATGTTTGTTTTATCTTGTTTCATATGATTTTATTTTTAGAGATTTGAAACACTGTGATTTTCACTATTGTAGTATGGATTCTGTAATGAATTCAGCTTCTCACTGTGTGTCCATATTTTTAAATTTGTGCCCTACTAATCGAAGTACACACACACAATACCAAATTCATAGAGCTATGCAAATGTTTTTGACTTTGGACAATGTCTGCAAAGCGAATTTTCCACTAATCTTTTATGCTGCCTTTTATTGGTGACTCACTATACTAATAATCCGAAGAGACTACTGAGAAGGAAAATTGTGGAAACTATATTGTAGTTTTTTGTGGTTGCTGATTTTTTTTTTTTTTTTTTATTACAGTAAGGTTCCCCCTTTACAAACGTCTGGGGACTACTGTTTCCGTTTACTTTTTACTAATTCTGTTGATTATTTTGATTAATGTTTTCAGACAAAAAACCGAAGACAATATTCTAAATGACCATAACTCGAACAAAGCAAATTCAAATTTTTTCTCAGTTTTCGCATCTTTCTGTTTTCAGTTCTTAAAACAATAAAAAATAGAATTTCTCTCACATGAAAAAATCATACCACTGTATTTCTTCTCGAGGATGTCGAAGACAGACAACTTTTTTCTTACAAAGTTTTCTTTCTAACATTTATTACTAGTTGACTAAATTTCAATAGCTATGTATTCTTCTATTAATGATTCTACTACATAATGTATATTATTCAGTTAACCAAACAAGCAAGGTTTCCTTTAAACACCATTAAAAGATATGTTGAGCCTGAGTGTCTTGATAAATATCTACGCTAACTGGTGTGTACGCTAACAGGTGCGAAACGATATTTTCAAAACGTCCTATAATTTCTCAATTTAGCTCGGAAGAAAGTGTTAGAAATTTCCTCGAATGCTTTCTAAATTAATTCTAGTGAACTGCCTCCCGATTACTCAGTGTCTTATTCTGCTGGAATAAAACATCGTTTTTTTATGTACTAGTCGTTCATGAATTTGTGCAAATTTTCGCGAAGCGCTATATCGTAGCGGTTAAAAATCAATGACTTGTTTAGGTGAAAAGAGGACTCAGCATATTCCATCGAAATACACCAGATACAATTATGTAGAAAAAAACAGTCTGAACATTGCATTGTTCACAAAGGGGATTCACAAATACGTGGATTCTGCACGACAATTGCAACATACAATAATTTCTAAAGGACCATAATTCATCGGACTATTCCAAATGTTGCCAGTCCACCAAGCTTTAATCAACTAGATTACAAGCCCGGTCTTGATTTGTGGTACTAACAGTGGTATCTTAATGGAAATTTGGTTCCTATATATTCTGGAAGTTAATTGAAGTAAGCTGATTTGCAGCATATACGCCCGATAACTTCGTTTAATGTAGATTTGAATTGAGTGTGTGTGGCTTATCTGTCATCACAGATCTAGTCAGATGCCTCTGTTTACGATCACAAAGGACTTCTGGACGATAATGCCTACCATCAGTTATTTGCTTCTCAAACGTGACACTGTGGGATTATGCCGAAATAAGGATCGGATGTCAAATGATCTCAGTTTCAGAAATCGGAGGCCCTGTCCGCCTAGTCAGGCTTCGTTCGAACTCCATAAATTCACGTCACCACGATATCAGCAATCTAGCCGATGCTCACACTGAATAGACAAATAGTAAGGCACAACAGATATAGGTATACATATATGTCTATGACAACAAGATATATGGCTGATAGATACCATTATTTTGACACATATATTTTTACTCATTTTTCACGTCAAAACCAAAATTATATACGGGTATATATATATATATATATATATATATATATATATATATATATATATATATATATATATTTCAAAAAACACATGAAATGAATCCAAGAAATAAAACAATTAGGTTTTATTGCATGATATAAACTAACATATAGTTCCGCCCACGCAAGTGAATAAAACCCATAAACAGTCTTTGTAAAATGTTTATATTGTTAAGTTCATTAACAGGCTTCGGTTATTATAAATGTATTCTCCTAGACAAGAATACAATCAAAGGAATCTATATTCCTAGACACGTCAGTCTCCACAGACAGCTAGATATGAAGGAATGTTTTCATATCAGCCTTTGTGTGATTAGTAAATAACTAACAATCTCATTTCTCTTTATATGTTCTTGACATTTCTATCATGATCGATTTCGCATCTGACTGAATAATCAGATGCAGCCGCGTCTTTCTGTTCATTTTCTTTAATTCCTATGTGGCTAGGAATCCAGCATATCACTATTTCATTACTGCTGGATAATGAATCTAGACTGCATATCAATTTCAACAGCATTGGGTTGTCAAGATTTTTTTTTTATTGTTTTATAATTGATAGGGTGTCAGGTAATATAATATATTTTTTATTTTATTTCTAGAGATAAAATTAAGTGCTATGTCTGTTGCCCAAATTTTACATTGACAATTAAAGTTTCTTTTATCATATGTCTATCCTTATTTTTTGTTGTAAAATGCTGTATATCTTGCCGTATTTTTGTCTTTTGACTTCTACGTGAAGATGAGTCTGGGATTTTTATTTTTCTTATTTCTCTTGGAATGTAAATAGATGCCTACTTGTTTTCTGACTTTTGCGGAGTTTTATATTTATTCCCAATATTTTTATGTCTTAGGTGGTATATTTGGTAGGTTTGCATTATGGAATCTTGATAGATGTATTTCTGCTTCTTGAAGGATGTGATCCGTGCGAAGTCTAAATGATTTTAGGGTTTTCTCTTTTTGCTCAAAAATGTTTCTGTATTTTTGATCAAATAGGATATTTCATGTAGAATTAGAAAGCCTTTTTTTTAGTTTTAAATAGTATTGTAGGGCGAATTTTGCTCGTCTATGTTTTGGTGGAGGTTCATTTGCTTCTACAGAAACTTTCTACAGCAAATGTTCTAAATGATGCAAGCGTCAAACAGAAAGTTTGCTGGAAGTTTGAGTTAAGAATAATAAGATATGATTTTGTAGCTGATTGTTATATGACATTTCCATAGTCCAGCTTGATTGAATTAATGTTCTGTTTAATTTGAGCGATATTTTCTGGTCTCCTCCTCCAAGTTTTGTAAGCCATCACTCTCAAGAGTTGTAATGTTTTACTGCATTTTGTTCACAAATATTTTAGGTGGGTTATGGACGTTAATTTCTTTCGAGAAATATGTCAAGACGTGTCTCTCTGGTGTTGACTTTCTCAAGTAGGCCGTGAATACTTTTCCACACTTTTCTTGAATGTGTCCTGATAGTAATAACTTTTTCGATCGAAAATGGTCACAGATTGGCTGGAGGAGTTCCCTCCAGAGATTCTATCGATATGAATCTCGGGAATTCTGTGGCGGTTTATATAATTTTTGGAGGGTTGGGATTCATATTTGTCATTTAATTCATATTTTTAATGGTCTTGTGCTCCACCTCCCGTCACGGATTCCAATTACTATTCAGAATATAACAAGCGGGTTAAACCCATTCACCTTGGTTGAGACACGGATACATTTACCAGTATACTCACATCATGAGAAGATATGTTAATTTTGAATTTCTGTACCCAAAACTTCTGACGCCTTAATGTGAAACTGTGGTCAATTTCTTAATTTGACTGATACACAGCCACCACCTTTAGGAAGTTTTAAAATAATAAAGAGTTAAGTGTGATCATTTTGTTAGACAATGTCGGGTTTAACTATATAGGTACTAGAGCTTGATATGACCAGCCGATTGTTCGACAGCCGGCCTAGCCCAAGTAAGGACCAAAGAGGAGTGTTAATCGTCACCTAATCATATATGCACGGGCCATGGACTGCCCAGCCTCTAGGTTTCCGTAATCAGGCGTTACAGGTTGCCAACAGCAGCAAACAGATGGCCTTATTGGTGTGAGTCTAGAACATCTGCAGATGTATAGTCGGCATATTCTCCAGACCCAGCCGATAGGGTGTGTTGTAATTAGTGTATTATGTGAAAAACAGTAACAATTGAAGGGAGTACATCTTGCTATTGCTAAATTTAATTTTAAAAGAATTCGTAAAAATGCGGTAAGTCGTCCCTTTTGCCCATTAAAAAGAAAACACCCACTATCATACACGTTCTGCACACACACTGTCGTGACACGAGGTTGGCAAAATTTCCTGTCTTTTAAGATATGTATTAAATTTAAATGTAACGTTGCAATAAATGTAGTATTATTTGGTGCAAAAATAATGTCGTTTTCTCACATATGTTACTATGTGAGAAAACGACATTATTTTTTGCACCAACCTAATACTTACGACTATTAGCGTTTTCCACATAATTCACTAAGTACACAGCCCTTGCGATAGTCTAAATTTTGTACAATTATAAAGGTTGGGAATTTTCGTACATTAAAAACTTTCGTTTGCATATATATATATATATATATATATATATATATATATATATATATATATATATATAAATTCTTAGAGTTAACCTGTAGAAAAAGACAGTATTTATAATTGTAAAAGACAATAGGAAAACTGTAATATTAGCTGACGCCTTTCAAGTCTGAACCGAAATGAATTTATTAAAACAAAGTAACTATTAACAACAAAACTAAATATCCTTAGCAACTGGAAAAATTTAGACAATATGAATATAATAGCGTTTTCTAAATTCTTCCAGTTGCTAAGGATATTTTGTTTTGTTATTTTTAGTTACTTTGTTTTATTAAATTAATTTCTATTTTGCCTTGTAAAAGTCCACATTGGACGAAACACGTCAGCTAATATTACAATTTTCTATTGTCTTTTACATTTATATATATATATATATATATATATATATATGTGTGTGTGTGTGTGTGTGTGTGTGTGTGTGTATGTATGTATGTATAATGAGAGAGAAGGCCTCTCTCGGAATGTAACATTGATGAAAAGCAATAAAGTCCTGAGATATCATTCTGAGAGTCATATAAAAAAAAGTAAGAATATTACAACAATTTCCTTTGCTTTAATGCCAATTGTAGGAACCAACATCGATATATCCGACAATTCCAACACCCAATTCACCGTCATAATCAAACCGAATAAACTTTTTCTCACCAAAAATGTCGAATCAATTTCCTTTTTGGGTGTCATAAATATAAAACTTGGTTTGATAATTTGGCATTGGGGTTGACTATGAAACCATTTTTCTCCCCTGAGGGGCAGTATTGATTATATTTGCATGGGTTCTAATCATATTCCGAACATTGATGGACTTTCATATTAAAAGAAGTCTATTCACCTTTAACATGCTGAGACACATTAATGGGTATATGTCCCTAAAGTACTCTTTTTGTGTATATCGTTGGCGAAATCTAGTGGCAAGCCCGAAAAATCGAAATGAAGAATATTAGTTTTCGAAACCTCTTTTTTTAGTGATTCGATATTTTCTCCTTTCTTTTTCTTCACACGTTAGAAGTATATTCGCATTGAATAAATTGTCTTGCAGCTTTTTAATGTCAGTCAAATGCTTCTCTTGATTAAAAAAAAAATAAACATCAAATCAAGTAAAAACGAAAAGGATGCCTAACACACTGATGCTTTTCTCGACGCATTGAACTATTGCCCACAGTTTACCTAAGGACGAATGCCTCAGCGCTATCCTTAGCAAGCTCGGCTCGCATATATATATATATATATATATATATATATATATATATATATATATATATATATATATATATATATATAATTCAATTCTGCAAAATGATTGATTTTCACTGTGTTCTGAATCTTGAGTCTACATCGAATTTTATATGGTCAATACAATCATTAATAAATTTAAAGGAGGTGAAATATTCTATATTAATGTTTTAGGATGCATATCAAATCGAATAGACTTCTGAACAAAAGTCATAATATAAAGAATATGCACAATGATTTTATAAAATGATACTATAGATTTAAAAAGACGTATTTCTTATTGATCACTGGAAATGTTAAATTTATTTCATTCTTTTTATGCGGACGCTAACCTATGGGAAAATGGCAATGAGTTCTTAATCATTCTAAATCCTTATAACGTTGTAATGAAATATTTTGAAGAATCCAGGCAACTTAATTCAGCATTGAAAACTATTTGGTGCTACTCTATCCAATAGCGAATGCAAGATATTCTTCTGCGAAAAATGAATTTCAGTTGATATTGTTAGGTTGGTGCAAAAATAATATCGTTTTTTGACGTATTTTTTAACGTCAAAAACGATATTATTTTTGCACCAACCTAATACATCTGATAGGTACGAGCCCGAAAACTGCACCTTTTGATTGCGAACTCTTTAACAAAAAAAATGACCTCGAGTGATCAGGTTTCGAGCTAGAACCTCAGCTTTTGTGGCTCGTTAAAAAGTTTAATATTGATTGCTTTCCTTGGAGCTCTAACACGCTACGATACCTGATGTATTGCAAAACAGTTTTCCAGGCTTTGTGGTAGCATTCTAGCATCAAATCTGGTAAACTCTATTCATTTTAGCCAATCCAACAAGTTTGTGTGAAATAAATCTATATCTAACACTCATTATCAATATATTTCTCATTCGGAACTTCTGATGAGTTTCGTCTTTCCCTCATGTTCTAAGCAAGGACTTTCTGATCAAACATGTATACGCCATCAAAGTACAGTGCCGATAGCGAGGATTTTCTGAAATTGTATTACCACCCGTCCCAACCGCGAATTCCACTGAGGAATTTAAGTAAGTGGCTGAATATTTCCAGGTATATTTGCTTAGATTTTGAAATTAGATTATTCAAAGAATGTTTAAACAACTGAAATATTTCTATAAGCACATCATTCCGTGTGAATTGACTTGGCAATGCCTTTGGAAAGTCTACAATATAGTTTGCCATGTTAACATATAGCTCTGTCTCGACATCTCATAAAAACCAACAGAACATACCTTGATCAAGGTACAGAATGTAAACAGACATTAATTTATAGCGTGTTCAGGCGGTGAAATTCCTGTCGACGCCAATGATCAGCAGAAACTAAATTAAAAGCAAGAAACTCTTTAAACACGCGAGTTATTGCCGCATTCATGAAATTTCAAATCTTTGATTAACTTTAATTTAGTCGATCAAAGATTTTGATCTCCATTAAATACATGTAACGAACATATTAAATACATTTCATGAACATGTTTCTCTACCCAACCAAAACACCATGCTTATCGATATTTGAAGATATTAATTCCATACACGCTTTTCTGTAATTTGAATCAGCAGAAACAGCCAGACGGAAAAGAAATTAAATTTCTGAATGGAAAATGTTATATTCACAAAAAGAATCTAAAGTTTAAGAGGTTATATGTAAAACTGATAGAAAGTTTTTACTTTTTAAATGTCTAAATTTTAGATATCTAATGATTGGCTAATTGCTGAGCTGCCTATACAAAGTCTTCGTGATCTCGCATAATTCGCAGACCAGTTCCACATTTTTCATCCATTCAACCACAGACTGTCCACTTGTACCACCAGTGAATTCGGGGATCAGGTTTATGTCGAACGGTCTTTCCGCCATTTTGCTAGAGACAAAGTAAGTGCTGAAATAACTTGTGGTTGTAAAGAAAAGAAAAGAAACTGTCAACAAACGTCTGCAATAGATTTCTTCTGTCTCTTGACCGCATCACTTGTAGCCAAATCACAGTTCAAACCAAAGTCCATCGTAACAGTCCAAGAGGTAACGTAGAAATGACAAAATGGAGTCACACATCCAACCTTCACTTCTCACCAGCAAAACGTGTGTTCATCCACCAAGCTCAGAAAAGATCTTTCTGATTGGTCACGCCATTCAGGGGAGGGAAGAACATTAGCATAGATTCTGATCCTTAAAGTAGATTTTTTGCTAACTACTTTTTGGTAATTTTTCTTCCGCAGATCGCACACAAAACACAAACTCTTTTTTGAGGTAACTGATTATCTTTTTCACTACAATTTCCAAATATAAACATTAGGTGCTTAGTAATTCTATTGTTATTTCTTATTCGCTTGTTTATATGAATAATGAGACATTTAATGTCCATGTTTCTATTTTGACGTAAGCTTAGAATTGTCTTATCGGAAAATATAGAATCTGCATTTGATGTTTTAAATAAAACAAGAACGATAAACAGTATCTTACGTATTATGATTATTACTATACGTCGAAAAAATGCTAATTCCCAAAACTAATTATGTTCTTTGCATTGAAGTGTTATTATTTTGAAGAGAGGCGGAAACATGATGTGATGGAATGTTGTTGACATTATCAATACAAATATTGAAAAACGACAGCGCTAAAAATGTAATGAAAAATGTTAAAATATTGTTAATAAACAAACAAAACTTTTAGGAAAGTCTACTGCTACGATCTCAAAGATGTCTTCTCCTACAAGGGATCGATCATAAACGGGTGAAGATGTCCTTCTGGCTTGTTTATTTGTACTTATTCAGAAAGCATTCATGTCGTTTCCAAAATAGTAATACGACAATCACTTCTTTTCTTTCTTACACACACAAAGAGCGCGGAATCTCGACGTATTTGCTCTTTGCGCAATTCTGCGCCAACGTCTACGGTTCGTTAGACATTTCGATTAACCTATGCCTAACTACCTGGCACCTTATAACAGTCGCTAGCCGAATGCTCCAGGATCTGTCTCGTTAAGCTATTACTAGGGGATCCACCACGGAATGAAACAATAGTGCTTATTGATAGCAGTTTGGTGAAGGATGGGTGAGGTGTTAAAGTGATGGCCAGACTGGAAAAAATTCCTTTCGTTAACAACGGTAAAAAAAAGTTTAGGCACGGCATTTCCAAGCTTTCTAAGAGTGAGGGGTGGGGGAGGAAAGGTGGGAATAGGAAATAGTAATACAATGGAAGAAGTAAGAGGGACAAATTCAAACGATAATTATAATTGTACAGTGTAACCCGGATATAAGAAACCCTGATATAAGAGAAAACCGGATATAAGAGAGATTTCATCTGGTCCCAAATTAGAGCCATACTTACCTAAAAATAGACCAAACCCGGATATAAGAGAAACCAGGATATAAGAAACTTATTCTCCTGTCCCGACAACTCTCTTATATCCGGGTTACACTGTAATTGGGAATTTTTTTTTTTGGTGGGGGTATTTTTAAAAAGAGCTAAAACTGAATTGCATATATTTAGGTTGGAGTTATCACTGCTAATTTTGTAATCAATGAAAGTGTTTTGTAAATTAATAAATTTAGAGGTGGTAATTTCTTCTTGGTATGTTGAATACATAGGTTATTCGTTTTTTAAAAAAACAAGTTCTGATTTAGAAATTAAAATATAAGTAGAAAAGTATATAAAAGTATCAGATATTAATATAACTTTTATAAGCAAATTTTGACCTATTGTCTGACGTGTAGAATAAGTATGGATGTAAATCAATTTATCTGAAATTATTACTAGTATTATACATATGCACCAAAACATTTTACGAATCATAATCTAAGATAAATTTATGGAGAGGTATATAAGAGGGAAGGAAGTATATCAAAAGAAGTGAGTCATAATTTTAAACGTTTAGAGTTATGGATTTAAGAATTTATCAAGATTGTAATGTTAGATCTTTAATATGCCTACAAAAAACGGTGGTTTCGTATCTTTGATTTAATAATTGGGTGTTGTTCAAATGTTCAATAATTCATATTTTCTTCTGCAAACATAAAAAGCAAGGTTCGTTCAAAGATTTGCAAGTTCTGGATTGTTTTAGGATTTTCCATTTAACTTTAGGTGCTTTTCTTTCCTCCTTCAGTTTCCAAAAATATTTTGAAAGTGATGTCAAATTGCGTTTGCCTGCATTTGTAAAGGAGGATATGTTATTGTAATATCGATATTTAAAAGGTCTGCTAGTTGATACTACATACAATTTAATATCCCTGTGGTTTTCATTTGATCAGATATAGCACGTATACACAATGGATTTTGTTAGGCACCTGTTTGATAATGGGCATTGATCGGGGATTCTGCAATTGCATAGCTCTTTTACCTGAGATATATTAGAGTTTGTGTTTGCTTTGCATTTATTATCGTTATGAAGTTTTAGTATTCTATTATTGTGTGATTTAACAATTTTATCTAGATTTCTAGAAAGGCTTTTTTTTAGGGTATTGCGGTTGAAGATTTGACTTAATTTACACTTCGTAGGAGTGTTTGCAAATTAGATTTAAGAACTTGTGCTCTAATTTGGTATGAGCTAATTTTTTGAAGGGAGGTGTATACCAAATTATTCTTCTTTCTCTTTTTTCTTTTAGAATAACTACAATTTTCCCCATATTTAATTTCGGAAAATCTGTAGCCACTGTCGGTAAGTATTTTGTTATAAACAATTTTGTGTTTATTGAATATTTCTTTGATGGAAGAGTGCTGGTTGATTAACGGCGTTCAACGGATGATGGGATATGCTTAATAACTGGCGCTGGGTGATTGGATTTAGGATTTATATAAATAGGGTTAGCGTTATATTTCAAGAAGTGTTGGAAATTATTTAGGACTAAGTTTAAGGTTACATCAAAGAAGTCTACTTGTTTTATGTTTGAATTGATTTTAACCTTTGAGGTGCAAAGTTTTAAACACATTATGAATCATTTTTGTCAAACTTTCAACTTTGCTTCCGGTAGAATTATTTCCAATCATCAGGCCTTCGGCTCTATAAATCCGTATATTATTTAAATTAAAATAACAAAAATACATTCCTAATTACTACTATAACTATCGTTTGAATTTATCCCTCCCTTCCTCTTTCATCCTATTACTCTCCTATTCTCAACTTTCCTCCCCCACCACTCACTCTTAGAAGGCTTTCAAATGCTATTCAAATAACTTTTTTCCAGTCTGGCCATTACTTTGTCACCTTACTCATCCTTCACCAAACTGCTATCAACAAGCACTATTCTTTCACTGAGTCACATTTTTCCTTTATGTATTATTTTTCTCAAACAAATGGAAAAAAGGAAGTGACGTTTCACACACGGCTTGCTTACAAATAGAATTGTTCATAACCATTTTGTTTCCGACCAGTCGAAGTGCAATTGAAATACATTGAAACGAAATTGCATCTTTGTAGTGGGTAAACTGTTTTTGTGTATATGAAAAAATTATAATAATTATTGCTCTATATTTGTATCGAGCCCTCTATAGAATTAACGCTGTGAACATTAGAATTTATATATTATTTTCGTTCTCATTGCATCGGATATAGTTGGAGAGTGACCCAAAATGACCAGTTATCATTTTAAAGCCTGATCGATACAGGATTTTTGAGAGGTGTTCTTGCGCAGTGGTTCTTGATTATTTTTGCTTTTTCTTTTCTCTTAGCCCCAACCATTCATTTGCAATATCCTTTAGTCTGACAAAAAAAAAAATAATAATAATTCTTATTTTAACGAGTCTTTCAATGGCCCAGTTAAGAAGAAAATAAAATGACAAAATTAAACATTTCCTTTGGCCATTTAAAATCCAACCTTCCTGGGTATGACGATAAACTACATCCATGTCCTGGGTAACATGATAAACTACATCCAACAGCAAAGCCTCTGATCAAGAGGTTTTGAGTAGCATGGAACCACCTCTTAATTGCTGGTGTTCCCAAGTCCATCCTGACCCGGAGTGGTAGCACTTGTTAGGGTCCCAACTATGCACAAATAGTTAACTCCCAAACTGGGGTTAAAACACTATGAAAGTTTAAAATTGTTTTTAATACCAGCAATAAATTTTTTGAGGAAATATTATTACCAGCAATACATTTTTGAAGAAAATAAATATTAGCAGCAATAGAAATCTTGTCGGCATTAAATAACCCATTGAGGTGTTGATATGCCATAAAACAAACCAAACCAATTAAAATCCAATAACAGTATTTTGTTCACTTTTATATATATATATATATATATATATATATATATATATATATATATATATATATATATCTTGTCACCTGAATTCGAATGATAAATTTCAGACAAAATAAGAACTCGTCTCCTGAAATCTTATTATATTATCTTGGTTAGAATTCTTCAGTCAGTGAATTAAAACAAATTTATATATACATGAATATGAGGCCTTCACTCGTTACAGAAAACAAATATAATGTAATTCCTCTTTTAGCACATTTGGATAGATTTTAAATACATATACATATTCTATTTTCAGTGAATAGCCAGACATTCTCGAATAGCGCACGTGCCAAATGTAATTATCTTGCCTTCGTTTTATTCAATGAAAAATGTAGGCTCTTGTTATTAATGTAAACCACATTTCGGTCATTATTCAACTTGACGATACAACCACCATCATTTTTTCCTCAAAACGTAAGAGGAAAATATGTATCTTCTCTTGGATGTTTACCATGTGAACAACAACAAAAACCGTATTTTAAAAGTGCTAATGTAATATCGTAATGAATTTGTGTTAAGTCTCTTCAGAAGACGAAAGGAAATAGTTACTATATCTTGGAGTTAAGACCGGCACTAAGAAAGAAATCTATGTCTAAGATGTTTTCCTTTGCAATATATTTTGGCAAGACAGTAATTGTGTTCAGACGTATCAGGATGCAGACAAAATAATGACTGGAAACAAAGATTATTCGTGAGTTTATCCTAGGAGTCTGTAAACATGAAAAAATAAACATACCAAACTGTGACAGTATATGACTCCCGTAAAGGAACATGGTTAATTTAGAATATGAACTGGAACAGACGGAAAGGATTAAAAGTATGGAATAACATGTGAAGTGAAAGAAGGAAGAAAAACAGATCTGAAACCAATGACTTATTGATTTTGGGAAAATATATTATCAGAGACCATATGGAAGATTTCTACCCACGAGGGCTGACAAGGAATAGAAAAATTACATTCGGAGTCAGTTGTGAATTTGGGAAACGAAAGCAAAAAAAAAGAAATTGATTTATGGCCGCTTACTTAATGTTGACGTTAAGAAAACATATCTCATGATTGCCAGACGGAAGAAGGGATTGTGTTATAATATTTGCTGATTTTAGAAATGTTAACAAATAGAGAAACAGGATGTTTATCCTCTGTTCGAAGAAATTGAGATAACAAACAAATACGATATATAGACAAGTATTTGCTAACAGCGGGTCAAATGAAACAGTTGGTAAATCTCTGATTTCATAATCAAGACAAGGGGATATGAAAATTCGTTGTTGAGATTTAAGATAATTACAATAAATTAAAATTTATTGAAACAAAACAATTGCAGTTGACCACTGATGACAATTACAGAACAACGTAACAATAAACAATTTTTTATAACCTCTGCCAGCCGCAATGATGTAGAAAGCATTATCCGAACCATCGCCAGTGAGATACGCTTCAAGAGTCACTCGTGAGGCTCGTCCCTTAATCAAGACGCAATCGCGCCAATCCTCCGAAGGAATGCCATCGAACAAGGGCCAATAACCCCTGAAGTCTCCACTGCCACAGGAGTAAAAAAAAAATCTATCAGCAAGAGAAGAATATATAACTATTTTTTTCATCTCTGCGTCCCGGCTCAACCGCGGAACTGATCAAATTACCGACCGAAAATGTATCCGCACAGGTCGCATCCCAAATCGACTTCCCCATTTTAAAAGGGAAAATGGTAATTCCATCCGGCCGCTTTCCATCACCACGGTCAAGGCCTACGGGTTCGATATGGGAATCAATTAATGACTAAAAGTTAGGACAGCCCATTCGCCGAATCGGTTTAAAAATCAGATTTGTGAAGGAGACAACCGAAAAGGCAGGCTTAGAAGAGATACTAAGAGAGAAGGAGAAATTACCTCCTCCCATTTGGAAGTAAAGGTGCGAGGCATAAATAAGAGAAGGGCGGGACGATACCTGAAATCACGACCAGTAGAAAGAACGTATCTTCCAAATTTGGAGAGATAATAAATACTGCGAACCGCACAACAAAGAACTCTTGTTCAAATCGATATAGAAACTTGAGGAAATTCCCAAACACTGTCAGATTTCATTCCGGTCTAATGTCGAAGTCCATATAAGCAGTGTGCTTAGGTGACACAAAGGCAGAGAGATACGAGAGACAGCAACAAAAAGCAGATGATGCTGCTATTGATATCCACCTCCCTTGCTGCCAAGAGAACT
>OZ010572.1:148757182-148822182 GCA_963932145.1 Acanthosepion lycidas
ATCTATCTATCTATCTATCTATCTATCTATCTATCTATCTATCTATCTCTCTCTCTCTCTCTCTCTCTCTCTCTATATATATATATATATATATATATATATATATATATATATATATTGTGGGTCCCTTCACAAACACAAAATTAGCATTCTCTGAATAGGTTCCTCTCGTCTTGTAGGTAGATGGGAAGAAAGACTGATACTTAGTCGCAGAGAATATAGGCTCACGTGACGGCAAGCTTTGTGACGTTTTAACACCACGATGTCGTTATCATTGGTACGCCTGAACCATCTTCATCTTATATTGAAAATATGAAATAGCGACAATTTACCTATGCACTATATATATATATATATATATATATATATATATATATATATATATATATATATATATATATATATGATAGAGAGGCAACTGGGTGAAATATATATATATATATATATATATATGTGTGTGTGTGTGTGTGTGTGTTGTGTGTGTTTAAAAGAATATTGATTTTGTAAATCGAAAATGGCCCATAAGACCGAAACATAGGAGGATTAAGCTTATTGATATTGCCTTGTCTGCTTAGAAGAAGCCAGTAATCTAAACAATTATTTCTTTCGCCATAACGTGACATATTTTTATGCTACAAAACACTTAATGTTCATATCCTGTATACGTAAATTTTAAGTAAATATATATTTGTTTTCTCTCTGGAGAGGGGAATAAAAAATTATTCTCATTTTACAAATTAAAAAGAAACCGTCTGGCAATTTGAAATGTTAGCAAATAACATTTACAGAAAAAATGTTTTTATGTGATCTCACCCTTATCGAATTAATGTCAGAAAAGGACAATTTCACCGGCCATAAATTGATAAAAGAAAAATCTAAAAATAAGAAATATAAAATCTCTATTCCTATATTCCCGAAACTAATTTGCCTTCTTTTATCGAGGGAAGTGGGGAGAGGAAAATAAGAAAAAATAAACGTTATTACTTAACAGGGCTGTCTTTAAGTGTTTCCCCGGAAGAGCACAACAATTAATTTGAGCTTTCAAGATGTCACTCTAATTGAGCCGCATTCGCATGAAACTATCCCCCTACATCCGGCCACCTATCTATTTTAACCTTAAGATGAGGATTGGAATCTATTAGGTTGGTGCAAAAATAATGTCGTTTTTTGACGATTTTTTGATTATCGTTTACGCATTTATCCAACTTTTTTGACTTCCCTATTTGCTTTAAATAGCGAACGACTGTTGAGTGGTCGACCTCGAGTTCAACAGCAACTTCTCGTGTGGTTTTGCGAGGATCGGCTTCAATTAGGGCTTTCAAATGCTCGTTATCAACCGCAGTCGGCCGGCCGCGACCGTCTTCATCTTCGAAGCTCTCGTCACCATTGCGAAATTTCTTGAACCACCGTTGTGCCACACGTTCGTTAGTGGTTCCTGGGCCAAACGCATCCTTGATATCACGAGCTGTCTCGGCAGCTTTTCAGCCTAGTTTGAACTGGAACAAGAAAATCGTGCGGATTTGAATTTTGTCCATGCTGTCGAAAAGCCTGCAAAAAAATGAATGAAGAGATTGAGAACGGTAACGAATAACACGATTCGATAGAGCGAAAAACGCGCTTCAAAATGATATATAACATGGCTATATATATCAATGACTTAATTCAGAAATCATATATAAAGTAACATATGTGAGAAAACGACATTATTTTTGCACCAACCTAATACAACAACGTAGAGAGAAGGTGACACATATTTATTTTCGTCAACCAATTCGTCATTTACAAGACGGTTAATAAACACAAGAACATGATATAAGTCCGCTAGTGAATGGCACACGTTACTACAGAAATAAATGTCTTACAAGGCGAAAACATTTCTGTGAAGCATACGGCCCATGTAAACAGGCCCGCAATTCGGTCGCAAAATCACGCACTAAAAGTTACTATGTCACCACAGCGGACTGACTCTGGAGAAACTGCAGACGAACTTTTCGCGAAACCTGAGCACGCCACACAGTCGTCAGATCGACCACTTCGATTAGATGGTTTTATGCCTTTCTATTCAATGGACAAATGTCAGATGCCAGTGGAGAAAATTCAGAATGTCTCGACATTCATTCACGATAGAAGCAGCACTTGTTTTAAACGGTAGACGGCACTGTTATCTCGGGGAGTTCATCTTAAATCTAGGAATGGATTTTTTGGAATTTTCCAAGTTCACAGTTCGTGCAATAAAAATGTTCTCAAAATATCCCAAAAAAAACAAAAAGGTTTGAAGGTAGATTGAAGAACACAACTTACCTTTAATTTCTCTCAACCGCAGAAATAATCTCTTTTTCATTTTGGTAGATTGCCACAGATCTGAAACGCACTCATTGAACTCACTAACTAATAGCAAGATGTGAATATGCGAATTTAAGGGACATTTTGACAGAACAATCGGTTGTAATCATAAACATGATACTTTTGATTCTGTCAAAGAAAGACATATTTATTCTTCCTAGTAAATGCAAAATATATAAAATAAATTCTTGTGAAACATTATTTTGTTACTTAATGAATATATTTCCAAGGGCCAGGAACATTCAAGATATCATAAATATGACGTAAAAATAAAAAATGAAAATGTTTGCTTATTTCCATCAGTACTGAGAGAAGAATTTGAAATACTAACTGAGAGAGTATCGGAAGCCAAAAGTTGATTATTACACGAAATTTCTGCTGATTCTTTTCTATCCAGACATCATTCTTATAATGACTGTAAATTTAGCTGTACATTTTTAACAATAACACGGGTGGCGCTTTCAGTAATACGTGAAAATCAGTTTTTTTCCATCAGAAAATTCTGTCGTTATTTTTTCTGCAAGAATATTTTCCCCGTGATCATTTAAACAAACAATATCTTCAGAAAAGTAACATCTTTGCGATTTAATCAGTTTTATCGATCTGCTATATTAAGTTTTAATACTAAAGTATGAAAATTGATTTACTGTTAAACCACAATTTATACAAAACAATATTTACATAAAAATGCTTATTTTTAATTCTGTAGTGTTTATTAATCTAATATTTTTGAAATTATTCTTTTTTTCTATACTTTTAAATTCCACAAGGATGTGCAGTAGAGTATTCAATTTATGCTCGTATTCAGGAATCGGAGAGTCAATACCCTTGTAAAAAATATCAATCCAACTCTTCATAGAACCCCGCCACCAGCGGCTAAAAGGAAGTATTAGGACAGACTGGCTTCTATTGCCTTGGTGGTAACTGGTCTAGGAGAAGACAACTCTGAACTCAAAACTGGATGATGTCTTGGAAAAGTATATACTATGCAGCTAAGGAAAGGATCGATCGCATTGACTCGATGATACCGACTACGGTCGGCTATGTAACAGACTAGATTCTATAGCCTTGGGTGGCAACCGGTCTAATAGAAGGAAAACTCTGAATTCAAAACTGTATGTAATCCTGGCGAATCACATACTATACAGCTAAGTAAAGGATCGTTCGCACTGAATCCATGATCCCCGACTACGGTCGACTTTAAATAATAGAAATTGATAGGCTTTTCCTAGAGAGAAAATAAAATGAAGGAAAACAAAGATGAAGTTCTATTAATTCTACGGAGGAAAATATTTCAGTAAAAAGTGCCTAGAAATTTATTTGCTAAGAAATAAATAATGAAATTTGTTAGTCCTTTTCTTTCTTTTACTTTTTTTTTACATTTTAAGAGCATAGAGACTTCTTAAAGTAGGGATTTCCAATCATTTGCTGCAAAAAGTTCATACCATCTTGAAAAAAGATCCCAAACTCGATAAATAAAACTATTATCGTCAATATGTTTAGTATTAAAAGGACAGACCAAACAATTCTTTGGATTATTTTATTAAGTTTTTAATCTTTTCTTGAATGATCCAACTTTTCGTTTTTTTTTTTTTTTCAGTAAAATCGACAGACTCCATTTTCGTGACATTTGTAAACAAGTTAGTTCTCGATTTTTAAACTTTAAAATTTATGATTAGTAAATATAGTTTTCACTTATTAATAATATCATCTAAAAGGCCAAAATTAATTCTGAATTTTAAAATATTAAACAAATTAAAACTACTTAATTACTAAACAAATTAAAACTATTTATTCTAATTAAAATGTAAAATCAAATTAAAACAAATGTAAATATTCATTATTCGTAGAATTTCTTTTTTTAAGTCAATAGTGGCCTCAATAAATCTTATTTATAAAAGAAATTAAAAGCTTTTTTCTAATTGAATGTTTTAGTTTTATTGCATTTTTATTTAAGATTCAGAGAACATATTCGATAAATCAGTTACTATTTGGAAGAAAATTGATGATTTACATTCTTCACGGTGTCCTGCTCTTAACTAATATAAATATGAGGAGGAACAAAATTTAATTTCTGGAAATATTATTAATTACGAATGGGGAGTCGTAACATATGTAAAAAGAAATATTTCTACTAAGATTTTCTAAACAATGATTTCTAAAATAATTTCATTCATTTCTGAATAAGTCCTGGAAATGTCATTAAAATCCGACTATTACTTGATTTTCTCTACAATTTTCTAATCAATGTGTTTTTACCGCAAAAAGACACTCAAAATTTCTATACTAATCTTCGCTGACACAAAAAAATAAGATTTCTAACCAAATTTTGAAACGTGCTAGAAAGGCTTCAAATATTGAATAAAATTAAAAAATAATCTGGTCTTTCCTCTTAATAATAAACATTTTGACAATAATTTTGTTTTTATCAAGTTAGTACTTTTTTTCATCACGGTATTCTCTTTTTTGAAAGAATTATTGGAGCTGCCTATATTAATGTGCTTCTCTGGACAAAAAAAAAGAATTTTCCCAGATATATATATCTTGTTAGATCCACGCATTGATAACGCAGTTTTCTTCATGCTTTCTTCATTTTAAAGAAGACGCCATAGCGGAGATAACAATCTTAATTTTCCATCGGGGCTAAATTTCAAAAACACAACAAAAAATCCATTCCACTTATTTGGAGAACAATACCGCATAATAAGGCTGGAATCCTACTGGAGAGATGCTAACTGGAAAGTGTTACATCTGGATGAAATATCTTCATCAACCCCAGGCTAATAAAACGAGTTCGATTCAGGGAAATATAATCCGTATTTCTGCCGGAATATTTTAAAGAGGAAGTTTTCAAGAAATCAATGACTCATAAAAGCATTGTTCAAATGACAAAAGAAAATTTGTTACAATTTATAACGCTCACAGAAAAGTTTCGGAGAAATTTAAATCTTTGATTAGGCCTATGCTATTCCCTTCGGGGCTTTTAGATAATTCGAGAACCAACATAAAAGTTAGGACTATCATAATCAGGCGAAATACTCATGCTGCTTTTGATCTTAATTTATTCGTAGTCGCCAATATACATATAAATGAATGAATAATGAATTATGACGACGTTAAAGGAAGCAAATTCAAAAGATGTTATAAGTAATTGTCACTGAAGAAGTCTATGTATTTAATTCGAAGTTATTTTTTAATCATTTCAGCAGAAACAAGGCAATAAAGCTACTAAGAGGCAACAGTTTACCGTGTGTGAAAAAATATGAGAAAAATAAAACCTTATTAAGGAGGGAGAATAATAAAATAACATGAATTAAGGATAGGGAAGCTAACAATTGGCATTGCATTTAAAAATTTGAAGATCTTAGCTTGACTTGAAAACAAGAAGGCGGAAAAGAGTTCCACAAGGAAGAATTACGAGAGAAAAAAATGTAGGCATAGAATTATCCGTGGACGTTATTATGTAGAAAGACAACCGACCTTCTCTACACTTATTGTTAAAGTTGAACTCGCCCATCCGCTATGAGAAGAACGACGGTCATCGCAAAGTAGGTCACAAAGTGTAGCGTTTGAGTCGTAAGGATTACTCGTAACTAAACCCGTTTTTAACTCAACCTTTTGTTCCTAGTGATTTCTTACAGTATTATTAACTGACACTAGGAGCATAAGACGAACATTATAGGAGATGTTTATCCAGACAGAAGAAAATAATTACAACAATTATTTTAAAATAAAAGTCATTTTTAAAAATTCCAAATTATAACGTTTTTGCATTTCGCGTTAATGTGATTCGTTTAACATAACAAATAATATCAAAGCTGTTTATTTTGAACACCTAAATTCGACGTTCTAAGGGAAATTGGGATTTATATTTGTCTCGGCCTAAAATCACAGTAAACACCTCAGGATTTTAGAAATTGATTACTTGGCCACGTTTTGCCTTTTATAAGTGAGCGCGGAAAGTTCTCGGTTTGATTCATTGTTAAAATCCACCAAAAGATCAATCATACTTATCTATCTATTTATTCATCTTATATATATAGTCATCCACAGTATATTTCAGCAGCAATTCTTTCTTTAAGTATCTTATTGAAAATAAACTTTTTTCACTTATTGAATTTAATGGTCTATTTTGCCTAATGCACAAATATCCTTTCACCACTGTTCTCGCGTGTGCATATCTTGAACTAAATTCATACTGTATTGTCCCAATATTTCGACTAACATCAATTATCAGGATGAATTCTTACAAAGTAAAATTAAAATTTGCAAAAGTATATCTGGAAATTAGAAAAAATATCCAAAAATATCTTTAAATATAATCGACACAAACTTCTTGTTGTTATTATCATACACAATTTATTATTAGTATATGTTGAATTTAATGAATGTACATGTTTGAGTCAACATCTCTATTTTTAAAAAACGTGTCATTTTCGGCTACGGGTCTGAATTTTTCCAGAACTTATAATATAAAAATGGTGCCCTTCGGTAGGGATAAAACCTGCTTCCCACTTATCTAAGAGAATCCATGATATAACTAGGTGTGCTTTTCGACCCCTCAGCTATAAAGGATTTTACGTGAAATCAAATTTTAATTATCCACATGAAAGCATAAAGGGAATAAAAGTCTAAGACTTCCCGAAGGGCGCATTATCCTCTTTAGACAAGTGTATCGAAAAAATATAATAGACAGTTTTAAAGAAAAAATACTGATTTATAAAATTTTTTTAAAAATCACACACTATACCCAAGATAATGCCTGCCGGTAATTTGTAGAAAATATTATCATTCCAAGAGTTGTTCTTACAACGTTCATAATGTCGTTTAAAAATTTCTCATGTCAATTACGATCAATCAATTCTGCAGCTTTTTTCTAATTTGCCATTTGAATGAAAAGTGTGTCCCTCCTTTTGATTGTGTAAAACAGAAACTGGTAAATAATAATAATAATAATAATAATAATAATAATAATAATAATAATAATAATAATAATAAATGTAATCTATTTCATTATTTATATGCAATGTTCTAAGGTCCTTCCTTTGTCAAGGAAGTAATGCAATTGTATTCTTGTTGAGTGAATGTGAATTTCTGCAGTGTGTGCCTTCCAGTTGCTATCAGCATACTACTGCACACACGTATAAAAGAGGTTAGTCTTGCACAAGATAAAATAAGATGTATCGAGATGATTTAACTAACAATACTCAAGAGGGCCTTGCTCAATCTGCTGAAGTCAAGATAGATTGTATGAGTGAATTCATGTGTTAAATATTGAATTTGCACATATTACGACTACACACTTGGGATAATAAAAGCAACATTTTGGGAGGAAAGGATTGATGAAATATAACAGAATGTTGATACAAAACGTAACAGAATTGAAATCAATCTTTATTTGATATTTTCGTTGATTGAATTTTCGCATGGTATCATTCTTCTGAGGAACGCTCTTGATCGATCGATTTTATAGAAAAACTGCGAGCATCAATGAGGCTACTTTACAAAAATGGTTCTATACTATTTTTTACACATTGCTGATAATTATTTTTCCTACAAAAATTATTACTCGTGATATTTGTTTTTATTACAAAGTATTTCTGGTATTAAAACCTATTTTTACACAAGTTTGGGTGTTAACGAATTGCCCATAGCTGGGACCCTAACAGGTGCTACCACGCCGGAACAGGGTGGAATCGGGAACTCCAGCAATTAAGAGGTGGTTCCACGCTCCTGAAAACTTCCTGATCAGAAGCCCGTGGATGTGGTTTATTGTCATAGCCAGGACGATATTTGAATGGGGACATACTCATTATCGTCTATAGGTACTCTACAACAGTTAAACATTGCGATAATAAAAACGTTTCGTTAGAAAATTTTTAACAATGTTGGAATGCCATGCAATTTCAATCCTCTTATATGTCATAGAATGCTGGAACTTTCCCGAGGAAATCAAGAGTGGGTTCGAAGTAACGGAGATCTAGTTCTACAGAAGGATATTGAGGATACCTTAGACGATGCACGTGAACAACTAGAAAGTTTTAAGAAAAATGAAAAAAACAAACAGTTACAAAGTTCAGAATTTGGGGGACATAATGAGGAAAGAGAACTTGGAGAATATGACTCTCACAGGACATGCTGAAGGCAAGAGGGATAGGGAAACAGCTTGTGTAAATAGATAGCAGAACTGTGACTGAGAAGGATAGTGAAAAAGATAAACATCACTAAGAACTACAAAGGATAGGAAGTTGTAGAGAGCCATGATCGGCCACATTCTGAAGAGAAACGACACAGAATAGAAAGAACAAGTATTATAATAAACCTTTATTCAAAAATTGTTCACCAGGTCGCATAAACAAAATCATGAATGTTATGTTTAAAGATTTTGTCCAGTAGAATTTAACGAACATTTTATTTTGACACACAGACAACCCAGTTTTATTGCTAATAAAAAACGGCTTCCGTTAGTTGTAAAAAAAAAACATTAACATACAAACTGAAAAGTCCATTAGATTATTCCCTGATAATAGTCCACATAGTAGATCATTATATTGATATGAATGTAAAAGTACGGTTCTGTAATGCAATCTCTCTTTTGAGCATCTGTAACTGGGACGTCATCGTTTAAATCTATGAATTCTAACAAGTCGCAACACAAGCATCATTAAAATCATTATATAACATAATAAAAGGTGCATATACATAGAATATTCAATATACATATTTCAATCAATAGTCTTACTTGTTAAAAGATTTATTTGTATACTGAGCTTATTGGTTGCAACATTAAAAATAAAAAAAACTCCGAAAGCCCTTTTTTAATTATTTCACACGATGCAAGGCAATAAAGCCACTCCAGACGCAAAGAATTACTGAGTGTAAGAGAATATGAGAGAAACACAATTAAAGAGAGGAAACAAAAAAGGGGCAAGAATTAAGAAGACAAAAGATAACGATTGGCATTGCTTTTAGTTTTTTGAAAATCAAAGTTGACATAGATGCAAGAAAACTAAAGAGAGTTCCACAAGCGATAAGTTCAATAGAAGAAACTGCTAGTATAGAACTTACGGTTGCATCGAGCCATTTCAACTGCAAAAATGATGAGGCATTGCTGTCAATCTAGTACTGCGATTAAATTCCATAGAGAAAAGTTCATCAGAACTATTACCATGAAATTATGTATACATTCTTTGAAAAAGATATGACCATCTATAGATTTCTTCAAGGAGGAATATTCCCAGAAATAGATTTTTGAAGAAAAACATATTACAAAAAATAAGAGTTTTGTCGGCATTAAATAACCCATTGAGGTTGATATGCCGTAAAACAAACCAAACCAATACCCAATAACATAAATACAGTAGTAAATACTGTATGTTGTTCAGCAGTTGAAGATTCGTCTCGAGCTGTGTTGGTCAAACTCTCTGACATCGGGCAAAGTGGACCCCCAGATGAGGAAATGTCGAAGTGCAGAGTCTCGGGAAACAGCTACTCGGTTCCCTTTTACACGGGGAATTTTTGGCCGAATCTTCAGGCTCGGTACCCCACATTAAATTCCCCCTTGTGCCACAGCTGAATGCATGGAGCGATTGGTAGATATCCTGCAGTTGGAAATTCGTCTCCAGCTGTGCTGGTCAAACTCTCTACCTCCGGGCAGAGAGGATCCCCAGACGAGGCTATGTCGAAGAGTCTCGTCTCGGGAAACAACTACCCGTTTTATACGCACATTACCCATTATACCCCACATTATTCGGCCTTGTGCAACGGCTCACCGTGTGGGGTGGTTGATAGATATCCTACATTTGGAGATTCAATGTGGAATTCCCTTGACTCATTTCTAGCAGTTGACTACTTCTTCTACGCGCCGCAGGTGAATCTTAAATGTGTTGTGCTTGTCCTAAGTATTATCGTACATTAACAACCTCCGTGTGATTATTCTATCCAGTAACCTTCCCTAGCTTAAAACCAACTCTGGGAAGGCATATTTTACGATTGCAATGCATTTCCTATTTCGGTGTCATTTTCCGTTGTCTATTAGTAAAATTTCATATATAGTTCGATTGCTGTACAATCTTGATTTTTAGCTCACGTCATCGCCTGTTCCTCTCGCGGACAACCATAAATTCTTTCTGACAATTGATAGTTCATTTAACCGTTTTCTTTTACTACCCTGTCTAGAAGTTGTGAAGTTTTCTTTCTGAGTTTACAAACAAAACCGTCATCTGCGTATCTTACTTTGGTAAGATTTTGCCAACCAATACACACTGGTGAGAATTCTATTTCTTTTAGGAGAACCTCGATATAAAGTTTGAATAAATCGAGTGAGAACGAATCATACGTGTCTTACACCGTTTGTAATATTGTCTACTTAATTAATTTTTTGCCCATATCTGTTTGTCATTGTTAGTCATGGCTCTTCACACATTCTTGTATCTTTTTTATTCTTATGATATCAGTTTGGTTTTATTCTACTTCTCATTCTGTCAGCATTCTGTTTGCTAACACGTAAGAAAGTTGACATACTGCAGGCATAAGCTTAATATGAAATTGTATCTTAAAAATGTCAAACTTTACATAAATGAGTCAGTGGTTTTGTACAAGAAGTTATATGTATATACTAGTAGTATAACCCGTCTTCGATCGGATGTTTCATTACTGGGAATTTTTGCTGTTCAGTTGGAGTAGCTTAAGTTCAAAGTCATCCCACCCGAAAATCAATATTAGTAATTACAATTGGATGCAACTGAGGCACATTCCCAAATAGTAGGGGTTAAAATTTGAAGGAGGGCCCTGAAAAGGACAGTTTTTCCGTTCTCAATCTTGTTTCAGCCTAACGGGTAGCAGCATTTAAACAGGCGTTTCTCTACAGCCGTTGAGTTCTTTGATCAGGCGTTTCAACCTCACGCGCAGCAGCAGTTGAAGATCCGTTTCTCCTCAAGCGTTGATTCTTTTGATCATCATGTTCAGCCTCGAGCGCAGAAGCATTCAGGCATTTGGATAGCCTTCGAACTCAGTGACTCTGATTGAAACATTCCGAGTGGCATTTTGAGACAGGCGAAGTATGAATGGTCAAATAGGCAAAAATGCCAGAAGAGAACGCTGAAAAGCCACAGGAAACACTAATCACAAATAACTTTAGGAAAGGCTGTAAAAATAAATGTTGAGTAATAAAAAAACAACCTTACATATTACTATGGTGAATGCAATGCAAAAAAAAACAGGAAAGTAAAAAAGTTAAATTAGGAACGGCTATAAACAACAATGAAAGCAACGCCTTAAAACTGTAGTAATAGATTTTATGCAACGAAAAAGGTAACCTCACTTGAGAGAGATTGGTGTTTGGCTATGAGTAGGGGAATGTGTAAGCAGGACTGGACGTACAAAAGTAGAAGCGAAATTAAGCGGTAGCAATGAACTTAGGATTGCGCAGACAATCAGTATGACACCGCGACATTTGACTGGACATATAAAGGGGCTTCGTGCAACCAATCAGCAACTCGAACAAGTTTCGCGTTCCGCAGGTCATGCGTATGCGCGTGCATCAGCGCGTGACACAGCGCGTGACACAGCGCATGTTGCAGGGCCACAGGTGAACGCACTAACCGATGGGCAACCTCTGGTGCTGTAAATCGCTCCCACACAGCATGATCTAGGAGTTAATTGTTATGTGTGTAAATGTAATATTATGAAATGTATTAAGCGAATGAAACTTAGAGGACATGAACAAACAATGGGGCATATCTCTGATGTCTTACACCTGTAAAACTTATTTTAGGTTCCCTACAATTGAGTTGTTGTTTCACAGGAAAATGACGGAAATAGGGTGTCCCTGAAAAATGTTATCTTTCGTGAGGCATCATCACCCTCCTTCCAAAAAATGTTATTTTACATGCCTGTTGCATCGTGCAGCCGCGCATTGAACATTCCTGCAAATGTTATATGACTGTGTTATGGAGTGATTTCACAGTGGAGGCTTGTATTTGTACTAAGTCGGTCCTAAAATAGGTTCGACGTACAAAACGTTAGGAACTTGATATAATAGGTATCGCGCATAGTAATCTAGTTGTGGTCGCTGATATTTTCGTATTCGAGTAACTCTCGGCCGATATCGACTGACTCACCGACTGCCTGACTGACTCCCGTTTCTCTTACTACTCCTACTTATATTAGGTGGAAGAGTCTATTAACTATATAACAGGTGTGTTTCACCATAAAAGACTGTCACTGAGCATCTTTTGCGTTATATTTCAACTCTGTAAACTGATTGTACGCTGTTTTTTACAGACATTAAATTTTGCTTTGGTTTTGGCGAAAAGTGTAAAAAAAAACAGTTTTTTTCGATTTTTCACCTTCAAGATTGGAATTTTTTTCCAGACAATTTGGACTCAAAACCGACACCGAAGTATTATCTATCAAACAAAAAAATCATGGAAATCGGATGGAAACTGTGGAAACACATAAACAACATCCGATCACACACAGGCACACAAACTCACGCACATACAAACACACAGATTTTGAGAATTATAGATATAGATTACATTTTCTCTTTCTCTTCACGGATATGTTAATAATTATAATTACAATTACAATTAATTATTATTTATAATTTTATTAATTGTAATATTAATAATAATTATTTATAATTTATATAATTAATTATATAAATTTAACTGTATAATAATAAATAATATTATTGCAACAATTTAAACTATTTATTCTTTCAGTTTTTATGAAAGATATATATCCAAGAACAGACAGTAAATAGTGAAACGTTGCTGAGAGTTATAATGGAAAGTAGTGGAGAGCCATTGACTCCAACAATTTGGAGTCAAAACCGGCACTGAAGAATTATCTACCAAACATAAAAAAATTCATCGAAGTTAGATTAATACTGTGGAAACGCATAAACAACATCCGATCACACATACACATATACACACACACATACATACATACATACATACATATATACATACACACATACATACATATACACACATTTGAGAATTATAAATATATAAGGTTGGTGCAAAAATAATGTCGGTTTTTGACGTTAAAAAATACGTCAAAAACCGACATTATTTTTGCACCAACCTAATAGATACGAAATCCTTTCAGAATGAATTCAATCATGGTTCCCCAGTGAGTCATTTTATTATATTTTACGATACCGTTTTCAGTTTGAATAATTGTATAGCAGAAGAGGTAGCAAAAAATTGTCACGTAGATTATTTCCTATTTTGCCGTTTCTCTTACCGTTAATAAGCCCTGTCATTTTTAATTCTCCAAACCTTGTTTCCTGATTATTTAATCTCTTTTAACGTTTTCAAAACGGTTTCTTTGTCATTATGATTAATCTTTTCTTTTAATCTCTCCTCAGCTTAAAATCTTAGACGTCGATTCAGTGCCCAGCCGTAGTGTCTGAGATACACTGACAATGTCCACCTCCGAAGGTTAAGATCCTCTAAAACAAGATAATCTATGCTAACATAAATTACACACAAGCATATACATAAATAGTTTAAAATAATCAGCCATCCTCAATCTAAATAACGTCAAGATCAACAGTAGAACGTTTTCATGTACAAGTGATAGAAGGCAATGTCATTGAGGACCAATCACATCGAAGAATTCAACAATTCAACATGGCTGCAAATAATATCTGACGGATCAGAATTGCTAATGATTTGCAGGCGTTCGTAGTTCCCTTCTAACAAGAGTATATTATCTGTGTATTCTTGTTATGTTCAGGTATATGTTTTTTCCTTTATATTTTTCAATATTGCGGACGAAAGCGTTTTCATAATAAAGGCAGTGATTTTGATCGTGAAAATAACCGGGTTCCCTTCTTCCCAACATTTCTTATCAGTATCTGTCAAATCCATCACCATTCACAATTTCGTCTTCGGTATGGCGATAAATTACATCCGGTAACCAGGCCTCTGATCGGTAGATTTTGAAGAGCGTAGAGCTACCTCTTAATTGCTGCTGCTGTCAGGTCCACTCTGACCTGGGGTAGTAGCACTTGTTAGGGTCCAATCGATGGGAAAATAGTTAACACCCTATATTGGAGTCAAAACACTATGAAAGTGTAAAAATACATTTTTATAATAAAAATTTCCAACAATTTAAATAGTAAAAAATTCCAACCGTAGATTTTAATAATATAATAATTCCAGCCGCAGATTTTAATAGCAAAAAATAATTCCAGCTGTAGGTTATAATAGTAAAAAAAAAACTAGTAGTATTTTTTAGAAAAAATAATAAAAAGCTCCCAAGAAAATTAAATTTTGGCATTAAATGACCCATTAGGAGTTGATATGCCGTTAAACAAACCAAAAAAAAAATACTCACAATTAAAAAAGTTGCATTCCCTACATTGATACGAAAGGCAATGAAAAGTAAATCTTCCGCTTGACGTGAAGTAGGGAGAAAAGCAAATGAAAATATTACTGAGGTCTGACACATTACACAATATAAAAGCACAAAAAATACCCCCACAAGTAAGTGACCTGAGTTATCCCTTTGCACGCCGTACGGGATTAAAACAAGCCTCTATATTGTTTATAAACCCTATAAAAATAAAGGTAAAGCAGAGAATCTAACTCAGTAAAAAAAAACGTGCCACTTGATATCTATCAAATGCTCAAATGAATGATAATCAATTATATAGTCTTTAAAATAAACCAATATATACCACACTCTTTACGATTCTACAAATTCCAGAGACTTGGTCATCATGTTTCGAAAACTTAAAGCATAAGTGATGAAGATAGTATAACCCCCAACCGAAAATATAGAAAGTACAACATTGAATGAGATGTCATGGAGATTAATCAGCATGCGTGAGAACGTGTCAAGTCTGGAGGGAAGAAAACTCAATCATGAAGTTAAAATAGAGAAAACATATCATTTCCAGACACATGAAAATGGTTGAAGCCCTAACCAAAAATGTCTGATACGCATGTGTTGTGAAGATGCCATCAGTTGCAATCAATAGAGTCGGCTGGATAAATGCAAAGTACTCACTTAGAAGCTACTGTAAGTAAGGACTAATGACTTATCAATGTCTATATAAGTAATGAAAAAAACACTGACAAAGTGGAAATTCGTCCACTGATACTCCACGTACGACTGAACTTATCACGAATGTAATTGTTCAAACAAAACGAACAGATTAGGTAACCAAGACTTTCTTAACAAAGAGACACCCCCTCACGATATCCGAAAAAATCAAATACTAAATCAATCACCTGCCAATAGATTTCACAAAGATATCCAATTCGACCTCTACTGGAGGATCTTACCAATGATCCCCAATCGAAACTCTATAATATCGCCAAAACCACATAAGCAAAGATGACAAAATAAATCAAACCAATGATCATTAAATGAATTAACAGAAAGGAAGCAAAACATAATCATACACCTCTTGAACTCAGATAATTCAAAATTTCGATATAACTAGCCTCTACACTGTTCATCAAATAATCCAGTGGAATTGTTCAAGATTAAATCCAAACATTAAAGTACTACTAATGTTTCCTACCGTTTCAGACTACAGAATACACCGGCCGAATCTCTACAAAGGTGGAAGCCCCTAATGAGACTCTCCATTTTGGACAGATTTTGATCCGTAATACCTGAGCAGAGAATCATGGTAGCTGAGTCAGCGGTACATATCCCACGGGAATAAATGGACATGAGACACACTCCAAATTGGTCCTGACTTGGGCTAGTGGGGAAGTCGGAGAGGCCCGATCCGATCAATCGTCTTGTAACATCATGCACGAGCCTTAACTGTTAAATATATTTAAATTGATGCATCAAACATAGCTTTCAACGCCCAATCGATCTTAGTAAGGAATACTAACCGCTAGCAAGTGTCAATCGTTCTGGGAGATCTTGATCGTAATATGGCCGTTCGCTTGTGACTTTTTGCTATACAACGGTGCTTACTGCCAATATCAGGACAAGTATAGAACAGTTATCGCCCTGCTTTGCCAGGGCGAATCAGTTTCTATACCAGTATTTCCTATGCACAATAAGTCAAAGTGGACGGGTTGAAAGTTGTGCGATGTAGCCTTTTAAAGAACAAAATGAAAAAATATAATTTTCTCCAAATAGAGTCAAAAGGTCACATACAGAAACAAGTTCAGAAAACGAAGAACAAAAATGAATATATTTCCAAGATGTATTGTCTTAGACACACAAGATGACAACCCATTAACAGATTTATCCCCTTTCATAACAGAAAAGGATATGTCGGCAATATTTCTACCAGAAACCGTCGAAAAGCTAAAAGCAAAAAATAGAAGCATCTTAATTGAAGAAGAGAAAAATAAACATGCCGACTTTTTACTCAAAAGGAAAACACTCCACACCATAACACTACTCGCATATCAAAGCCAAAACTTAAGTACATCTAAAGAAATCAGAAGAATCGAGAAGTTTCCCCTGTTTACCCAAAAGAAATAAAGAAGGAATTAAAATCACAAGGAGTGACAGACGGAAAAAGGATCACAATGAAAAAAGAAGAAAATAAAAGACAAATACTTATATAATAACATTCAACGTCGCTACAATCCCAACAAAACGTAAGACTGGTTATAATATAGAAAAAATAGAAAAATTTTCACAAACTTTTCAGTTATTGCAAGTGACAGAATGAGAAGAAATTGTAGAAGACTAAAATTATGTGCATTGACTTGTTTAAAGACATCAACTCCTGCTGGCTCATTTAATGCAAAAATATAAGTTCAACAAAATTACAACGTATCACTACCCCCAGTAATCATGGCCCCACAAAAAGAATATGAAAAAAAATCATTTATCATTTGAGATGAGCTATTCTAATCATTTACATTATGTACATTTTTTGAACTGTAATCCTTATCTTTGTTGCCATATTCACGACGTTTCGGCTGCCTTCTTCAGGTAATTGGAATTTCGAACCGAACCTATTAATTCGTCCACTGTGATAGATTATTCTATTTCCATGTGCCATGCCACATCCTGGCGTCTCAGTATCAGTTATTTCCCTTTAACTCAACTCTCCAAGTTATTGTTCACCTCTGCTGTAACCAACGCCTGTACAATCATAAATGACCAACATATCTTTATCCAGCAAGTTGCCCAGACGCAGCTATAGAGTAAACAACCACCCATTGGAGGTGGAAAGTGCACAGTGGCATCTCTGAAACTCACCGTTTTCCTATAATACTGAGAATATTCAAGCTCGAAACTTGACTAAAAAGCATCAGTCTTTATACCCACCCCGGAGGATTATTAATCCTCACTAGAAATGTTATACCGCAAAAATAAACTAATTTAGAAGCAATTGATATTAAACCTATCCTACAGAGAATATCTACTCTCTGCATCTCACTCTAATATATATATATATATATATATATATATATATATATATATATATATATATATATATAATCACCAACAAGCCTAGAAATGAAAACAAGCTCAAGAGATGAAGAGAACAGGGAATAGCTGCAAAGTTTTTAGGGACTGTTGATTTTCGGACCATGGGCCGGTCTTGGGAGGACATCAGTGGTAGTAATAGCGTATCTTCAACGGAAATCTGAATTATTAAACATTTGTACAGACTGAACTCGTTGTACAAATCAGGAATGATTGTCTCGGAAGTAAGGAAAAAACAAAGCCAAACTATCAAAAAGGTCAGTTCTATACAAAGTTTCAAGAGACGGATTTATGAACCCTCATATAGGTATCAGTATTAGAATTGGTGAAGTCTTTTGGGAAAATGCCAACAGCCATATAGTCAGTGCTCTTGTTTCAATATCTGGAAAAAATTCACATTGACTCTTGTCTTCGTTCTAATACTGCTACGAACTCAATTTTTTTTATTTATTCTTAATTTTTAGTATATTATTTTTCATTAAACTTAATTATTAGTTAATTATGCAGATCAACGTAATGCTTGCTTAGAATTCCCGTTTGATTCCACCTGTTTTCTTTGAGTGCTCTATGAAGAATGATCAACTAAGACATGGGTTTATTTAAATACTATATACACCATTTCGACTTATATGCAGCAAAATGTATGCTTCGTTCTTGTTTGTTATTTCAACCATTTTTCTTCTTTCGTATTTAATAACAAAATTGCATTTCCTGCTAGTTCTGCCGGGCTTTCTTTATAATCTTTAATTTCTGTTTACATTATTCTCATCCTTATTTATTATGACATAAGTTAAAGACTAAGAGACAAATAATTACTTCAGGATACATGACTTAATGTCATCAACGTCTTCAAAATTTTTCCCGTCTATAAAGCCTAGATTTTTAGCTTCTCTTCTGTTATCTCACAGATATATTTCTAAACGTCTTTTTTTATGTGATTGCAACAACTGCTGGAAAATCCCATTATTTCCCGATTTTTCTGATAAATCCATTGATTTTTTTTTTTTTTGTTTTTCATTCTTTCATTTTTGATTAGTCATTAAGTCCAAAATTCAGTGGGACTAAACACCCAACTTGGATGAAAGTGCTATTCTTAGAACAATACGGGAAACCAATAAGAAAAATGTATTTTGTGAAAACTGTAAGAAAACTGTAAGAAAACTGTAAGAAAACTGTATTTTCTGAGAACTATAAGAAAACTGTATTTTCTGAGTTCGTCTTGTTTTCTAAACTCTGGTAGATAATGAGGTTTTCCTTTTCAAAGAGAGAGAGGGAGGGGAGGGAGGGAGAGAGAGATCTCAGAGCATATTAGAATGAGGAAATCTACAAAAATTTGAAGAGATCTGGCCATTCAATATTAATCAATGAATAAGGGAGCGAGGTCCTCTTAGTCCATTTAATAAAGTATTCTTCTGAAATATCATATATTCCAGAACTCCATTCACTTTACAAGCTATTTACCTCATTACGTTCGACATAATATTATTGACAGTGATTTGACGGCAGTTTTATATTTGCAGCCAAAACTTGCAATCCAATAATTTGTGAATACGACGCCCACACTAACTAGAAGTTTACATAATGTCATGTCAATGCCTATTGAATTAACCCACAAGGAAATTATTTTTTATCGCATACTGGATAACGTTATTTTTTAATTGGTAGCTGAATTATATCAAGGTTTCACAACTATTCGTCCACATTTTCAACAAATATAGATACTTTCATGATATAGTTGACATAGTATCAATAAGTTTTTCTTTTGTCTGTTGTGCGTGCGCGCGGACGCCCACAAGCGCGTGGATATAGAAATCCAAACTGCGTGATGATTGAGTTTCCAGCCTTAATGAAACATCAGATGATATTGCTATAAGCGTAGGATCGCTCTCTCTTTATATATCTTAGAAATATATTTTATTATTGCATAGATTTTCATAGTGAAATCCGTGCTTGAATTCCTATCTATAAATATTAAGTAAAATATAAACTAAAATTATTTAGATATACTTGGTAAGAAAAATATTAAATTTAATCTCTAGACTATGTTGATGTAAAAATTATAATGTCTCCTTTCTTGCATTATTTTGAGAAGAAAGAAAGAAAGAAAGAAAGAAAGAAAGAAAGAAAGAAAGAAAAAAAAGAAAGACTTCCTCCTTCGGTTATGGAGACGTAAAAAGGGAAAAGGGAGTGTTGGTTCCGCTTAATTTCAGAATGATAATTGTCTATATACTCCGTCGCGCGTACTTTAAATTCGTCTTTTCCCTTTTTATCAAGTGTGAAATGTTCCTGCTGCTAAAATATAACGAGAGAAATTTCGTACATATTTCCTTGTAATCTGTCAAATTTATGAAGTGTAGAACATGAAAAGCAGCCCCATCTGTTATACAGAAAATAATAGTGAGGAAAAAACCCAACGCATTCGCGAATAAGAGAAAGCTCCATATCGAGTTTGAAAAGTCAGTCAAGATCCACGAATAAATCTATGCTTCCTATCCAACGTCAAAGATCATCATCAGCAAGAGATTAAAGACATAATGTCGCTATCACGTGATCAATCACAAAACATTCGTAATCAACATCCAACTCCTTCCGAATCATAACCACTGTCTTCCGATTGACACCTAAATAATCTGAAATATTTTTACTGGACCTTCCGGTGCAAATGGTAATTCAGCATTCCTTTTCCAAATTTATCGCAGAAATTCTAGTGAATTGCGTCACTGTGACCTTTTTATCAAAGACGATGGCCAACTTATCCTATTATAATCTACAGTCAGCAAAATCCAAAACAAACAACGCGTATGCAAAAAATTAGATATATGCGTGTACGGGGCTAGAAACTGTGTGTAGCTAAACAAGAAATTTGTATGAATTAAGTCCCCCTCCAAAACAATAAATTACTTTATGACAAGACAACTAAAACACAAAAAAGTACCAAATGCAATAGAAGACGATATAAATAAGAAAGTTAAAACAATCGCCTAAAAATTAGACCTAGACGACCGAATAAGTTGCATCAGCAAGTTGCAAGCATTTTTCATACTAAAAGACCACAGAGAAAATTACAAAATCAACCCAAGATGTAGACTCATAAGCCTAAACAAAAAGTGAACTTGGTAAAATAAGTAAAACGATACTAGAAAGAATTAATGCAGAGGTAAGGAAGAAGTTAGGAGTAAATCAGTGGAAAAACTCAAAAACAACTACAGACGAGTTCCGCAACATAGAAAACAAACATAATTTCCAATTTATATAACTAGATATACAAGAATTCTACTCTTCTATAACAGAAACTATGCTATATAAGCCATCACCTTAGTTCAAGAACAAATAAAAATAAACATGAACGAAATCAAAATTATCAAACATACCCGAAACTCGCTACTATTCGACACATGGATTAAGAAAGAAGGGATATTTTTAACTACACTAGGAAGCATTGATGGTGCCGATCTGCAAACTCATAGGTATATATTTACTACACGAATAAAGTAAAATAATAGATGAAAATGATACAGGACTCTACAGGGATGACGGTCGCATAATCTTAAAAAACTATAACAAACAAAACACAGAAAAAAACTAGAAAAGCAAATATAAAGATTTTCAAAAATATGGAATTCGATATAGGCATAAAAACTAACATAAACGATGTAGATTTTCTAGATGTTACCTTCAACCTAAAAGATACATATGACCCATACAGAAAACCTAATGAGAAAACCACTGTATATACACACATCTTCAAATCACCCGCCTTCTATAATCAAGCAGATACCAAAATCAATTCACGACAGGCTTTTTAACAATTCTTCCATTGAAACCATATTCAACGAAGCTACGAAGGACTAAGGAACAGCTCTAAAAAATAGTGGACTCCCGGTAGCACTCACATACACACCACAGAGGTGAAAAAAAAAAACAATACAAAGAGAAACATTATATGGTTCAACCCACTGTACGAAAAAAAGTAATAAAAAAAAAACGTAGAAAAATATTCATGAAACTCTTACGCAAACACTTCCCCAAATTAAGCACTCTCCACAAAATATTCAACAAGAACACAGTAAAATCAGCTACAGTTGCACCGAGAACATGAAACAAATAATAAAAAAGCATGGGATGAAAACTATCAACAGACCATCTAAAAAAATTATACCCGCGTGTAACTGCAGAATAAAGAACGAATGTCCCTTAAAAGGCAATTTAATATACCAATTCACGATAAAATCAGCAGATAATGAAGAAAAATATACATAGGAGTAACTGAAAGACACTGGAAACAAAGAAACTACGCACACAAAACAGCTTTCACAAATACGCAAACAGTAAATACGCGAACAGTACAATGCTTTCCAAGTATATCTGCGAAATTAAAAACAAAAAGCAAATCACACCAAAGATATGGAAAATAAGAAAAACCTACTAAATGAATTATCAGAACTCATCTCAAAATGCAGGCACGAAAACAAACTTTTACTATGTTAATTAAAAATCGAAAACTGAAAAGAATAAATAAAAATGTATAAGCAAAAACTAGTAATATAAATTAATCCAAATAAATAAATAAACTAATAAACAAATTATCAAACCACTCCTGCCAAAATAGTAGTTAAATTACACTACCCACAATGCAATAGACTAACCAAAATACATCACTGACCTATATATATAAATAGTCGACAAAAAACACAACGCATGTGGCCTCTGAGTGCTGACTTCAAGGTTCGTTTATATGAGTGATAGAGAGGAAACTGGTGTTTTTTTTTTAAGTGGGTGGAACTGAAACCACTTTTCCCAGTTTTATTTTTTATGGCTAATGTTTTAATATTATTTATCGTTCTGACCTTGAGTTGGTTTGTTTTGTTATTATATTTTTGTATTCATTCTTCGCTTCTAATGTATCCTTTTTGCTTTTAAAGAACGGTTTATTAATGTAGACTATGCGTGTTGTCTGGTTTTGAAGCCGTGATTTGGCTGTAGATTAGAATTAGGATCTTCCCACGATATTCCCTATTCTTATTATACAGAGAGAGAGATAGAGACGCACACACACACACACACACATATATATATATATATATATATATATATATATATATATATATATATATATATATATATATATGATTAAGATAAATAAAAGTTTGTCAGTTAGCTGATTGATGTTACCTTCTGCATCCCGACTATCTGCCCATCCACCCATCAGGGTGTATTGGTATTTTACTTTTTATATTTTTCATTTTTCTTTTTATACATTTATCATTGGTGTCTTTTTGTATTTTGGTTTTCTTGTGCGCGTTCGTGCGTGTGCAGCCATGCGCCCGTCTGTGCGGATGTGCGTTCGATCACGTGCACTCGTCTGCGCCGATGTCTGTACGTATACAATGTCCGACGACTTGTCTTTTCTTCGTTTCTTTTTTCACTTTACAGTCGCTCTTTAGCTTTTTCTTTCTTTTTTCTTCTTTTCTTTCGACAGTTGCTGTTTTTCGCAAGTTGTTCCAACTGTCTACACCTTCCACCGATTTTAATTTGGGAACGATCTAGTTCTATATATTTATAATCTGTAAAAAAACAATTCACACCTTATTACTTTTTATTCTTAAGATAGACTTTAGAATTTGCTACTTTGTAAGCAACATCATCAAACCAACTCTTGATCTTTATACTATTGGACAATCCGCTTCTACTACAATAAAGTGTGTTGAGGATATAACAATGATATTCTGTTAAGATATATTAGTTTCAATTTCACTATGTGTTTATATAGTCAGGAAAATTGACACATAAACTCTCATCTCTCCATTTATAGCCTTTACTATACACTGTAGCGTTTGGTATATAGCAAACTTTGCCCTGTTTAGAGGAATAAAATGTACGGAAAACACCTTCAATTTATGAAACGCCGTAAGACGTTCTATTCTTTTGATCCCATTTAGATGTGCATTCACAAACCTGGGTGCGCATTATTAATGTAACAATTTTGAAAAGGATATAATGTGTCCGGATTTTGTCAGTTATGGCGGCAGACATGAAACTATTTCTAAAGAAGCGTTAAGACTATTATTCTCAGGATTCATTTCATTTACTATCAATCCCGAAAGGAGATGATAGATATCAATCTGCATTACTTTCGATTTATTCAATAACTGCGAACAATCAAATCAATATTCCACTCTTTCAATCACGCTGAAAAGTATTTTTCCGGTTGATGATCCCCATAAGATCCTTTTATATGAAATGGCATTAGAATCAGAGGCCGGCTGTCTCCAGTGAATTTCTATATTTTAACTGATTTCTGTTAAAGGTATTGAATAAAGTGATAACGCCTGGACTCTATATAGTCATCAGTGAAATTTCTTCGAGCTGAGATATTCGAAAAAATAGTTTCGAATTTTTTCCTTACAAAAAGGCTGTAAGTTTACTTAACTGGTGAACTATTCGTTCAAGCCTTAAAAGAGATTGTCGATAAATATAAAATACTAATTAATCAAATAAAGTTCTAAATATTCTGTCCTTTTTTTTATAAAAACAATTTGAAAACGAAAAAGTCAGATAATAAGACGAGTGACTGCCGACTTCAATCTGTCATTCTTGTCATTTATTTTTTTTTGTATGAAACGTAAGAGAATCTCTGAAAATGTTAAGGAAAAATGAAATTCTATTTGTTTCAAGGTTTTCCTTGTAACAATCATTTAAGCTTAGAACACTAACCATCAATTAAAGTTACACCACTAACCATGGGTATATCATATCTGATTTTGAAAATATAAAAAAATATTAAATATAAATCTTTATTTAAAATATTTTATATGCAGGCACTTCAAACTTTAATTTAGCATTAACAGGAACTGAAAAATATTATTTAGGTAAGAAAATCAGGTACTGAAAATTGTAATTAAAAATAGGAAAATTTGTGCTGGGTACTATATACCCATTGTTAGTGTTCTAGGGTTATAGTCATTATAATCTTAATTTTCTTCACAAACATAATTTGAAATCATCATACACCAATCATCATACATTATATTACAAATTACAATGTTTGTCCATTACAGATCGTTTGTTTGTTTAGTGGTAAATGAACACCTTATGAGTCATTAATGCTAAAATTTAATTTTCTTGGGAGCATTTGTAATTTTCTTTAAAAAATATATTGATGATAAATTTTATTTTTTTTTACAAAAATCTATTGCTGGTAATTTTTTTCAAAGAATTATTGCTGGTATTTTCACTATAAAATTTACTTTTATATTTTCATAGCGTTTGTTCCCAGTTTGGGGATTAACTATAGCTGGGGACCGTAACAGGTGCTACTACCCCGGGTCAGAGTAGACGTGGGAACAACTGCAATTATGAAGTGGTTCCACGATCCTCAAAACCTCTAATCTCGGGATCAGGGGCATTGCTGCCTGATGTAGTTTATCGTCATACCCAGGACTAATTACTACAGAGCAGATAACTTAAAGGAACACTTTGAATATACCGAGCTAATTGAGATTTTGCAATTTGTAAAGATGGTTGGACTTCTAGAACGGAATATAAGTTTACAATTTAGTTTCATACGCTTTATCCTTGGAAAAGTTCTACCATCTAATTTTCGAATTCATTTTTATACAAGTTGTATCTGGAAAAATGATTTTTATATAATTTATGTTCATCCACAAAATTTTTAGTTAATATTAATAAATAAAAAGGGTTGATAAGCCGTAAAACGAATCAATCAATTTTGAAAACTAACGAAAAAAAAAACGAAAAAAAAATGTTTCCCCGTTTCCCTGCAAGATGGAACTTCAATTTTTCAAGTTTATCGAAGAGAAATAACGATATAAATCAAGGAAAGAAAAGGAAACGTTTCTAAACGTTTTCTAGAAAGTCAAGTTTTGTTAACGTATTAAACATGTGAACGCTGTTCAGAAGGTTTGCTTATGTCATTTTTCACAGTTAAACAATACCCCCACCCCCGGGGTCAATCTCATTAAATATACTAGAACCAAAGACAGAAATGAAACTCTGACTTGTTTGCAATCGCGTGTTTTTTTTTTAAATATTCAGTGTGAACCTTTATTTTCCAATTCGCTTTACACTTCTACAAGGCCATACGAGGAATATAAAGATTTTCTACTATTCTTTTCCATTTACCTGTATAAGTCCGAAATACTCCTTTTTAAATTGACTTGGCATCTATGGAAATACGCTATTCCCAGACACCCAGTAGACGTATGCTATTTGAATGAATTTAAATATTGTTAGAAAACCTTTAGCTTAAGGGTGAGTATCAAATTGAGAAGTTTTCCAGCAGTATGAATAATCCAAGTTAAAGTTTTATTTATTTTTACTGCTTAGTTTTTTCACATCTTTTAGGCTGTTCTTTTTCTTTGCTCCTTTCCTTTACACAACAAACAATATTTCATGACAACACAACATAAAATATGAGAAAGACCGTAACTGATTGCGACTCCATCTATGATCTATGATATATTTTAATGATAAAAGATAAATTGGAAAAAGTTCTAACAATAATAATGTCGTTTTTTGACGTTAAAAATTACGTCAAAATACGACATTATTACGTCATTATTTTTGCACAAACCTGATAGTACTGTATAATAATAATGGTTCTAGTTTGGTTTATTTTACAGTAAATCAATCTAAATTGATTATTTAATACCGAAAAGATTTTTATTGCTGGTACTATTTTTAAATGTATTACTGGAAATATTTTTTTTCTAAAAAATGTATTGCTGGTAATATTTTTTGCCACATTTTTTTTTGGTAATAATTTTTAAAAAAATGTATTGGTTTTTATATTTTACTTTTTTTCAAAAAAGTACCTCTGTTTTTTTGTTATTTTTTTTTTTCAAAAATGTATTATTAGTAATATTTTGCCAAAAATGTACTGCAGGTAGGGGTTAGGTTGCTGGTAATAATTAGTTCCTTTAAAAATGTATGTCTGGTATTTTTCCCAAATCTACTGCTACTAATATTTTTTCTAAAAATGTATTATTGGTATTAAAACCTATTTTTACACTTTCGTAGTGTTTTGACTCAAGTTTGGTGGGTTACCTATTTGCCCATATCTGGGGGCCTTAAAAGGGTTCTACCAACACAAATCAGGGTGAACCTGGGAACAGCAGAGATTAAGAGGCGGTTCCGCGTTCCTGAAAACCTCCCGATCAGAGCCCTTGCTGTTGGATGTAGTTTATCGTCTTACCCAGGACGTAATGGTTCTGGTGATAACGAAGAATATAGAAGGAGTAGCGAGTAATACTTTCTATTGATCGATAAAGAAGACATCTTGCTTATGATTGAAATAATTTTGCTTCGTTTGAATAATTAGTTTGTCATAACACAAAATATAAAAGGCTGACGTTTCCGACATCGCAATTACCCAGCTTTATATTCAGCAGAAAAACGCATCTTTGTATGACGGATGAAGAAATACGTTTATTGCCTCATGATATTCTTAGATATAATTAAATCAGCAGCACTAAAAAGTGGTATTTAAAAATAGGCTGTCTACTCAAGACTTGTTTATTTAGCAATGATTTCCTTAGGACAGATTTAAAGTTTAACAGTAAACCTTATCAATTTAAACACATTTAAAAGTTCTTTTTTATCAGGACACATTTTATTAGGATACATGATATTGATATTGGCTTTCATAAGCGTCACTTTACATTTCTGACGTAAGCTCAAGATTTAAAAATTGAATCTTGTATTTATTAAGTTGGTGCAAAAATAATGACGTAATAATGTCATTTTTTGTCGTATTTTTAACGTCAAAAAACGACATTATTACGTCATTATTTTTGCACCAACCTAATACATTATTCGGACTATTGTCCTCATCTTTGTTTGCCATATTTAAGACAACATTTCGGCCGTTGTACGCCCCGACCTTCTTCAAGTGGTTGGAATGTCGAAATGAACCCTTTATTTAGGTCACATGGGACAGTGGATAAAGGCGTTGGTTAGATCCAGTGACAGGACCCAAAGCGTGTGAGTTCAATACCCGGTTAAGGCAGTGAAGAATTTGGAGAGGGGAATTAACAAGAGATAACTGATAACTCACATCCATTAAACATGGCACGTGGAACTAGAACAATCTGAAGTGAGTGAAATAAAGGGTTCAGTTCGACATTCAACCACCTGAAGAAGGCCGGACAGTACAACGGCCGAAACGTTTTAAATAATATGGCGACAAAGATGAGGAAAATAGTCCAAATAATGAAAACAGTGTACATATCCTCCTCTTAGAAATATAGACAAAAATTACGTCATAGAACAAAATTTCCATTGAAACAAACGAATATATTTTCTGACATTTTAGGATGAATTATCCTTATTTTTGGATTTTCTTTATCCTTGTTGCATTTTCCAAGCACATGAAGGAGAGCTAAATATCCCATCCGGCTTTATAATGACCACTAGATGCAACAAAATACTGAAGAAGGCCAAGGAACATACCGGTCAAAATGTATTAAAAACAAACCAATGAGAATGTGTGGAAAGAATAGTTTAAGTAACTGTAACTTTCCTCTTCTGATTTAATGTTCACAACTTTAAATCATATCCCATAATATGCATCAACTTATGAATAGGGCAGATTGATTTGTCACTTTTCAGAAAATCAATACTGCATTGGTGGAGAAAGTTTGCTATGAGAAGAACTGATACCAAAATCTATATTCCTAATTTTAAAATTTAACTGAGCATTTAGTTTTAAAGATCGTCTACAAAAATGTACAGAAATACATAATTTCCGCAAAATTTTGCTGACAAATTGACTTCCAAATTTCCAGATAAAATGGATTTTTCTTATTAGATAAAATAAATGGAAAATATATTCAAACCAGAACGCTAAGTATGAATCACCACTAGTAAAACAAAAACCATTTTACTGTATTTAATAAACGATAACTGTAAAAATTGTAAAAGATTACAAAATTGCTAATCACTTAATAAGTCTCTTATATGCCTTTGGCCATAATTAAATTGACCGATATATAAATAAAAGTATATTATACAATAATACTACTGGCACGAATCATAAAAACAAATGATTTAAATTTGAATTGTTTATTGAAATCGCGCTAAAACCTACTGCACTATATAAAAGTATGTCATAATAGAACTAAATTACACGCTGTAGTTTCCTTTCGAAGTAAATGAAGGTCTTATTTGGTGGCACAATGATTTTGTTATAATGTGTTTGTTCCTTGCTTCCTGTCTATTTGACAGCTCTTTCTACGCCTTGTGAATGTGCAGGTACATTTGGAAATTCCAATTTCGTTCCATTCATTGAAGATTCGCGGAGTTAATTGTTTGAAATAATCTCCTGCAAGCGTAAGTTCACAGACATCACTTTATGAAAGGTTAATAAAAATTAACATGTGTGGCTTCAAAATTGATGGCATTAATTTTCTTCAATTTTTTCTTTGGTGTTTTGCTACTTCTGAAACAAAAAAGTTTTTATTAGAAAATTTTGCCTATATTTGTTTACAGTTCTGATGCAATTTGAATGAAACTTAAATTATTCTTATAAATTGACACAACTAAATAGATGTTTACTTAACTAATGAACACGATCATTTTTATAGTCCCCTTCCCTCACGTATAATTCATTCGACTTCGACATTGACAACACAATGTTTTCCGGAAGCACAGAAAAAGCATAATACTCTAGATTTTTAATGCAACATTCTGGATTTATGTTGACTGTTGATTTACTATTTGGATTAAATTGAAGATATGCAGTTGTTGATTCAAGAATTGTCCTTTTTGATCTCAAATCAACTAACTGCATACATTTTAATTATAAATTTGATAATGGTGTGTAATTTATCTGAGAGCTCAAGTGGACAGACACCTCTTGTTCGCAACTACCTTAACCTGATGCCTAAAGTTAGCCATCTTGATTAATCGCCCAGGGTTCACTTTCCCTTGAGAAATGTATATAGCATATTCCAAAACTAGTCACGGCTCACCAATTAGGTCATCCATTGCTTCTGCTGCAGTAAGATAAAAATTATCCAGAGGGCTACTAATAATAAGAAATTCTACCTGGGGCAAATTCTTGTAATTACTTCCACAAAGTTTTCCTAGAGGACCAGTGAAAGTAGAAGGGCTTCTTGTAGTTCCATCAATTAATTTAAACATGGCTCTAAATGGTAGTTTATTTTGATGAAGTGAATAGCCAATGTTGTGTAATTTCCAGTTGCGTGTAATTTCCAATAATTTGTGTGCATTCTCTCCAGAGCTGTAACCAGCCTTGCTTCACATCCAGTATTTGTACTGGGATTGTTCATCAGAATTGCCTTAACAGTATTTGAGCTGTTGTACACTTCTAGATAAACAGCAACATCTTCTGGTAGAAGAACACCAGTTGCACCAATATTGGTCATCACTCTATGGGAGAGATAATTATTTCCAGTGTTCATCTCTCTGTTGATAATTAAATGGCACTCTAGTCTCTTGATTTACTTTTTTTCACCATTTTCCCCTGTATCCTCTTTGTAATGAAAATTGTCCCTTATCAAAGTGTCGTTTATCACCATTTTCCCCTGTATCCTCCTTGTAATGCAAAGTTTCCCCTATGAAAGTGTCCCTTATCAAAGTGTCCCTTATCAAAGTGTCCTTTATAACCATTTCCCCCTGTATCCTCCTTGTAATGCAAAGTTTCCCCTATGAAAGTGTCCCTTCTCAAAGTGTCCCTTCTCAAAGTGTCCCTTATCACCATGTCTCCTTGTATCCTCTTTGTAATGTAAAGTGTCCTTAACAATTATGTAATCAACTCTAATGCAAACATGATTTTCATATTCCTGGACAGGTTTCTAATGACTGATTACTTTCACTCTTGCCTTTTCTTTATCTATTTTTGATTTGTTCATAACAATATCTTTTAAATTAATGGCTGGATGAAGAAGGTACATAGGTCTAATAGAAAGTCATTAGCAAGGCAAACCCCAAGGTTAGAAGATACATCACATCTAATGAGTTCCATGGAATATCTAGAGACTTTTAGAAGACTGTAAGATGCCTTAGAATGTCTTCCTAGCTCAAAACTTTGATCCGTTGTTTTTTAACTAGAAGATGTCTGTGAAAAAATATTGTATTAAGAGGAAGCACCATATGAAGAATCTTGTTGCTGCCTTTCAATCTGTCTGCTTAATCTGTTACAGCGAATTTTTTTACATCTTTGTTGCTAGGTCCAAGTTCGAAACTACATTTTGGGAGTGTTTTCTCTCTCTGATCTTTTAAAAATTCCCTCTCTTCAATGAGAACCTGCAATTTCAAAATGTACATGCATATAATCTTACATCTAGGATGCATGATAAATATTAAGGAAAATATCACAATATAATTTACCAGAAAAGGGAAGATTATCAGAAGTAAGTTTATATTTTTCTTTTTAAATTTGAAAATCGAGACATGAATTAATTCAAATTAAACAAATCAAACAAAAAGCTACCAGAGAATTAACATTTTATTCTTGTTAGAAGGGCAAGTGCAGATTATGTGCCTTGTTAGGCAATTTTCTGTATTGCACTTTACAGCAAAGACATCAAATAAAATTTAATTTAAAGCAGGAAAAAAACAAAAAGAAGGAAACAGTATTACTTGCCTAAAAATGGAAATATAACTTCTTCAGCGGAAAATCAAACACGTTTGAATAAACGCCAGTAATTTAAGTATATCTAGCAGACATACCAAATTGGTCGATCATAAAAAGCGTCAAATTAGAATGGAGCAAAAACGGCATCATGTCTATATGTAACAGAATCTATGTTCTTTAATTACTTTAAAGTACTTTCATCAAAAAAACATTTTGAATTAATGTAGTTACTGATATAACAAAAGTAGTCTGTATTTATTCAAACGTAGTTAGCCTAGGACAGGAAGAGGTAAAACAGGCAACATGAAGACCCACTTCAGACTACAATTATTTTGGAGTTTTTGAAATTCAATTTATCAGTGTGCTACCAGCGATGTAAAAGAGGAGACATTTAAAAAGCAATTGTTAAGTTTGATGAAAATGGATGAAATATTAACAAAAAATAAGAAATAAGCCAGTAAAAATTGCCATTTTTCGCTGTGTATGAGGGATTTTACTATATGGGTGGACTCAATTATCAAATTAAATGACTGTTAAACAATCAACTTATTGTTGGCTACAATTGAGTGAAGTTTGTATTAGATTGCTTGAACAGTGAGGGAGGTTTTAGTTTAAAATTTTTGTTGAAATCGATTTTTCGTTTTTCGCTAAACGCAGTGACGTAGAAATAGAAATGAGGCGTCGCTGAGCACGTCAAGATGTAAGTAACCTACATCCCGAGTTTGAACGAAATCGGAGAAAAAAAGTTGAATTCATCGATTTTTGATCGGCTTTATCGATTATTAATTTTTTTTAATTTTGGATTTTTTACGCTAAGAACCTATCTCTTACATTGTACAATATATGTAACAAGTTTGGTCAAAATCGGTTTGATGAATCCCGAGTAAAAATTTATTACATAGACACACAGATATTCTCTGTTTTATATATAGAGATCATTTGGATTAAACGAGATTTTTAATTTCTTTTTTCAATTAATTAATTCTGTAGCATAAAAATGAAAAAAATGCTAATCATTTTTACAATTAAAAACAAAAAGGGGCTGATATATTATAAAATAAACAATCACAAGAACACGCTTTTAAAGTGGTGTAAACTTAAATAATTATCAAATCAAAGAAATTTCCGGAGACAATATTAATAAACAAACTGTATTTATTTTATTTAATCATTAAAATGAAGAACTTTCTCGGTTTTATTTATTTTTTGTTTTTTATTGATAATTCAAATTAGTCTATTTTTCTACTTAAAAATAACAAATCTTGAATTACACGATAGAGAAAAAAGAAGCGATCTTTTACACTTGTCATTTACATATAACACAGTATATTTAATCCGCATTTCACATTTACAAGTCAATTTTTCCGTTATTTATAATCTTTATTTAGTTGTATTTGATTTATTGAGAACAACGAAAATATTTCAATTGATAATTTGATAATTTTTTATTAAATGACATTTACACATTTTTCTTTCTCCAACGCTAGGGAATATTTTGATGGCGGTAAATCTTTCACTGATCACCGGAAGAAGGTGCCAAAGCTCTAATTTACAACATTTATAGTCGTTTGGGAAAAATATTTTTTGTCATTGTTTATCATGTGAAACACTATCATAACCATCGCATTAGTACGGTTCCAAAATCGACCTGCCCTACTAATGAATAGAGAGAAAATTCCTAAACTGGAATGTAATGGAAGATCGCCTCAAATGGTGTATATTCTAAGATCGAAGAGAAACTAAACGGGAAGAAGCATATTTATTTAAAGTTTCGGCAGATCTCATCATCCAAGTCCTAGGAGTTAATCAACTTTTCAAAGTGCTTCTGTCACTGCTTTTGATTAAGCGTCTATGATTAAAGAGAAACATCCGACATTTCGTCTTAACCAATCAACACCCATTGAGAAAGGACGACACATAAATCGTCATCATTTGCTGTGTCCAACAAAATCAATAAGAATTACTTCCCTTTACTATTGTTCGAATCGTTAACACGAGAAATAATTTCCTTAATAAAGATTTTATAAATGGCCATTTCTGTTGGAGTTTTCTTTTGTCAGTTATGACATTTTGTGGATAAATTTCATGAAACGCCCCAGTAATCACTAACTGATAAATAAAGATCCACAATTAATATCACTCTCATTAAATACCCTTAAATACTGACGAGAAAACGTATGACTAAACCAACAGTAATTAGAGAAAAAGTAACAAAACTTGCTAAACTTAAAATGCGGATTGCCTAACATGGTAGATTTTTAAGGACGCTTTTCCTCAGTTGCATTTATTTTGTGTTGTTTTTGTATAGAAAGGAATATTCATAAATGTTGTGATTAGCAGATTTGAAATAGAAATCGACGAATCATGTTCTAATTCCAGTCGAGTTCTTTAGGTTACTTTCTCACAAATATACCGCAGAAAGGTATCAAGCTATCTCTTCTCTATGCTATAGATGAGATTTCTGCACGGATTGATAGCAACCAGTCGAAAGATAGTGGCTAAATAAAAACACCCATCCTCCAACAGCCAAAACCAGTCCAGAAAAAACCACAATAATTGAATTTCTTATATTTGCGATTTGCTCAATCAGTTGCAGAAGCAGATAACGTCTACTCTTTCCCTGTATACAAATGGTATTTATTCTTGAAAGTTTATCTCTAAAATATTATATAGATTCGTTTTTTACAGCTTATCAACATTTTGCAGGTTATGTAAACCCATAAGATATAATTAGATTGTAATTTGTTTTAGATACAAGTCTTACTAATTAACACATTGCTAGAAGGAAAGCGGAGTATTTATACATTTTCTAAGGGTATTTGCACGTAAGATAATATAACGAAATCAACAGGAATTCGAACTCGGCCCTTCGATTAACAATCCCGAGCTATTCTCCATTACACCACCCGCACATCAACGCTGATAAAAGTTTTCACACTGTATAATATCAATGAATAATTGTTCGGATTTTTCAAAAAGCATTCACTATTTTAAAAAAAAGTAAATCTAACATATTCTAATAAATCACAGTATATTTGGAGATGTAGTATAAAAAAGAAAATTTTACTAGCAATTAAGGTATACGATTCGTTGACTAATTGGAAGACGCATCATATGGAATGGATTGGTTCGTTTAAGAGAAAATGCCTCACTTATTACCGTGATACTTGATCTGTTTATTCCACCACCATTTTCGTTTTCCAATCAATCTCTCCAAAAATAAAGGCCAAAACATTACATCAAGAAACACCATTACCGTTGACTCCGTGAGTGATTAAAAATACAAGCAAGAATGAAGAGTTCTAATTTGGCAAGGAAAAGAAGGATAATGGAAGTAAATTGACGTGATTGACATAAAACGCATTCATTCATATCTACTTATCACCCAATATGTATACGCCTCTACATATGTCTATATTTACGCACCTCTACATATAATCTAAGAATGATAAATATTTTTACGAGAAGCGTCATTGCTGATAAACAATTAACGTGTCGTTATTCGTCGATGTTTCGTATTAGGGTTAGTGTTGGGCTTTTGGGTACCCTGTGGTACTAGTGAGCCAGCCAAAATGAGCTGACTCATTTTATAGTTCACCAATACAAGGTTTAACCAATCGGAAGGCTCAGAATATTCAATGAGACGTGTATAAAGGCGGCTATGTTTTTTTTTTCTGAATATTCACTGCCAACCTTTGATATGGAAGACTGAAGAATTACGGAACTACTGCTGGTGAGTGTTAATCTTTAACGTTGTTTCATTGAACAGATTACATACTGCGCTGTATTCTATATTCATAGACTATGGCGAACATGGTCAACACTTTTTAGTTTTAGACACCAAAAAAGTTTCTTATTCCATATTTTTAAATGGAATCAAGATAAGATGACGAAACACATTCTCTACTTTCAAGTGGCGATGAGCGTAAACTAAAAAGACTTCCATATATAGATCCTTACTTAAAAATCTCAATGTAAATTTTGAAACTTTCAAAAGAAGTATTTTCATTATTATGTTATTCGAGGTATTGTCAAGTATCATAGCATTGGTCTGATGAAAAAAATCTTAAGTTAACGAGTCGAAGAATATAGAAACAAAAACAGAGTATAGGTTACCATTTTGTCTTGCAACTACTGTTGATTTTACCTGCCTTAAAATCGGCTTTCGAAATACTGGATATTTTTTGAACGGTAGTCAATATACAAAAATTTAATATTTCCACCAATATTTATTGGTTTTTACGTTAATACAATAGAAGAAAAAGCAAAATAACTTTGCATTGATATACGCAAAGGCGCAAAGAACTGTCAATCGATAATGGCAATTTATCTTTATATGTAATATTTCTAAATGTTTCTACCTCTTTCAAGCTGGCACGTGTAGACACATACAAAGTTAAATATATTGACTAAATGCAAAAATTACTACCGATTTCCTCTGCCCAGTTTGTAAGTATGTAGGTGCGAGTAGCTAAAAAATGAAAAATTACAATATCAATGTCATAGGCATCCGTTTATCTTACGAGTTAAAAGTAGCACCCTGCTTAGTCAAAATTCAGTCCTTTGGTATTGATAGTGGAGTAACCTCTCTGGAGGCCATGCCTGGGTGATGCAATATGGAAGCCATGCGCTGCCAAGGCTACATGGTCCCACCTCTCGGCCGTTTCAACAAGATACAAAAGAATACAGAACATTAAATTTGGGTATGTTTTGGCTTCAGGAGTTGCTCGAAAGTTATCAGTGTAGACAGCCAAACGGCTTCGGGGCTCCACTTTGTGTTTTCTGTCTGGATTTACTACCATAATCTTTTTCGTGTTAACGCAAGCCAGGGTTTTCCGTCACCTAGATGAGCTGCACTCCAAGGATGTCGAGCTTCATCAACCCGAAACAACTAGTTATGAGGCGCCAGTAGTCCTCCTTCGCCCATTTTCCGTATCAACATATAATCCTATAATCTTATTGATTATCACAAAATTTATGGGTCACATGATGTCACTGATTTTATTTGATTCATTTTTTACTCTGTAACATAATATATATCTATTTTTGAATTTGTAGCAGGATATTTCAGATTTTCCATAGTAATTTATTTTGTATATAATGTTAATCAAATGTTTTGTAACACATATGTCAAACAGTGAAAACTGTTTAGTAATGTAAATTATCAATTAAATAGATTCTCTTAACTTTGCGTTAATTTATTCTAAATAGTTATGTTCAATTAATGTGTCGACGAATAGATAAGGTCTGTGCAAAACAACAGTCATTATTAGTTTTATTTCGTTTATTTTGTAACGTTTATTTGGATCAAATGAGTGCAAATATATTCAAAACGATAGAAATTGTCTCAACCACGATTTTCCTTCATCTCGAGACGAAAGTCACCTTTCGATATTATTTAAGTCATATGTTTAAAACTTAATCAAATTCAAGGTACTTTATCTTGAAAAAAAAACATCGTTTAAATTATTATTCTCTTCAGCAAGTGAATTAAAAATACTAACTTAGAAACATTAAAAATTAGTATTTAATGCAAATATTAATCCTTTTTACCAATACGCTACCTCAGATACTATTTCTCTTTCCATGAAATCCTGAATATCTCTTGTGTTGACCTTTGTTGAAATATAAATTATTGCCTTCTTGGTAACAAGCCATTTATCTTGAAATCACAATTTTCCGATTTTTTTAAATCTCTTTCTTAATATTAATCTTAGCTTTTGATTTGTGCACAATTTATATTTTCCATATGTTATGATTTCTGTCATTTTCACATTATTCCGACTGACTTGTTTTCTTTTTATTGGCTTAGATATGTTTCATTGTTAAATCTTCTTAGTAAATTACTTAGTATTCTGAGAATGATGCAAATAAACATCAAAATATTATCAAAATAATTACAGCTTATCAGTATTTATCACACGATTAATATTTGATAATATGAACTTTTGATTTTAATTCGGATTCATTTTCCTTCATTAATTAAATGATCCCCTAACACAACAATCAACAAATTTATCACAGATCAATACGATATTACTTCGAATACTCTATTTCTTTAATCTTACGCCAGACTTAGATAAGTAAATAAGTATTTGGGCTTTGAATAAAGACAGTGTTATCCCCACAATTATAATGGTCAGTGGTCAAGACAGGAATTTTTACACAGATTTTAAAAGGAAACTTAGAACCTTTGAAAGCTTCACACACAGTCTTGCAACACACACATTGTATTATATTTTTTTACGTTCCCTAGTTTGTTTTAACACGTTAACATTCATTGAGGTGCTACTAAAACGTATTATCTCAATTTAGATTGATAAAAATATGTAACTGCCGCTTTCAGTGTAAGGAACCTGCATTTTTTGTAATCTAAATATACCGAAAGCAAAGTACCCTAATTTTGTCGTTGATCGTCTATATATTCAGCTTAATACAGTTGCTGATGCCTTCTTATTAAATGAAATCTACCACTGTTATCATCTGCGACGAAGATGTTTGCTAACTAAAAAGATAAAAGACACTTTATATTGCAATATTTATAACATTACCTCAAAAGGAAATGTTTGATACAATGTAGATATGGATAGAATTAATGAAATTATTGTACATTTTGTCGAATTTGTATAATGTTCTTTTTATGGTATATTGACACCTATGTGGGGATCATAAATCGATCCTACTGAAGATTCTTAATTCTGGAAATATATCATCATGGTTAGCGTTATGAATTTTGAATTTAGTAGAAGATTGCACATTTATTGTAAGTGCGTATTGATGACTAACAAAACGCCAGCGAGAAGAGGCAGGTTTCTTTTCTTTCTTTTTTTTTTTTTTTTTTTACTTTTTACACTGCAGCTTCAGGTGAGGTTCTACCAACTGGAGCGAATTTTTATTTTACAACACTACCTCCTGTCTCTCGTCCCAGTCATCCCTTTATTACGATGTCTGTTAAGTATGATTTCCATAAATGATAGTCTTTCATCAGTGAAGCATAACCTACCAAAATACGGGCGGTTTTTACAGTATAATATCAATTCTTGTGGGACTGTCTGCCTTGTGGACTTCACTGTTTTAATAGTCGTTCTAGTGTCGAGTGAAAATTAGGCGAAAGTATTATAAGCATTCGAGAAGGTTTAAGTGGTACTGGTGGACGAATCAGGATACGGTGCCATAAACGATGATAAATATTACAAAGGCTTTTGTAGAATTATATTAATATATTTTTATTGAGGCTTTCCAGTCTATTTTCTACGTTTGGCACCAGTGGATGTCTTTTACGTTTGCTTTCTTTATAACAAAGATCAGTAAGTTCCCCTTGCTGGATATTTACCTTGATACTTACAGTAATTTCTGTGAATAATGACACAAATAAAATAAAGTAATAAAATTTATAGAAACACTTGATGCTATGTAGTTCCTTCTATCGAACAGATAACGGCAGTGTAACGTTGAAATGAGTCAGCTAGTTTCTAAACCTGGTCCGTTGGTACATTAATTTTCCTAACGGAGTAGTTGTTAATCGTTTCATTATAATGAAACATTTGGCAATCATTGACCGAGTAGATAATAATGCTGTCGATTGAAAATCTTTCCCTTAAAGCAATTTATTCAATAAAATAGAATGATTAAATCCAGTAGCTGTTATCGTTCTTTCCATTATTGATGCGGGTTTCCTTATGATTTTATTTCAAATAGTGTGGATCATTTTAATTAATCCAATAAAAACAGGAGTAATAAAAACTGTAATATGAAAAAAGTACAACACCAGTAAAAAAGAAGAAAACAAATGAAAAAACAATATATATATATATATATATATATATATATATATATATATATATATATATATATATATATATATATATATGAAGAAATATAGTCTTAAGGTGTGAAATATTTATAGGATAAAGTGCTCAATATCAGAGAGAGAGCATGTGTAAATATAAAAGTGAACATAGAAGTCAACACTTAGAGGCGACAGTCTGTTTCATGCATGCAATCGTCGGCTGACGATTGCATATAGCATGAAACAGACTGTCGCCTCTAAGTGTTGACTTCTATGTTCACTTTTATATATATATATATATATATATATATATATATATATATATATATATATATATATATATATATATTAAAAAGAAGAGAGATGCTGCAAATGTTTTTGGTTGTAATGGTATTTTTTTAAATATTATACTTTATTTTCTGTAATTTTGCTACACGTGTTTCTGGTCTCGCGACCGTAACCAGGTAAAGGTTGGAGATTTCCATATATTGTTAAAAATAATTAATTTTTTCTTCTTTTCGATGTTATTAATTATTCTCGATATGAGACTTTTCTCTCGTTGGAACTACTATAACCTCTTCCTTTCATATATATATATATATATATATATATATATATATATATATATATATATAATGAGTTAACTGAATCATTCAATATTCAGATAATCTTATTAAAAATTGAGAACATTAATAATCATTCCATGAGGATATCTTGTCAGCGAATCTCTCTATTACTTAAAAAGTCCTCGAAACAATTTATATTAAATCAAGACATCTATCCTTATATAAACAAATGGATTACTTATTCATGTCATCTGTCTATAGATATACATTTTTAAATATATTGATACGTGTGTATTTTCTTTTTTCATGCTTCTCTTTTTTGTTTAGTCAGTGTGCACAATATTTGAATTGCCACGAATTGCGGTTAACTCATTTTATAGTATTCTTTTGTTTTTGTTTTAATTCTATCTTTTCTCATTGCTAACTAGATTTTTTTTTAAATTTTCTCTTCTCCCTTTTATTATGTCTGTTTTTTATTGCATTTTGTACGACTAATAAGATCATTGAGTAGTACTTTGGGAATTTAGCGGAGGTGATTTTAGTGAGGCCAGTAACTTTTTCTATACTTACTCAATGGGTTTTAAATCTGGCGTGCATGGAGGAAAATCATCACTACCGAAAGTTTGTAAAAGTATGAGAATGTTCCCCCAAAGAGATCCTTGTATATCAAGCCCCAATTCAGTTTTGAAAGTGTTAATTTTACAAATACAATCTATTATAGAAACATTATATAATCTTACAAACCAATCCATTACAGAAATATCACTTGCTTAACATACTGTTCGCCGTCTGAACCATTAAACTACATACTATCTACTTCGTAAACAACTCGCCCGTCTACCTAAGAGTGTTGATGCCGTGACCAGTCCCGAGATTTCCGTCAATTTTCTATGGTCAATAGCAGAAATCTTTTTTTTCCGGCGAATGCAGTAAGTGAAGGGTCGAGCAGTACTAGCGTTGGATTTGAAAATGATTTTATATCTTTTTGTTAATTGTTATCAACCTAATCAATTGCCGATGATCCTGTTCTTGAATCGTCGATCGACGGACAAATTATTTTCAGGTCACTGTTATTTCTTTTTTCTTCTTTCTACTCTTGATCGAGCAATTACCCCTTCGGTGATTTTTCACCTTCTTTCATTAACCAATTCGAAGTCAAACGGCGTTTCATTCCCTCTACATTCTATACTTTATCGGCCACAGCTACACTATCTTTTTTCTTATTACGCCATACACAGGTCATCAAGCTGAATCCATGTCTGATTATCGGAGATGGCATAATCATCTAATTTGCGACTCTTTTTTATTATTTCCAATTATATATATATTGTTTATGATTTAATATTAAATGTCAGTCGCAATGCATTTTAATTCTTTTACTCTCTTTGTTATTCAGTATAAAAGCTTTATATAAATTTGCAAATAATATTTGTCTGAAAATATTAGTTGATTATATAAATTGTTCATGTTATTACGGATTTATATCTAAAGTGCATGGGATCGATCTATATTACAATGTGTCCGTCATTGTAGAAACTGGGAATCTTTTTATATAGAAAATATTTGCTGCAAATATAAACGGTTGTAACATCAAAACGCTTTGTTATTCAATTTATATTTTGATTAACGAAAAAAAAAATGTAAAAACGCAAAGGCAGTTCACAATGGTTTTCTGGATCTGTTAATTTTGAAAAACTTGTTTTACCTGATATTCAAATAAGACTTGAAAATCAATTTTCAGCAGGCACTTTGTAAACATTCATGTTCATTATTGGTCCCTATACATTGTTGCCATGTTATTTTGCTTATGTAAAAATATATTTTATTCATGAGCATATGAGGCTCACTTTTGAATATGAATAGACTTAAAAAAAGAATTATCGATTAAATGCATCTCTGTTCCTGGTATTTCTATCTACAAATCGATTAGTTGCATTAGGACTATTGGTTTATTGTCTCATCTGAAGACATATTTAGAATATCTGGTTCTACTCATCAAGTAGGAATCGCAATTAGGTTTCCTTCATCAATATCCAATCAATCGTTAGACACGAGAAATGCATCGAAATATTCTTTTATCAATATTCTTTAATAAGAGATGCCGAGACTGTCCTTAAAAAACGGAATTGTGTTGAATCGTTCCGAGGAATTCTGATATCAGTAACCGAATCAATCTCTCATTATTCTAATTCAGATTGAATTCAAAACATGGAATCTTAAGACTCGCAACTATATTTCTTTTAAAATGCTAACTTAGCCATTTCTTTAATCTTTTCAGTTTTATTAAAATTTGTCAATAAAAATTCTGTATATTTTGAAAACTATTAAAAATATTAATTTAAAATAAAACTTTTTTTTGCAAAAGCACATTATAAAAAGAATCCAACCGAGATTAATATGGTCACTAGAACCAATTTATGAATGGGAAATATTTAACTGAAGATGAAAATGAACCTGGTATTAAATACCCATTCACCGCAAGAGGAAAAAACATCTGAATGAAAACAATAGAAGTATTGGTATCTGGATATAAGATTGGCCCTAAACAATTTTGGTTTTAATCTGCAGTACTAGCGGAAAACATAAAGTTATTAACATATCTTGTAAAATCTTCAATATTTCTCAAACATTCGGTATCAAATTTGTTCACCTAATAGAAAATAACAAAGAACTTTAATACTTGTTAGAATCTTAGATACAAAATTCCATTTTAATCATATTTCTATTCTCATTTGATCATATGGACAGTCACATGATGTAGAGATTGTTTCAAATACTGACATATGATTCGGCTTTAAACAACTAACAATGGGTTGAGAAGCCATAAAGCAAATTAATCAATTAATCTATACGTAACAAGTTTGGAAACTATAAGTAGCATTTGAAATGCTTGTTTATTTTAAATGATGTGCGTCCTATACACTGTCAAATAGCATGAATTTAGACAACAAATTTGATTCCATGATTATTTTGATTCTTATAAAATCAATTCACCAAAAAGAAATTATTTTATGGCTTAAGAAAACAAAAGATAATTTTACTTTAAACTAGAAATAAACATTTGTAACCCTCTTAAGCGATATTTTACGTGATTTGATTATTCGTCTGGAGACAAATGCAACTACGCTTCCCTTCTAAAACAAAACATTTCATTACTAAGCGTCTTGTAGGATGTTGCTGTGACATCACACGCTCACACCTACTGGTGAGTTTTGTTCTGAAGTCAGGCTATTTTAACAATACGTCTGAACCATTTGTTAAGACATTATTTGTTTAGTTACAAAATAGATCCGTTCTTGTTTTGTTTTGTTTTGTTTGTTTCTAATCTTAGTGATAAAACTTATACATATAGCCATAATAATTCATTAACAGCATCTCAATGTTATTAACACGTTTAACAATTTTCTGATATCGACACGTATCCTTCAAAGAGGATTATAATTAAAATATCGAATAGCAACTAAAGAGAACCATTCAAATAAGAACTTTTGAATAGTAATTTAAAAAGTCATTCAAATAAGGAAGCTAGACTCTCATCACACTTGATATTTATTGTGAGCAAGTAAATAATCAAAGAAATAACAAGTGTTATAGAAATATCATATATTAAACACTTAGTACAACAAAAGAGTATGACACGACTAGTGAGTGCGTGTCGTTTGACTCAGCGTTCAATCTATTCGACTGTTATATTTACCAGCCTCCCCACGAGGTAGGATGTGGCACAAGGCCTAGTTTAATGTGCGGCTCGTATGCTCGGCGAAAAATTTCCAATAGACCCTGTATAAAACGGAGTTGAGTAGCTGATTCCCGAGACAATACTCTGCCCTTCGACATAGCTTTGTCCGGGGATTCTCTCTGTCCGGAGTTAGAGAGTTTGACCAGCACATCTGGAACAGATCTATTCGACTGTTAATATTTAACAGCACCCCTGCGAGGGCTGAAATGTGGCACAATATCGAGTTTACGTTGGTTCTCCGAGACCGTAGGCTGGGCCAAAAAAACTCCATTAGAATCTGCATAAACGGGTTCAGGGAGTGTCTTCGGCAAAGCTTCGTCAGGGTTCTTCTCTGCCAAAGCCAGAGAGTTCGGCAGTTGAACAGTTTGGAGCACTGTTCATATTTAACAGCCCCGCCACGAGTGATGTATGTGGCAAAAGCCCGAGTTTACCGTGGGTTCTCCGAACCCGTAGGGTCGGCAAAAAATATTTCTGTAGAACCCACATAAGCGGGTCCGAGTCTTTCTTCCCTCCCGGACGAAACTTTGCCCTTCGGCAAAGCCTCGTCCGGGTTCCTCTCCGCTCAAGGCAGAGAGTTCGACAGTTGAACAGTTTAGAGAAGTGTTAATATTTAACAGTCCTCTCACGATGGATGTATGTGACACAAGACCGAGTTTACCTTTGGTCCTCGAGTCCGTAGTTTCGGCCAAATATATTCCCGTAGAACCCACAGAAGCGGGTACGGTTGGACAGATTGGGGCACCGTTATATTTAACGTGGGTCATGTGTGGCACAAGGTCGAGTTTATCGTGGGTCCTCCGAGCTCATGGCTCGGCGAAAAATATACCCTTTGAACCCGTATTAACGGGTTCAGGGCCGGTCTTCCTCCCCGGACGAAACTTTGCCTTCGATAAAGACTTGTGTGGGTTCCTCTCCTCCGAAGCGGAAAGTTTGACTGTCATGAACGGTTTGGCACCATTATATTTAACTTTCCTCTCCCGTGGGCCGTATTTGGCACAAGTCCGATTTTAGTCTGCGTTCACCGAGCCCGTAGGCTCAGCCAAAATATTCCCTTTGAACCCGTATAAACGGGTTGAGGGCCTGTCTCCCTCCAGTTACGAACGGTTTGAATCACCATTACATGGGTCTTATGTGGCACAAGTCCGAGTTTATCGTGGGTTCTCCGAGCCCGTAGGCTTGGTCAAAAATATTCCTTTTGAACTCGTATAAACGTGTTCAGGCCCTGTCTACTTCCCTGGACGAAAATTTGCCCTTCGTCAAAGCTTCGTCCAGGTTCCACTCCGCCGAGTTGTAGAGTTTGACAGTCATGAATGGTTTGGCACCGTTCCCCCAATGCCTTCTCTTCTACTAATCTTATAGTAGGCGAAACAGTCGAACATAGACTCTTTAGAGGGAGGTCGCCACAACAATATCACCAAGACAACGGACATTAATTAACAACACTAATGCTAGTCCGTTCAAATTCGTGTTATTTAATGTAAAAGAATCAACCTTTTATTGCAGGTCTATGACCACCAATGCATGCAATTTTGTTTATAAATTAAACAACACTAGTTCCTTCCCTCATGTCGTTTTTCATACATAAAATAAGCAACACGAATGAAACATTTAACAAACAGAAACATAATTCGAATACTTTTTGCTGTTCGAAAATGGTCTTTTGTGACATGAAGTAAATATTTTTGAGTTTCCTCCATTCCTATCCTGTTTTAACACTGTGAAGGAGGGAGTATTTATTTAACTATCCCCGGGTCGCTAACACTACTCCCAACATTTGAGCTAAACACGAAACGGAAAAGTCTGAACGCGAATGAGAAGTTTATCTTCTGCCAATATATTTTCTTCGATATTCATTAGAATTTCTTAATTTTACGCACTTTCAAACAACTTGACTACAAGTTACTATTGCCTAAAATATTCAAAGATATATTAAAGTGGACGAAATTTGATCCCTTTTGGATACGGAAGGTAATTTAATATGAGATATGGTATCACCAAAGGAGATATCTCTTGTGTTTCGATTTTTAATGATCCACAAAGGGTTGATAAACCGTTAAGCAAATACATCATGGATATTATATAAAGTTCTAATGAATGCTGAAGAGGGGTGACATTTGAATTAACTTTAATTTGATTTATGAATTGAATGATGAAGCAAGTTCTATCGAATTCACTTATCTACTTATTTGCTTATTAAAAAAATTAAAAGAATCTAAGTTTGAGGATGGAAATTGAAACGGAAAATTCTTTCTCAGCACAACAGACAAGATGAGAGAGACTAGCGCTACCAATACGGACAGACTAACAATTTGACATTCATAATATTGAAGAGACAGATTAGATAAAAAGCGCGTTGTAGATTTCCGCTGCATAGGGACAGGGTAAAGATCAAGAAATATCTATGATGAGTTTTTTATCAATGATCAAATAAGATTCCTCCAAGTAAATCTTTGTCCCTTTTATCAGCCAGACATTTGATCTTGTTATGTTATTATTTTGCGTTATGTCTTGAAGCTGGTATACGTGTTACCAAATCTATATGTTAGGATAATACATATTCGAAGTTGATGTCTGTATAGGATTACATATGATCTGTCTTGTTCATTCCATTCCATTAAAGAAGAAAAGAATTGTTATAAACATATTCTCGTAAAAAGTAGTGTTGGATAGCAATCACGTTCTGGTTAATATTTCAGTTAGTGATGTTGCTACAATTCTGAAGAAACTCTAATCTATTTATTCAATGAAGTGTAGTTTCTGTAATAAAGAACAAAACAAAAGTTAAACACACTGTATTTGAAAAACTATATGCAGTTAAGTTTTAAAACATGAAACAGAACCATGTGTGTGCAAATAGAATTCGCGGCCATATTGCATGTCTTGTCTTTCTTGCATCTTATCCTACTTTTGCTTTCGACTGTAGGGTCAGTAGAATCAAACTCCTGACAGCCTCGCTAACACAGAATATTCATCACTGATATTAATTGGTAAATTTATCTGGACTCTCAAATAATGTTATTTTCTCTCTTGTGGTTATTTCAAATCCCATTTTTTTATCCATCATATTTCGTGGTTAGTTTTCCTGCAGCCAGTTAGGACTCTTAGCCTCGGCACAAAATCATATTTAAACGAAACAACCAAAGACTTCTCCCAGACTATAACCAGAACTATACAATGTTGATCCCATGAGATGAAATATTTTTAAAACTGATATAAAAAGAAACATAAAGGAAAATGACGATGTTAATGTGTAAAGAAATTCTGATTTCAAATAAGTCCTTAAATCTGCCAAAATAATAATGATGAAGATTCGAAAGTTCTATTAGAAAATCATTGAAATAATTCGGTTAGAAAATAGAATGTTGATAACACACACGCAAAGAAAGTTAATAAATGAATAGGATAGGAAAGGAACGGCCATCGACTCTCTATGAAGTTAGAATATATAGTTGCCAGCAAATGAAAAAAAGCCTATAGATTGGAGCTGTCAAACACAAACAAGTACAGAAATTTAAAAATTTATAAAGTATTTTAAACAGTGGGGGCGGGAGTGTAAAATGCGACACCGTTCTCCAAAAACCCATTTGGAATAGTAAAAGATATTTTCCAAATGTTAAGCAAACACTCAGATACAGGGGATTTTTATTAGAAATAAAGAAAAGTTGTCTAATCTGTTATTTATCATTCATCCTCTTAATATACGACAGTGAATGCTGAACAATCATCTCACAAAGGAACAGAAAACTGGAATCGAGAGAAATGGGGTTCTGTAAAAGGATGCTGATAATTCCATGAATGAAGAGCGTAAGCACCGAACACGTTTTAAGGAAAATGGAAACAAGAAAAGATTTAGAGTCAAAATCAGATAAATAGTATCTGGAATATCTTGAACAAATAACGAGGAAAGATAGTCTGGTGAATTAGACACTCACAGAAATAAAAATTGACAGAGGATATCAGAAGATCATCTAATTGATGAGTTGGGGGTGAATGGATCGTATCAAAGCATATGAAGGGATTGCAAGCTGAGTAAATATCGCTAAGATGTACAAGGGGTAGTTGAATGCAGTTGAATTGAGCGCTAGCATCCTGAAGTGACACGACACAAAGGAGAAGAAGTATCCTAAAGAATCAATTGAAACCATTTTGAATTGTTTTTAATCGATTGACATTCAAGCTACTGATAATTGGATTCGAATCGTACAAAACCCGGACAAGTGGTGGTGTACATTAACCATGTTCAACAGCGTGAAATTGATCCATTTCGACATTGTATTGACATTTGTGATAAATGCATAAACAGAGAATTAAAAGCTCAACGGTTGGATAGGAATGAATAACCAAAACATAGAGTAGAACGGAGTTATCATCTGTGAAATATTATGAAGAGTCTTTGGTGAAAGAGAAATCACTTGGTACATCAGAAATTCCTCCAAAACTGGGCGCCAACGCACACAAATATACAGGGAGTCGTCGGTATTCGAAAACACACAGGCTATAAAGGCGAACTAACGCTTCCTCGTGTGCTGAATTTTAATGTTCTCATTTATATTTCACAGCGGTTCGAAGTGGCCAGGTAAGGAGGGCGAACGTGCTGGTTGCTCGGTGTTGAAGCTGCGGCCACACATTCCAATTTAAAGTTGGTTGTCATGTTCCTGGGGGTTACGATAAATAAGTGCAGTGCCATGATTCCCAAATTCCTCTATCAATATTAACCTCATAGCTTTTCTGATTTGACTACTCTGAACACGAAAAGTCTTCGGCGTCGTTGAGTGGGTGAGAAATCAGCAGCCTCATAATTACAAGGATTCGTTTAATGATATCATTGTTGACTCTATGAGCGAAAACCACCTAATCCATACATCGTTCCCGAAGCTGAAGGCTGCTTCGATAAATAAGCTTTTACTATATTTCTAAATCAGATGCATATAAATTTTCACTCAAAAAATTACTCAATTCTATTAAAGAGATTTTTTTATAATTTGTTTTATTGATCATGTAAACTGTATAGTCTATCCTGATCAGCCTTTCTTTTTTGTCAATTGACATGAAATTAGAATTTTCTCCGCAATGTCGAATTTAATTTTCCTTCTTTTAGAATGGTAGCTACTCAAAGCTAGAAAGATTAGTCCAGCCTGCTATTAACTCATAGGCAAGGAAAGATGGATTCATGCCTTCCCCCGGTTCCATTTTCTGCGCCTATACCTGTCTTATTTTGAAACTTTGCATTTAAAGCTCACACGGCGTTCTGTTTGGAAAATACAAGATTTTTATTTGGTACATGATAGCACCTGCTGTAAATTATAAGATTACAGACATCATTGCATGCAGTTTACTTAGAACACCACATATATATGGACAAGTATGTTTTAGTCGTCTAGACAACTTTATTAGGAAAAAATCATTTACATTCAGGAGTGTATTTGACTAGATTTTAATGAAGATTTTGCTAAGTGACTTGGAAATCGAGTTATATATCGGGGTTGACTAGAATATTTTAATCAAATAATAACTTTTATAATAAATTTTACAATTTTGTAAACTTGATATTTAGTTATAAATATGAAATTGTTTTTGTTCTAAAAATGTTTTTAAAATTTGAAAAAGTATAAACAGTTCTTTCTTTGATTTTTTATAAATATCAAAGCCAGGATAATAATTCCCTTTTCTATATCACCTTTTATATCGTTTAAACTGTTTAGTCTCCAATAAGAAATAGTTTCATTCCTGAAAAATACTTTTGAAAATAATTCTATTCGGTATGAAAGACTAAATAACGCTTAAATATGAACCTATTTAATGAACAATAAATGATGAAAAGGCTTAAAAGGGATTGTAACTAATTGCTTTCGCCATTTGTAGTTGAGCACAAAGTGAGGCCTTTATATGAATGACATCTTATTTTCAGCAGAGACCACCAGAGAGAAAAACCCTCATATAACCTCATAAGTAAAACGTCGACAGGAAATAGGCTCTTCTATGTTGGATTATGAACAGTTCATGTGAATATAAATCGATTTAATGCTGTACAAAGTCTCTACAGAATTCTCCCTTGTTTCTCAAACGGTTACGTGCGGACTCCAATTGAAAATGCCGATACGACACACATGAGAATATTATCACGTGTGGCTCGCGATTATCGACGTAATGGACTTTTTTATTTACCGCTTCTTTTCACCTCTCCATATATACTGCTTCTCGGAAAAGAAAAAAAAGTAAAGGGCAAAGAGGTAATCGAATCGAGGTATTTGAACAGATACATAAGCTTCGGTTTAAAACAAATAGAAACAGGCTGTCATGAAAATAATTTTCGCCTTGTAACTGGAGATTGATTTATTTAATAGTTATTAACTTTTTGCCTACTTTTTTGCCTACTGCGAACTCTATACTCTGCAACTCGCCTTTCTTGTTTTAATACTATAACAAGTTGTGGCAAAACGTCGAATTGCAAGCTATTACCGCAAATATAATGAGTTCGACTTGGACTAGGAAAGTAATTATTGGAACTGTATAATTTCCATTTCAAGTCGAGTTCAATAATTATTCACTAATCACAAAATAAATTGAATGTATTTAAAATTTGAAAATTTTGATCATTACTTTAATTTTAATTCCCAGTTCATATCAAATATTCATCTCAAACGATGTATACACAATAATCAGACGCTACTGATTGATGCTCATTGAGTCTTTTATAGCGATTGGCTATTCACTGTTGCAAACGTTTCTCGGTTATATCTGTGTTTCTAAAACTAAAAAAAAATGAAACCTGTGGTTTATACCACGACTATGCTGAGTGAGCTTTGCCTACATTTTTGCGGAGAGATCGTATCAGCTGACATAATCATTATTTGAATAAGGCCAGTACGCTCACACCCTCCGTCCCGGTGACTTACGATATCTTACTTACACAGACATAGAGAGTTTCAGAAGAGTTTCCACTTCCTATTTTATTCACAAGGCTTAGGTTAATACGTGTTTATTGATTTCAGGTACTTTCCAGCGTACACTGAGATTATCTCTCCTGGCTGATCTGATCAAGTCATCTCCTTGACAATTCAAAAATGGTCAGATTCCAACCTTTGTCCCATAGTCGAAAGGCTGTAATCTCTTGGACTCATGAATGATATCTATAAACAACCACATAATGTGTAATCGCTTAATAAAATAAAAGAAACTTTTTTACAAACTGAATCTACTTCATTGGGTATCAGGTAGTTGGCTACAATTTTTTTTTTAATCATTTCATATAAGCTCCTGGATCTAAAAGTATTGAAAAATGCTTTCAGAGTATGACCTGACTTTGAAATTGAAGTCTAAAAAGCAAATCTTAAACAATCTTAAAAATAACAGAGCTAACGTCGGGAAACATTTTTTTAAAAAGCCAAATAAACCTTGTGGAAGAAGACTGTATCATAAATAAATACGAATACTAAAACCAAAACCTTATAAATTCGGTTCACTATGTCGGACGAAACAATTGTTCTCTCCAGAATCTATTTTACATATCTCTAAGTCTATCATTCAGCCATGCTTAGAATATTGATGCCACATATGGTCCGGTGACCCTGAAATTTACTTTGAGCTCCTTGATAAAATTCAAAGAACAATCTGTCAGCATAGCTCCAGTCACTTTCCCACCTTCGTAAAGTTTCCTGTCTATGTCTTTTCCATAAATACGTTCATGGTAATTGTTCAGATGACCTCCTCGCTATGGTATCTCGACGTTTTTTTGTTTTGTTTTGTTTTTTTGTTTTTATAATCTAAGCGCTGTACTAGAGTAGCGTCGAGATCTCATCAATTTTCAGTTGAGCTGGCTAGATGTAGACGTACATTCTATGCTAGTAGTTTCTTTTCTGGCTCCTCTCCCTTGTGGAACTCCCATCAATTTCATTGTTTTCCATCCAACTTTAATATGCAAAAATTTAAATGTAATGTCAATCGCTATCTACTGTGCACCTGATTAATATTTCCTCTTCCTGCTCATTATTAATGCTTCTGTTTCTGATTTTTTTTCACACCCTTTAACCCCTTGTGTTTTAGTGGCATTACTGGCTTGCTTGGGGGGATTCCGATTAAAAAATATGTGATATGATAAGCGAGAATATGAAAATAATTAAACACCATGAAAACCATTTAAATTAAAATAACAAATTAAGCAGAGAAAAATGGTATAGCAAACGGCCAGAATTCCTCCACTAAAAACAAAGCCAAAACTTCGAAAGGTCATGATGAATGATATTTTGGAAAGAGTTTTCGATGTTTCTATCTAAATTTGATTTTAATCATTTCACACCGAAGATGATGATAATGCCATTAAGACGCAAGCGATTACTTGAAAATGGTGAATAGGTTTGTATTTAATCTTTGGAAGACTGTAGTTGACAGGAAAGCAAGAAATCGAAAAAGTGTTCCACAGGGAAGAAGAATTAGAATAGAAATTACGGTTATATCTGGCTAGTTCAACAGTAAAATGATGCGACCTAGTTGTCAATCTAGTTGTACCATCTAATAATACACTTAAATTCATGCAATCCGAGTACTATAGAGTAGAGCTCATCAGAAGCGTTACCATGGAAATATTAGGGGAAAAACACAGGGGAGCCATGTCACATCGGGGAGAAAGTGAGTGCGAATCATGATGCCAAGTCAGGATCGTTTACATTATATATCTTTCTTTTTTTTTAATTTTGTCAAGAATCTTGAGATATTTAGTAGGAACATCAAACCAGATATGGCAGAAATGTTCAATGCACGGAAGATTGGTACATTTATAAATGATCTTAATAGATTCTGACAAGAAGAATTGTCAAGCATGACACAGTGAACCAACTTGCCTAGCAGTAGAACTAGCATTTGATTTAATGTAATCACTCCACTTCATGTCAGTGAAAAACATGAGCTCAAGATGGCGCAATGAGTTTCTATCCTGAGGGAGGATAGCGTCACCCATGCTGATGACAGTCAGAAAATATTCTCTAGGGTTATTAAATGACAGCCATTTTGTTTAAGAAACGTTAAAATTTACCAGACGTACTTTGCCCCACTTAACCACTGATTAGAGGTCCTTTTCGAGAGCACTTGACAGTTTTACTTTGTCACACTTGACACTAAGGCGAGAACAAAAAGCTAGTTATGATTGATGACGTCGGCAAGGTCGTTGATGAATATTAGAAAGAACGTAGGTCCAAAAATTTAGCCATGGTTGACCCCCGCATTAATGTGATATGAACAAGAATCCTGTCCGTTCAACAGGATCTTCTTTACGCGATTTGTCAGGGACGATTGGGGGAAGTCAAACATTCAGGATTTATCTCAAATATCTTTTTAAAATATTTAATGAAATATTGCTCAGTGATAACATCCCAATCTATGAATGCCGGCCATAGTGATTGACGTAGCTCAACAAAAACAGTCAATATGACTATCAACATTCCAACAATAATACTTTAAATTATAGACCAATAATCCTAACCCGTTTTAACATAATGGAAAGAATGATCTCAACAGGATAATACGGTATTTAGAATCTAGCCGGTTAATTAAAGAATTTCAATTGGGCATCAGGAATAAAAGATGTAAACATGACCATCTGGTATGTTTAGAGACACTTATGAGATGCTTTTATTAAAAAGGAACATGAGACCATCGTCTTTTTCTAGTTGGAGAGAGCATGTAACACATTCTGGAAACAGAGAATTTAAAAAAACAGGGAGAGTATATAACATATCGTGGAAATAGGGAAACGTAAAAAATCGAATGGATCCCGGCTTAAAAACCATCATGTCAATTTTTATTCAAAACCTCTCAGAAAAGCGAACTTCAAAGTGAAAGTGTGAAATAAACTTTCATATTTAAAAGAGCAGGAAAAGTGTGTACCGCAAAAGAGTATTTTGTCAGTTACTCTAATTTATTGACAACATTGATAACTTTGATTCCGTAATGTATTGTTCCTTGTATTTGGTTAATTGTTTTATAGATCGCAGCACATGTCTAGTATAGAACACAAACTGCAACTATGGCTGAATAGTTAAATGGATTGAATTGAATGATTACATAATCTCAAAAACAAAAACTAAATGTTAGCCTTTTTGTAATCTCCGCAACATGAATAATAATCGTCTGCTAAATGGAGATGACAACGAAATATCTATAGCTAAACTATTATGTTGGTGCAAAAATAATGACGTAAATATGTCGTTTTTTGACGTTAAAAAATACGTCAAAAAAACGACATTATTACGTCATTGTTTTTGCACCAACCTAATATATATACATCTCTCGGTAAAATATTTGATAAACATTTTCCTTCGTTTCACACATCGGGCATTTCAGATGAAAATGCAAGAAAAAACTCCAGCTACTCAAAATAATGGCACATATTGATTGGGGAGCGGATAAAATATCATTATTACGAGTCTAATGCCAGATAGTCAGATCCAAACAAGATTGCAGATTTTTCACTAAGGGAGCAGCAAGAAGATTATACTTAAAAAACACTGGAAATAATTAATCTAAATCTCAGACTAGCACAAAGATTATACGCCTCTTGTCGTACTTTTTATAGCAAACTAGCCCCAATTATTAAGGGGACAAAAACCGACATTGCAGTAGTGCACCAAACTACGTTCATGCACCTGAGAACCTTCCCTTATAAATAAGCCTATAAATAATACTATCTTTGATAAAGAAAGAAAATGATACAGGAAATCATCCTCTGAAAAAACACTCAGGTATATAATGCCACAAAAAGACATAGAAAAACATAACAAGGCCCACAAAGCAAATACCAATCTAATAACCTACGAAAGGAATTACAAATTAATTAAAACGCTAATCCTAACCCCATTTGCATATATACAGATGGTCCTAAAAATTGTGTTATAACTCACACCGAGGCGTTATAATATTATATATGGGCTAGGCACACGCCATCACATCTGTTAGAAATTCTTCTTGACTAAATCCATCGAACCGGTCTTTACTCATTCTCCCCACTGAGCCGAGATTTGGCACAAGGTCGAGTTTAGTGTGGAGAACTCGATGGCGTATACTTGGGCTAACGGTCAAAACTTGCGCAACACCGAAACCGCTTGATCAGACACTTTGCATTGTCTATTCTTCTCAGCCTAGATTCCGTCCGTAGACAGAACCCTTGTTGTACTCTGTTCGAAGACAGAGAGCTTGACCATAGTGAGCCAATCAACGGACTGCCTGACTCCAACGGGCTGGTATTTATCCAGTCTCCCCACTGATACGAGAGGTGATACAAGGTCGAGTTTTGTGTGGGGAACTCCAGCGCGTACACCCGGGCCAAAATTTACCCCGCATCGCAATCGGGCAATTTTCATTGTCTATTTTTTCCTCTGCCGAGTCTCCATTCATAGACAGATCTTCAACTGCGTTGTACTCTGCCCGAAGACAGAAAGTGGAATGGTATTTACCAACATTCACACAAATCAGAAAGGGACACACGGCCGGTTTTTTTGTGTTGCGAAGCCAAGACTGTAGGCTCGGGCAAAACTTCCCCGTAAACCTCACATACGCATGGTCGGGTTTATCCCCAAACAAGATACTTCCGTCGACATAGCCTCTTCTGGATTCCTCTCTGCAATCAGAGTTCGACCAATCTGTAAACTGCCTGTCTTATTTAAGACGTCTTGCCTAGTTCATTTGAGTTACTGGGAGTATCTTATTTACTCCAAAAATTTCCCGCTTTTGATATTTTTTTTACTAGTAAATATTTTATTTTTATTTATTATTATTCACCCCACTTCTTACTGGTGAGTTCACCATATACTGAACTTTGTATCTTTTTGTTTTCGGCCAACCTCTAATTTTTCGTACGTTTCCTTTTTTCTGGTAATCATACTTGTACGTTCAACGAATTCTTAGGGTGTTGGTACGTCAAAAATATCATACAGTACTTGAATAGGTCATTCCTTTTTAGCAGACCTTTCTACAGTAAAACTTTTCTTTAACTGATTCCAATACCTTTTTGTTATCATCTTCTTCGTTTTACCATATATATCATTTTTTCCAATTCATTACATTATTGCGCCGTATTCCCACATTTATTTCCAATTTTTATATACTCTGAAAAACCCTTTTCCGACAATATGGGGTCTTTTTTATCCGTTCTTATTCTTTTTTGACCTCATAACAACTTGTCAAACACTGATTTAATTTTTCAAGCGAACATCAATTCCGTCGGTGACATGCCTGTCAGTGTATTTGAATTTGGCCTTATCCGATATAAGCTTAAAAATTTCTGTAGTGCTTCTTCGTTCATTTTTTTCATTACTTGCTATTTTTTCAAAGGTCGATCAAATGTACACACACATCGTTCAGCTTCTCCATTTGATCTTGGGTGATACAGCGTGGTAGTATTCTCTTCAATCGAGAATATTATACAAAATTCTTTAAATTCGAAAGTATTGAATACCGTTATCCTAGACTATGGCATCCAGAGACTATTACAAACGTACAACCACCGTCGTTCATACCATATAAGGAGTCAGAAAAATTGATGTGAATGCTATGATAATATGTAGCAAATTGCAACAAACAAGAACCAAGTATCACGAAGCAGATAAAGGATTTGTTCCAAAATATTGAACCAATTAATATCTTGCAGTTCAGAAATGGTATTTATTGTGAGACCGGAAACTACCTACACAATAGACTCTTCCAGACCTATATTAAGTAGGCGACATAGCACTCTACAAGAGAGTGATAGAGAGTCATGGAGAGAGACAGAGAGTCTCGTACGACTACCAGTGTTGGACACTAATTTATAGTAAGCTCTGCTTACACTATCTCTGTAACCTGTTGTTAATATATCTTTTTTACATGTAATCCGTGTTCCGTGTTTTACTTCTGTGGGCCCAACTTTGGCACCCACATCAGTGGCGACGAGGATTCTAGAAACGCACTCACGGCGAAACCTAAATACCTTACCAATCCCACATCTGGGTCGACGAAGAATTCTAGAAACGCATTCACGTCGAAAAACCGCAATACCGTGCCAGTCCCACAACAGTGGCGACAGAGAAGATTTGAGAATTTCGTTCTCACCGTATTAATAGCGACAGTACTCGAGAAATACACAAACTCCACGCGTTCCCACAGCTGTGTTGAACGTGAAATTAAGCTGGTATTAATACATTAGCGATTTAAAAGCTAAACACCCAGCGTCTACATATATTCCAATACCAAACGCCATTGACAAACTAGCGATTCGACATCTACGGAATATTAAAGTCTGTCCAAATAACATACGAGAACGATTTCTACACAACCACACACAGAGAAAAAAACATTTGTTTGTAAAAAAACTGACAACACAAGATCAAGTACTCAAGTTTCGGAAAAAACTATCGAAAATTTTTTTTATGTAACTGAGTTGAACTCGTGCGTAAAATTATTCTCCCCTCAAATTCATTGAGGTGAGTTGAGTTTTCTTCTTTTTGTACCTCTATAAAAAAACAAATACATAAGTGTGGTGAAAAAATATTCAATTACGTTAAAATTAACGGAACCACGGGAAAAAAAAGCTAAACACACATAATTAGTTTAGTTTAACTATTGTCTGTCCATATTTTTTTTCTGTAAAAGAAAAAAAAAAGGAACAAAAATCTATCAAGATATTTTTTGTGTACCTCCTCTTAGTACACGTGTTTCAAAGCAACAAAAAAGCGCTGTCATTTTTAAATATGGAAGATTTTCAAAAAGTAGTTGAGCAGTCAATGAGCTAGGTGTATAAGTGGTCATGTGACAGACAACACTCCTCTTTACTCCTTACATGAGCTTGACCTGCGGTCGGAGAGATTCCAACCGATCAATCGGCCGATCACTTCAAGCCCTAGCACTTATATAATAATAGCGGACATTGTCTCACAAACTGATCACATAACGATATAAAACCCAAAATTTTATTATTTTGTAAGTACTAGAATGCAGTGACTGAGGTTCAAACTAGTAGAAAGAAACAAACTTTGACCACTGTTTTATATTACAGGAGCTCAAAATTAACAGATGCTCAAAGTCTTCTCACGGCTGGTAAATGTATCCCCGTCTCAACCAAGGCAAATGGGCTTAACCCTCTTGGTAAATTCCCAATTGTAATTGTACTTCGTGGGATATGGTGGAGCATAAGAAAAGTAAAAAAAAAAAAACAAATCCTAATCGCAAATTTAAATAAAAAAACAAATGAAATTCTCTGATTCTGATTCAAAATTAGATGCCGGAATTGAATTCCCTAGATTCATCGTAATCGAATCACTACAAGGAATTCCCTTGGCCATTCTGTCAGCATTCTTTATTTAAAAATAATTGCCAGCAGGCAAATCCTCGAACAGTGAAAAAAATGAGTGCCAGCAGTCTACTTGTAAACGTGAACAATAAGAAACATGCAGATAAGATACTTAAAATGAAATCTTTCTACAATTTAACATGTAAGATTTACCAACACAAAAGACGAGTTATAAGAAAATAGGCAGCTGTCCCGAGCTACCAAGTTAAACAAATGCAGCCTTACGAAAGCAAGAGGTCATCAACTATAGAAGAACCCTGTATAACACATCACATTTGATCATAAATACAGAAAAAGGGGAATCCATAAAAACCCCGTACTCCGGGTGGAATTCATCGTTAGAAATAGAAATATCTCTATCTGGAATCCGTAATACAATCCTACCAAATATGCTACCTTGGACCATAAGAATAGCGGAAATAAATCTAAAACTCTGCAAACGTCATAAAATAAATAGACATCGACGTATATTCAAACTGGGAGTAGAAAAATTCAATTATCCCAGAAACTCGTACATTTTCACGGATAGATCAACACATAAAAATGAAACAGGATTTGAAGAAAATAAAATACACCGAAACACCTGCCAAAAGAAATGTCAATTTTAAGTGCAAAGATTTGTGCAATAAACCCAAGATTCGATTTCATTTTTAGAAAGAAAAATAAAAAAAAATGTAATATTCTAACTGCTGGTGAAATTTGTATGCAGGATGGGTTCAGTATTCAACGGTTAAAATTATAGATTCCAAGCCACATACGAAATGACCTAAGCTGATTCAGTCGCAAAGGCTGCCCAAAACGAAGCACTTCACAATAGTTTCATGATCACTGATACGGATGTATGAAATTAAATAAACGGTTTAATTTCACCAGCAGTGGGTTTTCAAAGCTTAACCCAATCAATCCAGTCCTGGAGTAATATAGACAGATATCTAAAAAGGGGAAAAAGAATGAGGTAATATTCACTCAGCTGTACATAGGCCACACATACCTCAAGAATTCATAGTTGCTGAAGAATGAGCATGCAACAAGTCCAAAATGCCAAGTCGCACTTTCGGTAAAACACAATTGAATGTACACGGTGACCAGGAAGCCTTGTCACTCGTTAAATAATATCATTTTCTATTTCAGATAAATGACACAGGTTCCTACGCTTTGGAAGAACGGCGAATTGCAAGTGTATAAAAATATGATCGTTTGCATTCTGGTAAGAGCATGGAAGATGTGCGACATGACTGCACTGCACGATTCGGCAAACCAGCTCCTCCGAAGAGGACGATACTGTGATGGGGAAATAATCCGAGGGCAGGACGACCCTAAACGCGAAGAGACATATGTGCAGAGGTGGGTGCATCTGTGCTACAACCACCCAAGAAGCCACTACTTCTTGTTCTATTGTTCTCCTTACTTTTTGGTAGTGAACGACAAGACTTTCAGACCACCCTGTACTTAAATAGCACCTTTAATGCAAATACTATAAGGAAAGCAACACGTTAAAACTATTTGAAAATACTGAATGCGTCTTACTTTAAAGAAATAAGTTTACACCAATGTATATAACACCTAGAATAGAAACTGTACAAACTATGTATTTATAAAACATACTTTTATTCTGAAAGTATAAAATTATATACAAAACATCTGTAGTTGAAGCCATAAAATTATGGTCAAAATATTTCAATTTCGGCATTAAATAACAGAGAGAAGTTGATATGCCGCTAAACAAACTCAACAAATAAATTGTGTCTAATCTATTTCAAGAAACCTAATGTCAGTAACCGAATCAATCATTATTCTAATTGGGATCTGTAGAATAGAAAAGGAATGTCTCATCAGATAATGGGTTATTTCCACGGGAAGACATAATTTATCTCGTCCAGTGTTATATAAACAGCTGAGTGACCAGAGGCCAAGTGTATTTTTATATGTGTATCTCGTTGATAGGAGAATAAAATAATTTAGAATTATTACTACTATTGTCGTTATCGTTATTTGACATGAGATGGCGCTGCGTACATGATCTGGTGAATAAATGAAATTATTTTAACAAACCGCGCTGTTCGTCTCGAGGTCCTCGACAAAATCTAGGGATGGATATGCAATGAGGTACGTCCTGACCTGGAATCTCGGCTACAGTCACTTTCTTACAGACGTGCCGTGGCTTCGCCTGTCTTTTTTACAAGTATTTTCATGGCAACTACACAGACGAGATACTTTCGGTGGTTCCCAAACTGAATTTAAGCGTGCTCCTAGGCTGGCATCTCGACCCCACCCTTTCACTGTCGTAACGGTTAGACGTAGCCGTCTCTTCTACTCCAGCGGCTTCTTATCTCGCACTTCTCGTCTATGGAACTTCCTCCCTCTTAATTACTGTCCTGATAGTTTTAATCTTCAAATATTCAAATGTAATGTCAACGACATCTTCTGATGTATTAATCTTGTTCCCTTTCGCTCTCTTTATTCTTTCCTCAAACACGCCTCTTTGCTCTTGTTCTCAGTCTCTGTACCCGCTTGCGTGATAATTGCACTCTCGCCTTGCTCGGGGTGAAATGCTTAAAAATGATAGAACTACAAATGTAAACTATGCGCTTCTGTGGAAGGGATTTCCTAACGCGGCACAAACGTCTAACACAAAAACTACAGACCGCCCTCTCATTTAACCCAACGCAACAGACAACGACTGGGCATTATTTCCTGACGCTTGGACTCTGTATAAGAAGATGTGTAAACGTGTTAACCCAGTAGAAATACGCAAAGAACTGAAAAATACATGCTCGCTCGACGTCAACAGGCTCTGTGTTCACCTTATAGGAACTGAAACCTTAAATTCGGCTACGGAGGAAGTTTTTGTTACACATCCGATTCGTTGTGGTAAACGGCTTGCATAAGGAAGTTCACCGGCAGACGTTTCATTCCACACGTCAGGCAGAAAGTGAATCTTTTAACAAGGCTACGAGGTCATGTTAACGTTTGCTCGTTCAGAGTTCTATTGTCCCAACAGAGAAAGCTGCGATCAGTGAGTCAACTACTCGTGCGACATGATAGCATGTAGATGATTGCGGGATCAATTTTACAATGAACACTGGCGCACACTTCGTGAATTAAAATTGGGCGATTCTTTTCAGGTCCAGAATAAAGATGCCCCTTACCCTCGTCGGTGGACGAAAATGTAGAGAATCGCGGAGATATTTGGTAACCGGCAGTACCATGTGCGAGTGGATGGAAGCAATCGAGTAACTATACGCAAACGTCGCGTCGCTTCCTCTGTAAGATTCACCCAGTTTTTGATATCCTTCATCATTCTACCAAGGGAGTGGGTTCCTTGATCCCATGGCACCACGATTTACAACCAGTTCAGGATAGTAACACGGAAAATAGATTAAGCACGTCTAGGCTGCAGATCCTGGTATCCTCTATGGTGATCGACACGAACCCCTTGTAAGCCAACGGGCAGCATAAACCGAATGCCACGAATAATAAACCAGAAGAAATGGAAATTGATGAGAATACCAATTGGAGAATACCAATATCGGACAACACCAGCCCTAATTAAACGGCCATATCAAAACATGCTAGCATCACAAACTATACCCACAAAAATGCGAGTGCAATCGCACACATATGCTGGGGCTAACCTTCAACTGACTACGTCAATCCATCCTGTAGTCAGAGGATGGAGGGGGACATGTTGAGTAGAAATTGAAGGTCTCGTTAGATAATAGGAGACTTCCACAGGCAGACATTATTTATGTCTTTCACTGAGTGACCGAAGGCAAGTTATATTTGGTACAAGAATAAAGTAATTGAGAATTACTCTTAGCATCGCTGTTATTTCAATGATCCTGTTTAATTCATTCATTCTTTTAAGATTGATGTATATGGCTTTTAAATGTAACACTTGGCTAGTTTCTTTATTCAGTCTTATTAAAAATTACATAAATTAGACAACAATAATTTCGTACATTTTGAGGGAAATAAACTAAGTATTAAAAATATTAATTAAAAAAAATTATTTTGCTAATAAACATTATAAAAAGAATCGATCTTACTAAATAAACAGGTTCACCAGAAGAAAATTAACGGAAAATATTTAAATTGAAGATGAAAATCAATCTAGTATTAAATACACATTCCTTCATCAGCATCCAATCAATCGTTAGACACGAGAAATGCATCGACATATTCGGATCGATAGTTTAGAATAATTCTTTTATCAACATTCTTTAATAAGAGATGCGAAGGCTGTCCTTAAAAAAAACGGAATTGTGTCGAAACGTTCCGAGGAATTTCGATATCAGTAACCGAATCAATCTCTCATTATTCTATTTCAGATTGAATCCAAATCATGGATTCTTAAGACGCACAACTATATTGCTTTAAAAATGCTAATTTAGACATTTCTTTAATCTTTTCAGTTTTATTAAAATTTGTCAATAAAAATTGTGTACATTTTGACAAAAATAAACTATTCAAAATATTATTTTAAAATAAAACTTTTTTTGCAAAGGAACATTATAAAAAGAATACAACTTGACTTACGAGATGAACATGGTCACTAGAACCAGGTCATGAATGGAAAATATTTAACTGAAGATGAAAATCAACCTGCTATTAAATACCCATTCGCCGTAAGAGGAGAAACATCTGAATGAAAACAACAGAAGTATTGGTTTTTGGAAATACTGTTCCTCCAAAACACTATTAGTTCGAATATGCAATACTAGCGGAAAACAAAAAGTTATTAACATATCTTGTAAAATCTTCAATATATCTCAAACATTCGGTATCCAATTTGTTCACCAAATAGAAAATAACAAAGAACTTTAATACTTGTTAGAATCCTAATTTTCATTATAATCTGATTCCTAGGTTATACATATTTTCATTTGATTATATGGCCAGTCAAGTGATGAAGCGATTGTTTCAAATGCTGATGGTAAATAATCCTAATATTGAAGCAAATTATATGTTAGTATATCAATAGCCTGGTTAGCCACGAGATCTACTGTTCCATCTTCAATAAGTAATATAGTCCAACAAAAACAAAGCAAGTACTATAGAAGAGATAGCGTAAAGGAATTGTTGGAAAATACCAAACCAAAGGAGATTTTTGCATTATATAAACGAGATTGCCTTCTGTAATAGAATATAAGTTTACGATCTATTTCGATAAGGTTTATAATTGAAGATGACCTACAACGTTTTTTTTTACGTAAACAATTATTGCAACTAATCTGTATACAAATTTTATTTGTAGAGTCAGCGTTGCAAAATTAATATTTTTCACAATATTGTTAATTAAATATTCATTCGAAAATTAGGTATTCTTATCGAATTCATAAATATACCCAGGCTTTAAATAAATTTAAATACTAAATTTTATTTAAAACAATCAACCTATATATAAAATCACTTGGGTCACTTTCTTAACTTGAAAATCCCCAAATGAATGTCTGGATATAATCTTTGCCTCAAATACTCGCCGCTGAAACATAAATTATACAACTATCTCAGCCAATCCGTTAGGCTGACAAATGATCACATTTTATGGACGGTCTAATTCCTCTCATTCTACATTCATAATGCAGACGGCAGTTCTATATGAAGTCGCCGAGCTAATGCACAACAACGGTCATGTGCTCAACATTTCCATCGCTGATTGGCTGCCAAAATTGACTTAGCAGTTCTCATTCTCTTCGCAAATAAGAGGAAGTGTGAAATTTCCCGGAAGGAAAATAATGTATTGCTAGGCATCAGAGACTTCAATTAACAGTCCTTTCATCGTTCTTAATTTGGCTTCTCTTTGACACGATATATTTCGATGTTCACCGGATCATCTTCATTTTCTCTTGTACAATGTCTTATAGATTATTACTGAAAAGACGAGAGAATTTGGCTTGAATTGATATGTGTATAGTGTAATCCGATTATCGGAATATGCCAGGCAAGCGTCGTCCAAATATTAGTCAACTGAAAAGATTTGACTGGCCACATCGAATTCTCATCCAGATAGACGTGGTAGGTGAACGTCTTAGCAGCTGGACATGATCCATGCTATTGATTCGATGGCCAGTGTTCAAAACATATCTGATGAAGGAAATAATATTTTCACACAAACAATTTATGTCTTGTTTTGTCACAAGGCATTTTATCATGGTCTTGTTATTAATACAAGAAAAGAGAATTATTCTTCAAGTTTGGTGAATAAAAAAAACATCAGTGTATATTTATCTTAGAATGAAATCGTATATATATATATATATATATATATATATATATATATATATATATATATATATATATATATATATATATAAAATACAATATAATATAATAAAAAAGGCTCAAACACTAATATTCCATGGTTATAATTTATTACATAGGAATTGTAATCACGATCCAATTCATCAGACCTACAAATTATAACCATGGTATATAACTGTTTGAGCCATTTTTATTATATTCTTACTCTGTCCTGGAGTTCTATCTGGATACCATCCTCTTGGGAATTGATATATATATATATATATATATATATATATATATATATATATATATATATATATATATATATATATATATATATATATATATGGTGGACTATCCCGTCGTATTCGACGTATGAGGGTCAAGCAGCTCAATTCCTGGGAACCGACAGCCAGACACTAGCACATATGATTTGATTATAGTGGTGAAGACTTTGTGCAAAGCAACCACACTTTTTGAAGAGCCGAATACAGTGCGATGGAGTAGTGGTTATCGACTCGGATTAAGGAATCGGAGAACCGAGTTCGAATACCAGTCGAATCCATTACATTCACTTACGTGCTAATACCCTTTAGAAAAGTATTAATCCTAATCTTCTCCCTCCAGCTATAGGCTATTTGGAACGTCTGGATTCTATAGCCTTGGATGGAAACTGGTCTAGGAGCAGTCTGAATTCAAAACCTGTGGGGAGTGTAGTCGTTTGGGGAACTTGTGGCACATGTGTATATATATATATATATATATATATATATATATATATATATATATAATTCAGTCAGGTTTCGATCCTAGCTAGAGGCAAGTAGACACCGAGCCACACTAATGAGCTGTGATACAGTGAAACTGTCTGTGGATGACAATATATATGTTCCTGAATAATTTATTTCGGTTGAGCTTTCTGGTGAGGAAGTGTGGGTTTGTAA
>OZ010572.1:148827182-149012182 GCA_963932145.1 Acanthosepion lycidas
GTGTGTGTTTGTGTGTGTGTGTTTAGATAGATAGATAGATAGATAGATAGATAGATAGATAGATAGATAGATAGATAGATAGATCTTCGCTATGGTACCTAGATTTTTCAACTTAAGCGCAGTACTGGACTTTCGTCGGGATCTCATCACTTTACATTTGGACTGGATAGATGTAGCCGTAGATTTTATACTAACAGCTTCTTTTCACGCACTTTTATCTTATGGAACTCCCATCCGAGTCAATGTTTTCCCTGCAACTTTAATCTGCACAAATTTAAATGTAATGTCAATTGCTATCTACTATCCTACTGATTACTTTTCCCTCTTTTCCCTCATTATTAATGCTTCCGTTTTTAATTCTTCCACACCCAGTAACCTCTTGTGTCGTAGTGGTTTTATTTCTTTGCTTGGGATAGAATCGATTTAAAAAAGGTAACCGTCAAATTACCAGATAAGTGGAAATAGAGGAACTGTAATAACATTCTCAAACCCAAGAAGACAAAACTACTTCAGAAAACGGTCGGCTAATTATCATTGATATCTTACCGCTGCAAACTTCGGACCCTAGGATATGCAACAGACATAGTTTCAGAAAATTAACGGCCTTATCACTGATTTCCAATGGGGTTTCCCGAACTAAATAAGCACTATTATTGTTTGATTTGCTTACAAACATTCACGTGGGAAATATTCATAAAAGAACGCGTGGCAATTGTCATTGGAGAATTTATAACACTTGAAAATAAGCTATTATGAGAGACTTACATGACCTTTGGGCTGAGAAGCAAACTCTCAAACTTTATAAATAATTTCTCATCTGTATAGTATCTATTATTTCTGAACCTAAGAAACAAGAATAATTTTTCCAGAAGGAACCATTCTGTCATTTAAAGAATTTAACTTCAAGTTTAACATTTTCAAGAAACACGCCTAATATGCCTACGTTAACTCTACTCTCTATTTCAATGATCGTTTGAGATGCTACAGATCAACACACATCCACACAGTCGATATTGCCTTAATACTTAGAACAGCTTTGCCTTAATGCTTAGAACGACTTTGCCTTAATGCTTAGAACGACTTTGCCTTAATGCTTAGAACGACTTTGCCTTAAAGCAAACGAACGGCCAATAAAGAATGGTTTCATATTTTCAAAATAAAAGCAAAACGCTTTCATTTGTACTAAGTAGAAAAATGTACATTTAAGGTTGGATAATGTAGCCATATTATGTCTATTTTTATTTTGATGCTCTCATATTCACGGATTTTTACGGCTGTAATTAAACTGATTGAGAAAGACGTAGCTGTTCTTTTTTTAATTACGTGTTTTAATTTTAACAGACTGTTTTAAAACACGTAATTACAATTTTTAATAAAGATCTTTACAATATCAATTAAGTTACCTTCCTTACATAGCAGTAAATTTTTGAATTAACAGAGCGCGTTCTAGTGCATACACAAAAATATTCATAACTCTAAATTGCATTAATTCATATCGTCGCAATTCACCCCTTAAAATGGTCTTGCAAAGTACTGTGGAAAATAAAAAAAAATAAAACGTATAAGAAGAGCTACGGCATCTTTCTCAGTCAGATTAGTTATAGCATTGAAAAAAATATCTGTGACTATGAGAGGATTAAAATAAAATAAATAGACATAATATCTAAATTATTCAGCCACACGTTTGAATATATATATATATGTGTGTGTGTGTGTGTGTATGGGAGAGAGAGAGAAGGGGGAGGTATGATATTCTTTTAATTTAATGTGAAAGGTGAGATGGCTCAAAACTAAATTCAAGGAAAACCTACAGCAGAGTTAGTGCAATAAATTTCTTTAAATTACGTAATTTCTTTTGTCTTTCGAGCGACATCTCAGGATCTTGAACTATGAAAAAGCTTATTTGTACCTGTTTGAAAAGTATGCAAGAAATATGAATTTTAGGAAGATTATTAAGGAATAATTATTTTTTTATAAAAATATCTTGTGTATTCCCTTGGCATTTTAGTCTTTTTGTTTATATATTTTGTATATTAATGTTATTATTGCTATAGATTTACTTTTTATTTATCTTACCGACACGATAAATTTCAAATGCTTCTTCCTGGAGGGTAACTGATAAGAAAATTGTAAAACTTTTAAGTAAAAGACTCAATATTCGCGGCGTTTTTGTACGAATTTATTTCTACTTCTAAATTGATAGGCATTTTCAAAACGATAACGGAAGCGAAAATAATGAAGACCAAAATCTATGTTTTCTTTTCCGTTTTCAACTAAAAAGGAAAACTGTCTTTTGGCATTTTAATGATAATACTTGAGTTAGCGACTGAAGAGTTCTTAGAATAATCTAAACAAGTTCTTTTTCGTAAAGAGCACTTTCTATTTGGTGCATCTATTAATCCATTTCGATGAGAAATATAGGACACGCAACAACATCAGTTGCACATTTTGGACTAAATTAAACCTACAGGTTTCAAAATTAGCTATATTATATATAACAATATCTTCAAGAAAACTACGCATTTGTGACTGCAAATAAACTATTAGCAGAAATGAACTCGTAACTTGAAATGTATTTTAATTCTTTTTTTTTTTTCCTTATTCTACTTTTGTTCAATTCCTACTTACAGCTGGAAAATTTAATCAAAAATCTTTTCATATCTGTCAGTAGATGCAGCAAAGATGTTAACACAGTAAGAAGAAAGCAGATTGTTTTTTACATACTTATTCACTAAAAGAGTGCACCTTTCACTTTCAGAATGTCTTACCACATTTAAAAAAATATGTAGCAGAAAGTTGAATTTTAAACTTTATACAGTCAGCTCTGCTTTTCCGCAAAACCCAATGAGTTTTACTCAGCTTATTTTCTGTCACACAATAAAAAGTTGTCAATGCCGTAAAATTTCTCGTCTAATAGTCTAAGGAAAGGAAAAAGAAAACTCCAAATGAAAAGCTACGCCCTAAAAACCTTACTTTCATCACCTCATTTCACAACGCAAGTGAACACTTAATGTCTTCGATAATGCGCACAACACAACTCACATTATTTTCACTCGGCACGTACTTATCCCCACGACCGGTTTGTAATTGCAAGCAAAAGACATGGAAGACCTGTGTAAACCTTCATCCGTCAAGATAGATTGTTCGAAAAAAATTTTAGGAGAAAAATTTTATTTGTCTTCTAATATATTGTCATAATAGTTGCACAAAATATATAACTCATTCCTACAGTATTTACATTATTCGGAATATTGTCCTCATCTTTGTCTCCATATTTATCTCACGTTAATTCCCCTCTCCAAATTCGCCACTATCTTAAGAGAGGGCAATTAACAGGACATAACTGATAACTTACATCCATTAAACATGGCACGTGGAACTAGAACCGTCTACCCCAGCGAGCGAAATAATGGGTTCAGTTCGACATTCCAACCACCTGAAGAAGGCTGGACCGTACAACGACCGAAACTTTGTGATAAATATGGCGAGGAAATTAGTCCGAATAATGAAAATAGTGTACATAATGTCTCATCTCAGAAATATAGACAGATACTGAAGGATGTAATAAATATGGCAACAAAGATGAGGACAATAGTCTGAATAATGTAAATAGTGTACATAATACCTCATCTCAGAAATATAGACAGAAACTCATTCCTAGTCTTCATTATTAATTTTAAATGAAACTCTTTCAAAATTTAACTTATAACATTATATACCCGTCATCTTAAACATGACAAAAAGAAAAAATCTGTTGACCATTTATTAATGGAGCATAGGATGAAGGATTTACTTGTGTTTGGACGGTACGATGCTAGTTTCAGATGTTCCACTAGAGTATGTCTGAAATTGACAACATCTTAAAGCACTAATGTAACAAAACCTACGTGAGCCTTGAGAAATATCTCAGATAATGGATAGCATCATTTCAACAATATCGGACCATTACAATACAATTAGCAAAATGAAGAACCTCGATAAACGCCTTCCACGTGAACTCAGTGAATCTTAAAAGAGTTTCGAAGAGTCCTCGCTGCTGCATCTGCAAAATATGGACGGTCGATTTCTGGATCGAATAGTGACTTGGGATGAGAGATGGATCCTTTATGACATTCGAACGCTATCAGCTCCATGGCTTCCTCATGACGAAGTCTCGAAACCCTTCCTAAAACCGAAATTGCACCAACATAAGAATATGGTAACTGCCTGGTGCTCCGCCATTGGTCTTATCCGTTTCGGCTATCTAGAATATAAGCAGAGCATCACTGCTGAGGTTTACTGCCTGCAAATTCAGTTAAATGCAACCGTTAATCAACGAGATCTCTTTCTACCTGGATGACATCGCAGGGCCTCACCGATTCGGGATACGAGACTTTGCCATATCCACCATATTTTCATTATCTCTCGCCAACTAACTACCCCTTTTTCAAGTATTTTGACAATTTTGTAAGCTAAAAGACATTTTGTTGCAATGAATGTGCATAGACTATTTTTAAAGATCTTGTTTGAGCTGGGAGAAAAATTGTAATCTGTTGAAGATAAATATTTACTAGCATATATTAATCTGTCTGAAGATTATACTGACATTGACAAAAGATTATGTTGCGTTAATCTTCCATGTAGAAACGGCCTCCGTGCCTTGAAAAACTAAATTTTACCGGGTTTGGATACTGATACAATGAAGCAAAAAATATTTATTTAAATGGCGACAACGAAAATATTACCTTGTGCGAGACTAAAATTCTTCTCCTTCTTGAATTTGATATGTCGTAAGAGTATCAAACTTTTCAAAGTCCTCATACAGAGGGCTACGGTAAGTTTTAGCCACCCTTAATTACAACAATTTTGGCCTGTGCTATAACGTATAGTCTTTTTTTTCGGACAATACCGTGTTAGTATCAAGCTACTCTAATCTATGAACGATAGTTGACATATTTTGCACTGAAAGTTCGCGGAAGAAAGAAAATTTGTGAATTTCAACGACGACAAAAAATAGGATGGCATCAGTGTGGCAAGTCAAATAGAGAAATTGCTAGGGTTTTCCAGGTTAATCATCAAACGGTTAATAATATTGTCAAGAAATTTAATTAAGAAGGCCATTGTCGTGTGGAACAACGTTCAGAAAGACCAAGCATCGTGTATGAGCGAACGAACAGGGCACTGAATAGGTAAGTCATCAGAAACCGTCGTCAGAGCGTCAAATATGTCACCAAAAGCATGGATATGTCGCCATATGCAGTGAGAAAGACTCTGGAAAACTATGCTATCAAAGAAGAGTTCCAAGAAAGAAGTCCTTGATTTCAGAGATTAACAGGAACAGACATATGAAGTGGACGAGAGAATTCAAGAGTAAAGATTATGAATTTTGGTAGTCTGTAATTTGATCAGATGAAATTAAATTTTGCTAGTATTCGTACCCGAGACAGGTTTGTGTTCGAAGAAATCGAAATGGGACTTGAAACACTGAATATCAGCAGGTGATCATGAAATATGGGGGGATTGGAGTAATAGTGTGGGTCGCTGTCTGTTTTGGAGGGAAATCTGAGCTGATTCTTGTTGACGTGCGGTTGAAAGGTCCAAAATACTGTCAATTAGAGAAAGGAATACTCCCACTATTTGAAACCCATAAGATTGACAAGAATGTCTACCTTTTTCAAGAAAATGGAGAACCATCTCAAACGATCAAAGTAGCAAAGGCCTGGAAGGAATCACAAGGAACCAAGTCACTGCCATGGGTACCCCCCAAAGTCCTGACATGGATCCAATAGAGCACGTTTGGGAGCACCTTGACCGAAAATTTCGAGAGCGTGCAACCAAAATCACGTTAGTGGAAACCATTAAAGGAACATTGCTAAAAGAGTGGCAAAATATAGGTCAGACGATTGTTGATAACTTGATCAAATGTACGAAAAATCAAATACAAACACTAAAACATCCTCCATACTAGTTCCAAATACCCTTTTTGCTGAGTTGTTATTACGTAATTAAATTTTGAAATTGGGTATAGTTCATTTCTATTGGTTAAAAACGTTTTAGGGCCACTGTATGTCTCTTCCTGATTTTTTCCTTAAGATTTCCCTCTTTGCTAATGCAGTCACTCCATAATATTCTCAGCATCCTTCTGTAAACCCACAAGGAACAAAAACTCTGTAAAGGAGCGAAACGATCTTCGGAATCAACTTACTTAGGTTGATGCGATTAAAGATGTTCAAATGTTGTCTTTCCATTAACGATTAGAATCGCTTGCTTATATTAAACTCAAATCCTTCAATGAAAATAGAAAGCTTGTTGTTTTCCACTGCTGAGAATCGATTTGGCTAACATCATAGAATCACTGAATGACTTTATCTATGATTCAATTTCCTTTGTATTTTTTGAACAGTGGAGAGAAAAAAATCAATAAAGCATAACAAGCCCAGCTTTCAGCAATGATAAAATAAAAATGTATCTCCATGTCAGGAGAAAGAATCAAGCGATGATAAGACTTAATCTTAAATGCCAAGACCCGCTCCCACTCTCTCTTCGAACCATCAAATCCTGCTTTTTATTCTTCATTATTTTCTATTTTTCGACCACATGACTTTTCATTTCTCTATATTGATTTCTTTTCGTCTCTCTTTGATATTTTTATTTATTTATTTTTTCTTGTGTGTGCGCGTGTGAGATTGCGCGTGTGTATGTCTCAAGGGCGCTAAAGATTCATTTCATTCATTTATTTTTTTTTTTTGTTCATTTCTTATGATGATCTAAATTCACCCAACGCTTACTTTCATTATCTTTTGCCCCGCAATGCATTTGTCGATTTCATTCATTTTCTTCTTTTCTCTAAACACAAAACTATTTTAGTTTGTAGGCTACAAATTTCCCTTTGATATTCTAAACACACACACTATTTCCCACACTCTCTTTCTCTCTCTCTCTTACTTTATCTCTCACTCTTTCTCTCTCTCTCCCCCTCCCTCTCTCCCATACACACACACTCTGTCTTCATACCACTCTCCCCTAAAATTGTCACATGTTGTCTCAGGCTATTGGTGCATGCGTACAAATAATACTAAAATGTTTGGAGAAATGTTTCTTGAAGCAGTGAAGAAGTTTGTTTTATTCTGGAAACATTCTCTGATAATTTAATGCATTTATCAATCTAACACGATAATCTGAAATCTTGGTTGAAAATATAAGCAAAGATTACGATTAGGTGATCATCAAAGGCAATAAAAAGACGTTAATAAGAAAATTAGATTATTTCATTCTTAAAACTCCTCTTAAACCTCAACTATTAAAAAGTCTTGTGTCGACTGCTTGTTCATATCAAATTATTACTTTTCTATTTAATTAATGTGATATTTCAGTATAACTAGAAAAATGTTACAAAAATACAGGTGTAAAAAATACACGTGTAACATTCAGGAATATACTTTTTATTTACGGATGGTGTGTTTCATATTCTTTCAGTTCCATGAGAATAATCAAATATATCACAATTTTTAATATATTTTAAACTAATTCATTTATATATATATATATATATATATATATATATGTGTGTGTGTGTGTGTGTGTGTGTGTGTGTGCATCTATTGAAAGCATGATTAATTTTCTGCACATGATTTCGAAAAATGCTGCTTCATTCACACGATAAATTTAAAAATGTTCAAAGTAATTAGTGTTTCCCGTAAAGTAATTAAATTTCAAGTTTCTTCAGATTCAAAGTATGTAATTATCCTAACTCAAAGAGAAGTTTCAAATTTTTCTTAGAACTGTTCTCGCAAGTAAATAAGATCTACATCATTAAAGTCAACACAAGATCTGAATCCTGTCTCTTTTTAATCCATACATTTGATCAACCACTCCTCTGAAGATTTCCTTAGAGGACAAAGTATCAGAAATCATTCTGTAGAAAATAGGTTACGTTATTTTATGACCATGAAGTGTTTTTAGATTTATAAGGTCCATTGAGACTGGAGAAGTTTGTAAAGTCCATGAGGTTTGAGCTTATAAATTCCATTGAAGTTTGAGATGTTTGTAAGGTCTGAGGAAAACTATGATATTTGAACTGACAAATAAATTATTTTGTATTTTCAATTACTCAGATTATTATATTTCTCATAAAATTTACAAACACACCATGAAAATTCAAATGTCTTTTTTATCGTAAGTATAAATTCCAAATATTATTTCGGTTTTCCTTAAAATTTGTTGGGTCCATGGCATTCCCAACATCCGTCTATACAACCTCATCTTTGTTGCCTTAAGACTCTTCTTCATCTGCGGAAAAAAATTCCAGCATTTGCTCTCATATGGAAGGTTTGGTTTGGTTTGGTTTGTTTTAAGGCATATCAACCTCAATGGGTTATGTAGTGGCGACAACATTTTTATTGCTGGTAATATTTTGTTTTTTCTTATAATATTTTTCTTTCAAAAATGTATCCTTGGTAATAATATTTTCTTTTTTTTTTTCAAAATGTATTGCTGGTAATAATTTTTTTAACAAAGTATTTCTGGTATTAAAACCTATTTTTTACACTTTCATAGTGTTTTTACCCCAGTTTCAGGGTTAACTATTTGCCCATAGCTGTGACCCTAATAGGTGTTACCACCCCGGATCAGAGTGCACCTGGAAACACCAGCAATTAAGAGGTGGTTCCACGCTATTCAAAACCTCCTGATCAGAGGCCTTGCTGCTGGATATAGTTTATCGTCATGCCCAGGACGCCTCATATGGAAGTGTTGGAACGACTTCAACACTATTTGTTTTTAAAAACATTTTTTCTTTTTCTTAAAACGTTAATTCTATTATAATAAATATTGACTGGAGAGCTATTTTTCTCTTTAGTCGTTCCTTTTATTAACATTTCAAAATAAAAACGGGTAAATTTTACTCTTCTACAATTCCTTGACGGAGAAAATCACGGATATCACTGGGAACCTGAGTTTTGCTGTCCGGTGTTAGGGACATGTTTCCTAGTAATTGTCGGACGATTGTTTCAAATCTGTAATCCATGTTGCTTTATCACATTAAGATTTTTTACAAACTCAACTACAAAGTGACAAAAGTCATGATTTAAGCATCTTCAGAAAATAAAAAACATTCTACTTGAGCATCTTTCCCAATTTTTAATCTAACCAGTTTTAAATATCACAATAATGAAAGGAACCTATTTTATCTAATTACATATTAATAAAACACCTTTCCATCATCCTTGATACTTGATACTTGTCTCATATTTGTGAAATATGTTGCATTTGTCTGCAGATTGCTCACGCCGTGCCTGACGTTGTGTAACTATCTTGGCACTCCAAGAGAGAAAGTTTTTTGTTGAATCTTTAACTATTTCTCATGAAAACTGGTTTTTGTAATACCCACTTATTGTTGCAATTATGAGGTCACAGGAGCCATGTTCTCGTTTTGTCAATCAGGGTCAAAACCTGTAGAAAGAACTTCAGGGTATGCATACTCTTTAAGGAATTTTTCCATCAAACTTGCATCTGCTTACTTTATAAGAGTCGACAATACTGAGAATGTTGTTCCCAGGTGCCATGTCAGAAATATGGCCAGTGCTGAGAACAGAAAATGCAAAAAGAGTCAGGATAATATCTGCAATATTTATAGACATTACAATTTACCTAAGCAGCGAAAGATATTACTAGACTTTGTGAGAAAAGCTTACATTACGTATGTTCGCATGAAACTGGGTGAACAAGACCAATCCGAAACCTACATATAATATGTAAAACATATGTTCAAAAATGGAGATATTAGACAAAAGGCCAAAAAAAATCTAATCTAATCTAAACTTTGGCATTGCTATGGTGTTGAACAAACTACTATCAACATGACGACTGATGCTTTTTCATGACTGATTTATCTAGTTTCAGTTCGAATATAAAGTGTTACATGGTTTTATTCAAATCCGCTATTCAAATTGTACCACACTTACCACCGCCAGAGTTCATGTCTATTGTGAATTATAGCGATGATGAGAATGAAGAGATGGCGTATACTAACCTGGAAGACGTGACCTATGAGTGACAGGAGGCTTTGCTGAAACTTTTTAGACAGGCAGAAGTGAATTATTTAGTTGAGGATTTCTCAAAGAAAGCCACCCAGCTGTTTAGGTCACGTTCAAAAGGAATGAACCAACTTCCATCGGGAACCAGGTTCGCATTTTATCGGCATCGAGAGAATGGTTTGATTCCATTCTTCAGAAATGATGATGAGCATTTTTTTATTGCAATGATGCTAAAATGATGGTTGCTATGAAGCGTTAATACAATCCAGAAAACAGGAGGTATTTCATGGACACACCTCAAATGGTGTGTCTTGCTGCTTATTGTGTTTTCTTCTTTACTGATTGGATATTCTATAACGTAAAAGCAAAATCACAATTCTATGAAAATAGAGCTTGAAAATATGCGGTAGGTGAAGAACAATTGGACTATCTGCGTGGACAGTCATTGGATTGATTCTTGGTCTACAAGGTGCTTATAGCAAGTATCTTTGCTTTTTTGTGTCTCTAAAAGTGACCTTCGTGTACGAAAAACAGGGTCAGTTCAAAATTGGTGATAAAATGATTTCAGTAGGTCACTGGTTTTGTTTACTTCATTCCATATCAATCTTTGGCTGATGAAGTAGATGGTTAAAACTTTAGACCAGGTGGTGACTGTTACAAATACTAAAGAAGTACGTTTTTATCCCTGTCCTCCGAGAAAAAATATGGCGGATGTGTTTAACGGGTCAAAGATTAGGCGGCTATTGCATGACGAACAGTTTTTGAAGACCGTGTCTAGTTTTGAAAAAGGACCTTGGAATGGTTTTGCTGCGGTTTGTGTCTGATTTCATAGGAAATTGGAAGTCGTCAAATTACGTGAGAACTTGAAAAGGCTCTGTTAACCAGTTTTCGAGCACCTGGCAACAACACAACTGTAAAAGTGCATTTCTTGTATATTCATCTGGACTACTTAACTGATAATCTTAGTTCAATGCGTGATGAACAAGAAGAAAGATTACATCAAGACATCAAAACAACAATGTATAAAGACAGGTACAACGCAACTATGCTGTCTGAATACTAATGGTGTCTGCGATACAATTCACGCAAAGCAGTAAAGAGAAGGTTCATTCTTTGAGAAGCTGAAACTCCTGTTTTACAGAAATATCTATGCTAAAATGTGTGATGAATATTTTTATAATATATTTGTTAACTAATAAAACTTACGATTTACTTTGAGTTTATTTCTGTATTGTATTTAATGGTGAAAGTGACATTTTTTGATAAAAAATTAATTCCATTTAAACAAAAATTTATGAGGGATTTCTGAACTCAACACTATCAAATTAGGTTGAAACAATTGTAAACTGCAAGAGAATTAGTTTTTTTTTTCGTAGATGTTCCCCAGTGTAATCAAAAAATATTATGGTAATTTGAGCTTTCCATGTGCACACCTCAATCTTTTTTTTTTTTTTTTAGATTTATTTTTCACTTTGCATGTAACTGCTTTATTAATTTCCCGACGAAGAATGTTTATTGAATATCTATAGAGAAAAAAAAGCTTTACTCTTTCAATCGAAAATAAAGCCATGGTTAAAAAAAATTCAATATCTGTATAGAAATTCCAAAAATATAAACATTATTTGATAATCTCTCAGCCATGGTTTCTCTTCAAGATCTCTTTTTTTTCAGTTTAGAAACATCTCCAATTTTCTAGCGATTCTTCTTACAGTAGAAATATCTACACAAAAACCTAACATTGTCGATCTTAAAATATTGATTGTAATCAAAGTAATAAAGCAAGAAAAATAATTTTTGGGGGTTTTGTCACCATTTTACAGGAATTAAACACACACACACACAGATATGTGTGTTTGCATGCATATATATATATATATATATATATATATATATATATATATATATATATATACATACTATTATTATACATATACTTAATATAAATATATATATATATATATATATATATACATACATATGTATATTAAGTGTATATATGCATATATATATATATATATATATATATATATATATATATATAATTGCACAAACACACACACACATGCGCAGGCACGCACACACAGACACGTATATATATATATATATATATATATATATATATATATTAAGTATAGATATGTGTGCAGTTTTCTTGGTATTCAGATATTCTAGAAAAAATCCTTTTAAGTGATTATCTCGAGAATGCCTTTTTATACATTTGTGGACGGTCGATAGTTTCCGTGCTAATCATAAAATATTCTTTTATTGAGGGAAAGAAAGATAAGTACGTGTAAACTTTCTTATATGTTTGCTTTTATGTATGTGCGAGCATTTTACGTATATATACAGTGTCTCTCTGAATATGTAAACACATTTTGTCGTTCGCCTGTTGTAGCAATTAGCTTAATGTTAAATCCTTTAATCATAAATGCCAAACATTGGAACTCTATCTGTAAATAATGGTCTTAATTGTAATTCTTCAGATAAATTCTCAAAAGGATTTTAAAAAATGTTGTCCAGCGACATTTTGTTTAATGAACCTAGCGTAGGTAAGAATTTTGTATGAGTATTAAAATGGAAAGTAATTAATTAAACAAGAAAGGGACATCATACCATTGGGGAAGTTAATAATTAGAAAGAATTATTAGGGGTGGGGGTATCTGCTAACGAATGGCGAAGCATTGAATATTGCATCCGGTTTTTGGGCGAAACAAAAATGAATTGGCGCAGACAGTTTCGAACAATCTCTCTCATGCGCCACATGCGGGATGTATTTATCGGATCCATGTTGTCATGCGTACCAGCTGGGCGAGAGTAAATGACGAAATATTTAAGATAATATACTAGAATATAATCATGATTTAACTCTCGGATTATCTTTTACATCTCAGATTATCGGTTAAACGAAAGTACAGTGATATAAACGCAAATATAAATGTAAATGCACAGACGTATCTAACATTTTCCTTCTAAAGATTATCTATATAGTGACATACGCATCTAACATTTTGCTTCTAAAGATTATCTACATAGTGATATACGCATCTAACATTTTGCTTCTAAAGATTATCTATATAGTGACATACGCCTCTAACATTTTGTTTCTAAAGATTATCTATGATTACGAAATATGCATAACATTTTTGTTCATTCTCGTCTGGATATCATGAATTAATATCGGTGCGAGGGTGTGTGGCTTTGGGAACTTTCGTTGAACGTTGATCTTCGCGCCAGTGGGTAAGAGACTCTGGCTTCTCCATCTAAGCATAGTTGGCTTAGCCAACTAGTTAGCAGCTACTGAGAATCTTTGATGCGATATTCCGAACCTAATATTTGTAAGATAACATTTCTTCTAACCTGTTTTTTATACTCTGATGTGACAGTCACCGAGTGGAAAGCCTACTCTGGTATTTCGCAGAGTGAAAATAGTACGTATTTCGGTCAGCGCAGTTCAAATCTTCTTAACATAAAAACTCTTTATTTATATTAAATTTAATTCATACTTCTGATATGTCATGGTACGAATTCCTTATATGATAGTAGTATTTTAATTGTTCTCTGTTTTCGAAGAAACATGCGATGTATCAGTATAGACCTTTAATTGATTTTAAGAGTAATAATTTGGATGACCACACTGTTTATATTTTGATACGATCTATTTCCTATAATTCGCTATCTTTCTCCTTAAATATAATCTAATTATATCCGACTCCTAGAAACAAGTAGAGACTTTTCGTTTTATTTTTCGTGAAATAAAAAGAGATGCAAACATTCTATATCTGTGTTGCCTAACGAAGGTTCTTATCCGGCCAATATTACTAAACAAATTAGTATTAATAGAAATAAATAGAACCGTATACTAATATTTATATGGAAATTACACTTCTTGGTATTCCAGTAATATTATCCAAACTCCACACAAATAGATAAATAAAACTGAAAATGAAATTTTAATACAATGAATTTAATAACTTGAAGGAGGACCTAATGTGACCAGACACATCAAATTGCATGAAGTCGTAGAAGATGGCCACAGACAACTAAATAAACCATAAAATATATCTGAACTGAAATCTCACGAAGGCAAATTACTTAAGTTAAGAGAAACATAGAGAGAAGCACTTAAAACAACCAAACACAAAGAAAAAGAAAAAACGTAGATTCTCATTCTCACATAAACTTCTTAAAAAAAACCTCAAAAGAAAGTTAGTTCATCGAGCTTAGAGCCAAAGATTTTTTTAATTATTTATTTATTATCACATTATTAATGGGTAATTTCTACATTTTTTTTTTATTATCTTTTACTTTTTATTCCTCCCATTACCATGATCCCTTTAGTTTTTATCATTACCATGATCCCTTTAATTTTTATCATTACCATGATCCCTTTAATTTTTATCATTACCATGATCTCTGTAATTTTTATCATTACCATGATCCCTTTAATTTTTATCATTACTATAATGTTACGGTTTCTTCATTATTTCTAATTTGTTTTCGTACAGATGAGTTTAATTTTACACATCTATTTTTATATGCATAAATGTATGTATGTATATATGGGTGTGTAGGTATGTTTTTACATATCTATATGTATTTGTGTGTATATATATATCTGTGTGTGTGTGTTTGTGTATGAGTACATTTGTATATATAAGTGTGTATGCATATGTGTATGTATGCATGTGTGTACATGGTTTTATGTTTATATGTTGTGTTTACATATGTGTATGTATATATGTATATGCGTATATATATATATATATATATATATATATATATATATATATATATGTAGGCATATGTGTATATATATGTAGGTATGTATGTGTGTATATGCAATTGTGTTTATGCGTTGTTGTGGTAACAAATAGTAAGTTTTTACATGATTAAATATTTTTATATGTTTATGTTAAATTTGTAATCTCTAGGGGAAAATTCCATGCTCTTTTTCTAATTGTTCTTAGTTACACATCATTTCTCTTATAAAATCCCCGGATATAGTTTGGCCTTTTCTTTTTGCTTGGACCTTTTCTTTCTGTCTTTACTCTTTGCTTTTCATGTATACATAAGTTTAGTAAATACAAAACAAACGACAAATTATCATATATACATCGGCTTTGAAAATTGGCTAGATTTTAAATTTGAATCGTGTAATCATTTATTGTGTCTAATGTCACCACAAATGTATCCACACTTTTCCAGTGTAAGATATTTTTTTTTAAATTTTAAGTCATGCCTTCGGTAGTGATTTATTTACCTGTATCTCAGCCGTTATTTGACTTCTCTCTTTAATTGTTTTTTCTCTACCTTCACTTTAATACCTTACCTATTCTTCTTTCTTCCGTTACACCTGACCTTAGAGTTTTCATATATTTCAATCTCACTCACAAACATACAATCTCACTGAAATTTTGTTTTTTATATCCGGAGTTATGCTTTCTGTGTCCTTTTGAATTTGTAGGTCTGATAAATTAAATCATGATTACGATTTCAATGTAATAAATTATAACCATGGAATATTAGTGTTTAGGCCTTTTATATTATATTCTTGCTCTGTACTGTACATTGATCTCTACCTTGAATTTATCCTCTTGGAAATCTACACACACACACACACACATATATATATATATATATATATATATATATATATTGACCACGAATGTTATCAATATATAGATAGATAGCCTGACGATTGCGTCTTGCATTAAAACAACCTATCGCCTCTAAATGTTAACATCTATGTTCGCTTATATAAAATATATATATATATATATATATATATATATATATATATAATTTCTTATATTTTTTATATCAACAAAAAGTATTCAGAAACATATGACATACTGGAAATTTTCCAGTTTGTCATATATATATGTATATATATATATGTATATATATATATATATATATATATATATATATATATATATATATATATATATATATATTCTTTAAATGCAAGCACCACACATTACATTAGAACCAAAAAGATATACAAAAATAAGAAAAAATGAAAAAAAAAGAATAAAATAAAATAAAAAATAATATATACACATCATGTTTATGGACAGACATTAGCCCCCAAAACCTGACGAAAACTACTGTCCCTATTCATATAGTTTTCCTGAGATCTGCATATAGACTCATAACAAAAAAGGTATTACACACGCACACTTTATATATATATATATATATATATAATTTGTTATTAATCATTTGTCATGTATGTATCTATTCATTTCTAAAGAGAATTGTCTAGAAAGAGATTACTGTAGTGAATTCACTGCCTGTTGTGCTCTTGTGAATGTATCTGACGAAAAGCAGAAATTGACACATGAACCAAAAGAATATTGAATTATAGAATTGTCCAAGTTGAATGAGTGGAGCTGACTTTCACTTGTACGTTGTTATATTTATTCGCAATAATCAGATGACAAATGTACAAACACAATGTCTTCTTGATCTAACATCGATTAAGGATAATTTTCGTATCGATAATACGATTTATATTATGAAACATGTTACTGCTGTAGAGAAAAAAATGTGACTGCGAAGACTTTCACCACTATGATAGAATGTCTCTATGAAGTGATGCATATTCACTAATGTGGAGATTTTGTGGGAGGAAATGTTGGTAATAACGTTATATATAAAGAATGCATAATGCGTCTTTAAAATTACAAAAAAATATTTACAAAAGAAACCTTGCTAGTTTGAGAAAAAACGCACTGTCTAAAATTATACATTCCTCTCAACTGGCAGCAGCACATTGTTTCAAAAAGAAGAACCCTCGAGGACAAAGAACTCTTCGGCCACCATACGAACTCTATCATCCTTAACTAGCTTCCATAAGAGCATGAAGATGCATTGAAAGAAGACCTGTCCAGCGATTTGCATTCACCACGGCGTATGAATTCTGGAAAAAGTGCCTGGAATAATTTTTGCCAACTGAGAGAGCATTTCATATCCACAATGGGACATTTCAACCCGAGAGCCTCCAAGGTTATAAAGAATATTATTCCTATTTTATCAGACCATGTTCATCTATGGAATCAGCTCCCTCTCTTACACAATATAATGCCTTTCTCGTTTATGGAGAGACTATTCTTTGCATATAAATGGAGATTCAAGTTAACACTATTCTAACTATAGAAGGAGCGATCTGTTATGTGTAAACGATAGGCTTTCGCTTCGTTCCTACTTCTCGACGGTACCTTGTTGCGACAAAATCCAAATCTAGGAAAGTAACGTAGAGAACATGCGGGCGAATGTCAACGTTTGGTATAACGACACGTCTTCCGAGCCTTGATGTTCCTGACGAGGTCGAACAAGACTAGACAATCTAGTTCGATGCTCGAAAGTGGAAGAAACGCAAATCTCACGTCAAGTTGTATAGATTGTGGCTTCCACTTCAAGGAAAGTTTCCTCTTAGACCATAGATAAAGTTTATCCCCTAGAACATCCAGCATTTTGATCTAGTTGAAGCCGGACACTGAGTATCTTCAATAAGCCATTTTTCAAACTGAAACGCCTTGGTTTAAACACTCGCCTTCATGAATCCCGCTGCATGCCATGAGATAGAGCAGTTGATCATAGCCTCGATTAAGGTATCATACCTTCTGATTTCTTTACCAACTTTGTCGTTCTAAGCATTCCGTGATACAAGCTCAGAAAAATCAACAACTAAACAAAGTTCATCGGCTCGGTGATAGGCCAGGGTTCGCATTTAACTTGCTAGAGTAACATTTCAAACATTTCTAAAAGTGGACAACCTTGATGAATGGATCAGGACAATATGGAAGATTTTGACCTAAATATATTCACTTTTACCAACGCATATGAAAGACATATACATAAATCGAAAGTATGGCCCTCAACAAACTGACATCAGAGAAATCTCTAAAAGTAGCAGTCAACCACATTTAAATTAATCAGCTGGGCATCTTTCATCTTTTTCCAATGTCCAAACGTATCAAATATATGATGTCCTGAAGTGCATGCTCTTCCCAACACAAGTTTCTAGGAGCCGTTCAAACTGGAAAAAACCGCCTGCAAATGCTTAGTTAGGATCATAAATTATCTCCCTAGGTTTTTCAATGCTAAAAAAGATTCTATCGTCTTCCCATTCCCCCTATGTTTATCATTGCGCTGATATTTAATCTCCCAGTGAAGCGTTGTAGAATAAACTCACTTTCCAACCACTTCTGACAGCAAAGGGACAAACGTGCGACTCTCTCAAGTATACTCCGTAGGAAAGACCATTCATTTCCAGTGTCTTGTCACTGAAAGTGGTTTAAACTTAACTAAATCGCCATCGAAATAGGCAAGGCTAAACCGCTCCCCCAGTTCATCTAAAATCACTTGTATAAGGCTTCGTTTGTAATAACTTTCGTCCATCCAGGGTTGTGATATTAACGATATGTGATCTATCGTCTTCCCTATTTCTTGTTTTAACATTTAAGCGCTCATATTTGTTGCCTCGGAAGACATTTTTTTCTTTAAAATAAACAACCAGAACTTGGTCCATTTTATAATCAACTGTATCAGTTCAGCTCCATCTATGGCTCCACCATATCCTACTGTTACAGTCCTGTCTACTCTAGAATATTCTAGTAAAAACAGAACCAGTGAATAAACTTATACCGAAGCTTTATTCCAATTTACTCTGACTACTCGTCTACTGACGGATTAGCAGTGTGCTTTTAATAACTTCTACATCTTAAGGGGAGATAACTGATGATTTATCAGTACAAATATTATGTCATTTGCTGTGATAATGTATCTACGTTGACGAAACTATGGGCGATATATCGAAGTAATTATTTGCTTCCTTGAGCATGCGCCAAATTTCCTGCTCTTCCAGAATCAGTCCTAACATCAGCCTCAACAATGTAAACATTTTTTTAAACACGTGGATGTCTTATACATTTTATCTTCTCTGACGTGTGATACTTAATAGAAATTTCAAAATTCTTTCCGTATGCTCGATCTATTCTGATATTTTTCGTTTATCTATGGTCTTTTTTTTTTCTGACGATCAGATAATGTTGGGGTTTTTGATAACAGTAACGGTAACGGAGCTACAGAAAGGGAAGGAGTTGAAAATAATTTATGTATAGTAGAGGTCTGTTTTTAAGTGTGTTAAATTAGGCACCTTATTTATTTTCATTTTATCATTGAAGAAAATATTTTAGAAAGAACGAAAAATTAACGTAGATAAAACTGAGGGGAAAATTACGCTTACGTTCATTTGCAACATTTTTCACATTTTGATATATTTGTTTTCTATGTAATCCAAAAAAAGTAATTAAACAACATTAAGAAAATGAGATTATAAAGAGTTCCAAATAAAAACGCAGAAATGAATAGACAAAAAATCCATAACAAAAATATTTCGAAAAAAGGAAATCACGTTCGTTCAAATCAAAGAAAAGAATGATCGTCCAATTATTTTTTTTAAATTGATAAAATTTAAAAAGATTATTTTTCAAACAAATAACAAATGTAATGGTTCACATCTTAATTTTAAATTAATATTTCTATTCTAGTTTGATATTTTTGTTGGGAAGTATTGTAATTTGTTTAACAGAGGCTTTTTTTTACTGAATATATAGTTTAATTAAGATTTGGGGATTATCTGTAAAAACGAGACACTTTTAAATATTATGTTATGAGTTCACTTACTTGCACTAGCATTGTACATATATATATATATATATATATATATATATATATATATATATATATGCACATTTCATTGGAAACGACTGACAAGGTGCTTTTATTTAGTTTTTTATACAATTTCTCATGCGATCTAATATTTTTTTTTCTTTTCAGATGATAAATTATATAAAAACTGTCCTCTTTATCCGAGCGCTTTACATTTAGCTATTTTCAAGGATTATACATTAACTGATCAATCAAAATTCGTAAATAATTATATAGGCCACACTACAAGTTTGAAACGCAGACTAACTTTACACCTTTCTGACAATAGCTCAATTAGATCTCATTTAAATATTCATGGACACTATTCGGCACATACTTGTCGACAACACTAATATAATAGCATCATCTATATGCAAAAAAGGCTAAAAATAATGGAAGCCTTATTAATAAAAACAAACAAAACAACACTTAATAATATTAACTTTGAACATGGACATAATATGTTGACTGTGTTTTGAAACAAAAAAATGAAAACATTTTATAAAACATACATACAACAAACTATTTCTAATTTTCACAGTTAAAATATAATCCTTTAAAAAGTGTAAAAGTATGGCCAAAAGCGCTCCGGTAAAAAGAACATTCGGACAGTTTTTATATAATTTATCATCCGAAAAGATAAACAAATTATTAGATTGCATGAGAAATTGTATAAATAAACTAAATAAAAGCACCTTGTCTGTCGTTTTCAATGAAATGTGCGTCAAAAAAGCATTGCTGCCTAAATACACAAATATATATATATATATATATATACATATATATATATATATATATATGTGTGTGTGTGTGTGTGTGTGTGTGTGTGTGTATGTGTGTGTGTACGTGTATGTATATATATATATGTGTGTGTGTGTGTGTGTGTGAGGGAGAGAGTGAGTGTGTGAGTGTTTGTGTGTGTGAGTGTGTCTTTGTGTGAGTTCGTGTGTGAGAGTGTGCGTGTGTGTGTGTGTGAGAGAGAGAGAGAGAGAGAGAGAGAGAGAGAAAGATGACATAGAAATAATTCCTGCTTGGTGACTCTCAGTTTCAATCCTACCGGTGATATTCAAATGTACACACATTCTGTATCTTACAAATGACCAATCTTCCAAAACTGATCTATCTTTCCCCACAAATATAGAACAAATTAAACTATATATTCGCAGACAGACACACACACACATATGTGTGTGCGTGTGCAACATAGATGTTTGCTTTCGCTTATATATTCATTCTTCCCCAAACTCTTTGTATTCTGATATCAATTCCTACTTTGCCTCTGTCACCTGAAATATCCTTAACCACCTAAGATCTTTATATTTCGTTATTTCGTTCATATTTGATTCTAATCTGATTATAACTGAAACCTACAGAGAACAATTATCTCAAATATATTCAGAAAAACAAAATAAGGAAAAGATTAACAAGCAAAAACAATTATCATTGCTTTCAATCGAACGTTACTGTCCATTTGCTTTCTTTACTTACCTTTCTGATTGAGTCGTATCGAAAACAAACCTTAGCCATTAACTTTAAATTAAGCTTTGCCGATCAAGAAAAGATTAAGGAATAATAGTCTTTGTATCGTGTTATTCACTAACATTGCCAATTAGTGTTATATGACCTTTTCTATTCAAAGCAAACGTTGGCTTCTTTAGAAATATTTCTCGGTAACTTTATCACTAATTGATCGTAAGTCTAGCTATTTTATTATCTAGGATTTGAAATCTCATCATTTATATAGAAATTATCTCGTAGGTGCGAACCAAATAATGGTGGATTTCTAATAAAATAATATCTCTTCAATTTGTTTATTACAAAAACATTGTTTCTTTGTTTGATATTATAATATTTAGGCAACAAACTTTTATTTACTTGCGTGTATTTCCTGTTGTTGTTCTTCAAGTACTCTAATGAATCCGTTCATACCAACTATATTTAGAAACAGATGCAGTCAGCTAGGCTCAGTGGTACCAGAATAAAAGTGAATTTGAAATCTCCTTTATGACTGAGGATTAAATCGTTTATTATATTGACTATTAATTATTAAATTTTAAAACATCTTTTCATTGTCAACAAAAATACAAAACGATGACATATTATCGTATTCTAAACAGTGTGAAGTTTTCAAAAGTATTTCACCTTCAAGTCATAACAGGAAAAAATGAATTTTATCTGTTCTCACTTTCTAGTCTAGAAACAATGTTATTTTAAAATATTTTCTTCTTGACTAAAACTGGAAACATTTAAAGGCTGATTTTACCGTTTCAAATAAATTGTAAAATTAAACCGAGGCGAATAAAAAGGAATCGTTTGGATGCTTACAAAGTTTCAGTCCAACAAAAACACTAAAAGGTAGCATAATACAGTGTTATTATAATTTTTATTCCATTCGATTTCAAGAAAGGCGTTACTTGTCATCTCTTTTTTAATCTGTTTTGCTTACGTGTTATCTCGAATATTTTGTTTTGTTGCGGCTCTAGTTGTTTTGTTTTGTTTGTTTTTTTTACTCCCAACAAAATGTCTTTCACAAAATAAATCGTTTTTCTTTCTATTGTTTCAACATAAAATCGAACAAAAGCGGAAACAGAACAATCTGAAATCGGATACATTGACGCTTCGTCTTTTAGTAAATTGGGTCTATCTGGAAAAAGAAACTTCTGCAGTGTCATGGTGTTGTCTGATAAAATATAAATCTTCATAACGTTTTATATTGTACAGAATATCGCTGGAATCTTGACACCAATGTAAATTTTACTGGGAATAGCATAAAACAATATATCCACATAGTAAATCAGTATTAGATTATCAATGGAAGAATTTTGTTCATTGGTATTGGTCTTAGTAAATTACAGGACTCAAATGCCAGAATTTTACTTAAAGCATCAATTATATGAATGCTTATAAATATTTGGTGTCAAATATTTGTAGCTCTGCGGAAAAGAATTACGGGAACAGATTTTCTGATCATTTTCCAATTGAAAATGACAATAAAGTCTCAAAGACGCTATATTTGTTGCAGCTGAAACTAACTAGATGCAGGAATTCCGAAAATAATGTGAAAGTGCTTTACATGTAGATATCTTAGCATATGCTATTGTTTCAGCAGATTTTAAAACATATATCACCGTTGGCTAATTTAATCTCCGGAAACCGGAAACCGTCTATCATATCGATGAATTTGACATCGATTATTCCTTCACTCACAACCCAATAGTTTGCTTTTTTCATTGTCTTTCCCAATAGTTTGTTTTTCTCATTGATCATCCTTCTCGATAGTTTACTTTTTATTGATTGTCCTTCCCAATAGTTTGCTTTTTTCATTGATTATCCTTCCCGATAGTCTGCTTTTTTCATATGATTGTCCTTCCCAATATTTTTTTTTTATTGATTGTCCTTCCCGATAGTTTTCTTCTTTTAATTGATTATCCTTCCCTATAGTTTGCTTTTTCATTAACTGTCCTTTCCGATAGTTTGCTTTTTTCATTGATATTCCTTCCCAATACTTTGCTTTTTTCTTGATTGTCCTTCCCAATAATTTGCCTTTTTTCATTGATTATCCTTCCCAATAGTCTGCTTTTTTAATTGATTATCCTACTCAATAGTTCGCTTTTTTCATTGACAGACTTTCCCAATAGTTTCCGTTTTTCGTTTATTATCCTTCTCAATAGTTTGCCTTTTTTCATTGATTCACCTTCCCGGTAGTTTGTTTTTTTATTGATTGTCCTTCGCGATAGCTTGCCCTTTTCGTTGATTGTCCTTCCCAATAGTTAGGTTTTTTCATTGATTGTTCTTCCGAATACCTTGCTTTTTTCCTTGTTTGTCCTTCCCAATAGTTTGCCTTTTTTCATTGATTATCCTTCTCAATATTTTGCTTTTTTTCATTTATTTTTCTTCCCGATATTTTCACACATTATTTGTAATAAAGGAGACAACGCTGCTGCCAACAAAGTTTCCGAATGCCTATAAATTTAAAACTGCCCTTGATACATAAAATAGAAATTTCTTCTCATACGCTTATAAACCGAAAGCAAAAAAAAACTTTATTTGTGATAGATTACAATCTATAAAGATTGCTTATAATTTTTTTTCACAAGTCAGGCTGCGGAAGTTTTTCCTTCTACTTTTCTCCTAAGAATAATTACCTGCATATCTTGAAAATCTCAATTTGCCACCGAATTTTGAAGTGACTGCCATGTGACTTAGGAACCTATAAATCCCTGTCCAACTGAAAAACAGTACCATTGAGATGCTGCACAAAATATTTAAAAATGCAAACTTGAAACAAAACAAAATAAAAGATCTTTTAAAATAGTTCCTTTTCAAATTCAGTGACCTTGATAATGATACGGTTAACAAAATCTTGTCGTAAAATTCGCAGCAGACATTCAGTACGCTATATGTTCTAATAAGATGTTTTTATACTATTTATACTATTTACATTGTTCGGGATATTTTCTACGTATTACTGTCACATTCACGACATTTCAGTCGTTGTTCTTACCTGCCATTTTCAGGTGGTATTTGTTTGAATTTCGAATCGAAGTCAACCTGAAGAAGGCCGGAACCTACAAAGGCTAAAACGTCATGAATTTTACTGTGACGACGAGGGAACAGTTCAAACAATGTAAATCTTGTAAATATTTACAATACTTCATCTCATAAATATAGACAAACATTTTTTATATATAAATGGACTCAACAAGTTGTGTCCCAAGGCAATACAAAACTAGCGCTAATAACCATGTGAAATATATTTATCCATCACTCTTCTCCACAGATCAACTAGTGAAAAAGTAGGGTAGACTTTAGATCTATTCTCTATGTGATCACATCCTCGGCCATCGTTATATGTAAAGACCTATTACTATCACATTTCTACTGACAGGAAGTGGAATAATTACACAGCGGAAATTGGTAAGTCTGCTGCGAAGAATGCTGTTTGCTGACAGACAATCTTTCTCGCTAAAATCCTTCTTGCACGTCTATACATCAATCGTACATTTAATATTTCCGCCATATTTCCGCCATTTAATATTTACGCCATATTTTATCTGGTGCTCGATATATCGAGAGATTCTTGACATAACCAAAAAAGGATCTGTAATGTAATCTGTACTATCCTGGCATCTTCACATCAGTCACTTTACCACTATCGTAAATTGCCCCCTCTCTCTCTCTCTCTCTCTCTCTCTCTCTTTTTCTTTCTCTTCCTCCCTCTCTCTCTTATAAATATTTTCATGTCACTTGCTCCGACTAGCTTTCCTCCTTGGTACATCGAAATTTGTAATACTAGATTGGCAACAAGGTTTCATGTATTTACTGTTGGAATAACCTGATGCAACCATAAATTATATTCTAATAGTATTTTTTTCCTCGAACTTCTCTGCCGTGGAACTCTTTTCCGGCTTCTTACTCCCATGTCCTTTACGATCTTCAAATATTTAATCGGCATCTTCTTTCTTCCTGACCCCTGTCCTTTTATTGCCCTTTCTCATTAACGTCTTTCTTATTTTCTTTCACACTCTTGCGTTTTAGGGACCTCTTCGTCTTATATGTGATGGAACGATAGAAAGAAATCTTCAGGAAAATCCAATAATTGTCCATTCTTATCTACCTGACGAGAAAATATATATTCTATTTTAAAGTGGATTTGCTCTTGGAAATTTGACCATTTTTATGACATTTATTTATACCTGACTGTTTCCAACGTACTTCAATCTAACAACAAAATTTTTTTAAAAACATATAGATATCAACTGTAAAAATAGCCATGATGATAATATGAAACCATACTATTATTCGTTGGGTTAATATATTCATATTTTGAATTCCTCGAAAAAAGAACAGAATGGAGTTTCAAACATTTAACTTGAGAGTATTTAGATATCACTGAAGACATAAGTAAAAAATCGGAAACTGTCTGTGAATATAATTTGTTTAAATTTGAAATTCTTCACGAGAGCAGATCCTAGAGTTTTCGTAAATATTATTCATTAGAATATTTTAAATTGCAATTATTATAAACTTTTTCTTCATGGCAAATCTTAAGTATAAAGCAATATTATGTACACTATTTACATTATTCGGACTGTTGTCGTCAACTGTTGCCATATTTAACACAACGGCCTTCTTCATGTGGTTGGAATATCAATACCCTCTATTTCGCTCGCTGGGGTAGACTGTTCTAGTTCCACGTGCTATGTCTAATGGATGTCAGTTATCAGTTATCTCCTGTTAATTCTCCTCTACCGCCTTAACGAGGTATTGAACTCACATTCTTTGGGTCCTGTCACTGGATCTAACTAACGCCTTTATCAACTGCCCCATGTGTCCTTGAGGACATATGTGTATGAAATTTTGGCATTATAAACCTAATGTCTTCAGCAACCATTTTTACCAGTGCTCATATTGCAATTTTTGCTGTTATCATTGCATGTTTTTTTACGAGGGGAAATGGAAAAATCAGGCGTGGTTAAACACATATAGAAAGAAAAGGGAGATCACCACCCTCTGTGTGATCAGGTTGAAATCACAGAACAAGAACATCATTGGAAAATTCGTAAACTTTAGGAATCAGCACATATGCTAGGCCACAAAAATTTCCTGAGCCGACCAAGCATAGAAATCGATATAATATGGGAACCTGTAATAAGGGGTGCCAGAGAAAATTGCAATATGAGCTCTGCTAAAAAAAAAAACACCTGAAAGAGCGTACAACGGCCGAAACGTTGTGATAAATATATTGCAACAAAGATGAGGACAATAGTCCGAATAATGTAAATAGGAAAGCAAGGAATATATATTCAAAGATGTTCATAAGAAAGGAAAGGATTTAATATACAAGTAAGACACACACACCATAAAATAGAACGTTATGAAATAGCGTTATTAATGAAAAATGCAATATTAAATGTTCCGCCAATTTTCAGACGAGTGAAATGAACTCTGTTGGCATTTTAGAAAATTTATTGAGACTTTTATTTTTATTGTGATTTCTCCAAGATATCGTGTCAACAATGTATTTTTTTTGTTAAATTGTTAATTACTATATCAAATCAAGGACACGAAAGCACCTGACGCGACCGACTTTTACCGGATATTTGAGAAAGAAATTTCAATTCAATTCTCTGCATTAATGATACATAAACACCTGAATGAATACAGATGTACCAGAATTTGATTATGATTATATCGTTTGAATTTTAATTAGCACGGTTAAGATATTTTGAATATTGAAAGCTAATCTGATTTTATTGATAATATTAATTAAATATTCAATAAATGTCAAATTACTATCACCTAAAAATTATTTACACAAATATAATTTGCGTCTGGAATAAATACAAGATTGAACCGAAACTCTGATTCCATTGTCTTTTTTCAAACATTATTTCCTACACTATCTGCTTTCCCATCTCTTTCAATCGTTCTAATTTTGTCTCCCATTCTCAAATTCTTACTTCATATTTATATCTTTATTTCTTTTCATATCATTCTCTCTTTTTCTTTGTTTGTCTTTTCTAATTTTCTTGTTTTCCATCGTCACCTCCCTCACCCTCAGATTTCCCAAATATACACACTGCTTTATTCTCCATCTTTCACTCTTTACAAGTCTCTGTGCTTTCACTCGCCCCAATGTCTTCCTATAAAAAAAAATCCATTTTCTTTTTCTCTCGGGAGTAATAGATGCATTTTACTCAATAACAGAAATCATGGGAATTTTTATTCGTCACTCTATTCCACTCGGTAAATAAATATATTATTTTATATTTATCAGGCTATCGATCTATATTAAGAATTAACAGATGTAAAACAGCATGAAATATAAATCTCTAATTTTGTAATGCTCACTGCTTGCCTTTGTCCGACGCAAAATAACACTTTCCTCTTTTTTTTTATTTGTCTATATTTCATGTTCTGAATAAAATAATTCATGAAACATCTATCGTCAATTTCATTTAAATGCAAAAATTATAGACGAATTATCATAATTTTCCATTTCGATCCAAATAGAACGTTTTTTTCAGGAATGATTTCTCAAAGACAATTTACATTTAAAGAACGTCAAATCCATAAGCATTGTATTAATTCTTATTGCCATTTGTCTCGTTTTCATCACTGTCAAGTAATTCAGTCGAAATTTATTGTAAACAGAGATTCAATTTCACATTTTTCATAAATGCAAACAGGCGGGATATTTTACGCTGCTCATTTTCATAATAAAATTTGACAATTCCTCGAAATATATTTCGAGACAACTATTTTTTAATAGTCAATCAAGGAAACATATTTCATTAAGAAAAAATTAATGTTTATTTAGCAACACGATCTCCTCTGCGTCCATTTCCCAATATTTCTTTTTTCTGTCTCACTAGGACATATTAACAGTCAAAAATTTCAAACATTTTCGTATATATTTACTAAAAGGATGAACACATGTATCACCGAGTGAAGATCAAACTTGCCACTAAGTTGTAACTGACCGAGCAGGAAGAGCCTGTTAACCGTTACAATACGTCGAGGAACACACTTTTTTCTATATAGGTAGACACGAATCATTTACACATATCTAAAATTTATGTATAATGTTTAGTTGGTTTTGTTTTACAGCATATCAACCTCAATGGGTCATTATATCCGATAACTTTTTTTTTCCGGGTAATATTTTTGTTTTGTCAAAAATCTATTTCTGTTAATATGTTTTCCTCAAAAATGTAGAGCTGGTAATATTATTTCTTTCCAAAAACGTACAACTGGCAACATTATTTTTTCAAAAACGTATTATCAGAGACTTTTCTGTTGAACGTAGTTTGTCGTCTTACCCAGGACGCGGATGTAGTTTATCGTCATACCCTGGACGCTTATATATAATGTGAACATAAATATAATCATTGAGTGATCTGATCATCAATTAAGGTGCAAAACTGCCAGTCACAATGCAGTTTGTATTTCTATGCCGGTACGATATCTGCCTACACACGAACTACGATATTGTGTATTTTTTTGCCAATAAATATAGCAAATTTGACTTACTAAAATATTGCGTGATCCTGTTTCTCTGTAACAATCGATCAATCTGATTCAAACTGTTTTCAAGTATTAGGATGATGATGTATCCAAATATATTGATAAGTTAAGAGCCTCCTTCTTGGTCGTTCAGTGCGAGCAACACAATTAAATATTAGCTTTTCCTGGAGAGTGCACTGCTATTTCAGTTCAAATGCGGGTTATTCGTTTGTATAATCTTATATGATGAATACATTTCCTTTTCTAAACATTAAATGAAACATTTAAGTATAGAATCAATATACACATTACCTAAAAAATACGATGTATCTCCTCGACATCATCTCAAGTCACGTAATAAATACCACAATATCGTGCTGAAGCGAGAACACGTTACAATTTAATCGCGATTATAAGAAAAATGTCGGAAGAGAATTAAGTAAGCTGGCTCTAGCAGAATTTATATAAAGGCAACAGGAATAAAAATAAGTGTTTGCATTCATGTTGAGTATTTATGAAAAACAGCTCCTCAGGAAGATCTTTTCTAATAAATATTTCTTATGTATGTTTTGTGTAAGTTTCATAGACTAAATTGGCTTAGGGCCACACGAAGTTGAAATCGTGTGATTACTAAAGTTAAGCAACGCCGAAGCTGGTCTGTACATAGATGGTGTGCTCTAAGCTCGTATATTCATATACGTGCAAATATCCCTCAGAAGTGTATTAATCTAGTCATTTCTTTCATGCACTCTTCAGGTGAAAATACTATCAGACAGTAAATTCGCGTTCACGTGGTGATGATTCCAAACTTTTTGTTAAAACTTGTTTAATTAATTATTGATGCCTAAAACTTTAGAATTAACTGATAATAATTTATATCATTTAAATTCATAAGATAGAAAGACCAAGAAATAAAAAATTAAAGATATTAGTTTTTTATTAAATTTTGAGCTGTTTTGTTTGGCAAGTTTACCACTTACTGAACCCAAACAGGGCAAACACAAATAAACAGGACATTTAGAAGCCGTACTCGGTCTAGGTTTAGAGAAATCTGAAATTTTCTTATTCATGACCGACTTAATGATATCCAAAGTGTACCTATTATTAGCCAGAAATTTAGTATTTTTCAGCTCCTCATCTGAGCAGATCATCAAAGCTCTATGTGTAAGGGTACTAATTAGGTTTTCTTTGCGTTTGATAGGGCAGAATGCATCCCATCGAATGTATAGTCCGGTAAAGTTTAGTTTACGATAGACTGATGTATTGTAACAGGATGGTGTTTTAGTTACCAAAACATCCAAAAAAGATATAGTGGAATTAGTTTCAATTTCCCTAGTATACATTAGCGCCGAATGCATACCATGAAGAAGTGAAAAGAAATTTTTTTTATATATTTTCAAAGATGCAAATTGTGTCATAAACATATCGATCGTACATTAGTGGTTTTAGACACCAACAAAAATATTCGCCAAAGTAGGGCCCAGGTGTGAACCCATAGAAACCCCGTCGATCTGTCTATACATTCTGTTATTGAAACTGAATTCGACAGATGTCCCAGCAAATTTTAGTAACTCGAAAAAAATGTTTCCAGGAATGGCAGGAGAAGATATCCAGCTACGATATAGCAAATCTGTGCAAATATTTATTATTTCTGAAATAGGGAGATAGGTAAATAGGTTGTTGATATCGAACGAACATATAAATTTATAAGTCGAATTATAGTTTTGAATATCTCTTGCAAAAGAGAAAGAGTCTTTTATGCAATAACAACTGTAATATTCTAATACGAGTTTTAATATTGTGTTTATCTATTTGGCAAACTTCTGTTCTTAGTGGGGTACCTGCCTTATGAGTTTTAAGCAAACCGTATAAACGGGAACGAATTGAACCCGAAGGTCTAATTTCGCTAGCTATATAAGAAAGCAGAACACCACTTTTTACCCATTTGACAAATTTTCTCTGAAATCTGTTTTTTGTTTTTTTGTTGTTGTTTTTTTAATGTCACTGTTGAATCAAAACTATCCACAGGACCTAATATGATAAATTTTGATGAATCCTTCAATATTGTCACGATTTTATCAACGTAATCACATTGGTTGAGTACAACAACTCCTGAACCTTTGTCAGGTCTAGTGATTTCACCAACTGTAAACGTGATGAGGGCTTAGCAATGGGCTCACCATTATCACTAGTAAAGGCGAATATACACATGGAATACTTTGAGGAAATGACATTAGAATCTATATCTCTAAAGCCAACTCTATGGTTAAGGTACGTGGATGACTCCTTCATACTCCGGCCACACCAGGAAGATGTTCAGGTTCTACTGGATCATGTGAACTCAATAAGACTTTCGATACAGTTCACGATGGAGAAAGGGAATAACAACACACTCCCATTCACCGACATTCACCGGACAGTACCTCAATTTCAAATCCCCCATCCATACAGCACAAATAAAAAGGATCACTGAACAATAGTCATAAGTAGCGACCCAGAGACATTAGATAAACAATTGGTCAGTATAAGTAGTACCCTACATCGTAACAACTACCTACTACATGGAAGCAGCCACAAAAAAACTGGGATGGGCGAGTACAAGAGGAGGAGGGCAACAACACTCAGAAAGCAGACTGCCTGCCTTATGTGAAGTGGTTATCAGAGAAAATACAAAGGATCTGCGATCCATATAACATTAGGACAACCTTCAAAAGCTGGACGACACTTCGCAGATATCTCTCCCGAGTAACTGCCCCCACCCCCATAGAGGAGACCATGTCTAAAGACTGTGTGTACGCTATCCTGTGCAGCTGCGGAAAGAAATATAAAGGGGAAGCAGGCCGCCCCCTTAAGCTAAAGCTTCAAGAACACAAGAAACTGTTACACGAGGGGAAGCAGAAAAATCAGGGATGGCTGACCACATATTGAGGGAAAAGGGAGATCCCCTCTCTCTGTGGGACTTTTTTCTTCTTGTTTTTTTTTCCAGCAGTTGATATAATATTTACGATGAGTGTTTTAGTGCTTTTTTTTCTGGTGAACAACACATTGATTTGGAAATTTTTGCAAAATCAAATACTCGACAGATTTTAATGAAATTTTCAGGACTTATTTACAAATGAATTAAATTATTTTTGAAAATTATTTTTGAAAATTATTTTTGAAAATTATTTTTGAAAATTATTTTAGAAAATCTTGGTAAAAAATAATCCATTTCATAAAAATATCCAGAAATTAAATTGCAATCACAAAATTTGTTTTATTAGTTTAAATCAGGTCTCCTTGGAGAATTTAAATCATCCGCTTTTTGTTTTTGTTTTGTTTACTTCTGTTTTTGTAAAATAGAACCGAAATCAGCTCGAAACCGTAAAACCGCTAAAACATGCAGTACAACTATGATATCATTTAATTAGAAAAATTTTTAATTTCTTTTATAAATAAGATTTATTTTTTAAAATTTTTTAGAAGAGTAGTGTCTATTGCCTGAAGAATTTTTTTTTTTTTTTTTTTGATGAATAATGAATTTTTACAAGAATTGTTTTCAGTTTTTTTAAATTTTAATTATAATAATTTAAAACGTTTAAAATTCTACATTACTTCAATCTGGTTAGGTGATATTGTTACTAAGTGAAAACTATATTTAAAAATCAAAAATTGAAAAGCTTAATAAAAATCGTTTAACCCAATATTTTTAAAATAAACTTAATTTTTGGGGGTGTAGAAACATTCCCATTTTCGTAAGTCTGAATGTCCGTCGTGTTTTGTGCAATAATATGTTCTTCTTTTCGGGTGGATAACGGAGCAGCTGCCAGAAACGCTTTATTTCTCGATCGAATCTAACGTTCTCTCTATATGTTGGCAAGGAATTTAATAACTTCTGCCTTTGTCCAGGGTGTCCCAAGAATGCGAACGCCATTTATTTTCTGTTTACAAACTATATACAAACCATATATTTCTGAAAACTAGAGACGTTAGCAAATATACTGCTACAAACAACATACCACTAGCCCTACAGGAAAAGATTTTATCATCATTTATAGAATATGCTCCAAATGTCCGCCGTTCTGCTGACGATACACTTGAATTCTACGGGTGAAGTTGTTGATTTCTTTGATGCACTCTTATTTTGGTATATATCTGATTTCTTGAGTGATTGTTACCTTTAGGTTTGAGATGGTGTGGGGTTGTTCCTGTAAACTGGATTATTCAGATAGCACCACAGATAAAAATCTGGGGGTTGAGGTCGGGGGATTGCGAAGACCACTCAGGTTGGCGTTTACGGCTGATGAGTCGTTTAGGAATGCTCTGGTCTAGCCACTCCAGAGTGCTGTATGAGGGGTGGCCTCATCTTGCTGGTATCAATGGTGCCTCCTTTAAAGCCTGGTTCCCCACTGCCACGGGTTATGGAAGGATTTGGTGAGGCCAAGGTCCTGTCAACTTCTACAGAAGAATTTCTTCGGACTCCTAACTACTGAATCTCAGACAACTGCTATGTTTTCACGAGAGCTTACAATAGGTTTTCTGCTAACTTTGACTGCTGGAGACGTTTTCTGATGTTGTTGATTCTCCCTGTAGCCTCAAACTTCTCGATCCATCGGTAAATGTCTGCTTTGCTAGGGGTTTTATTCTTGTCATACTTCCAGCGGAGTTTCGCGATTGCATGTTTATAGGGATTTTCCTCCAATTTTCTCAGCATACAGAACGTCTTCTGTTCTGTAAACGTCACTGTAGTTGGTGTTCTGGTTTTGCTATCTTCTCATCTTTCTAAGTCTAAATTATAAAAGCAAAATATTAAAAATCCAAAAAAGAACATACGTTTATTTGAGTTACTTTTATACTGAGAGAACATTTACCTGAAATTGCATATAAAGATTTTACAATCATGATATTTAATATTTGAGAACTTGTGAGAAAAGAAAAGCACGGATTATTGGCTGGGATATTATTTTAACATTGCCGATTACTGTCTCAAAAAAAAGACAAATCAAAGAAGGATTTGATATTAATTTTTGTCTGACTGTATCTATGGAAAGTGACAGTAAATAGTTTTGTCATCAAATACTGGATGCATGAATAATATTAATAAGTCCGAGACAAAATATAAGTTTTGCAGCTCAGGACAAATAGCAAGGAATATGAATGCATTTCAAATTGAAGGATTAAAATTCTTAAAATAAAGTTAATATCAAGTTAAATGAATGAATCAATTGAGTCCCGTATAAATATTGAAGAATAATATCCAATTAAAAATGAAGAACATTCCGTTATTCCCTCTTTCAGGCCGATAAGAACACTTTCGTGAGTTTGTAAGGGAAAACTCATAAGGGTTATTGAAACGGAAGATGAGAAATTACACTGATTTAGAAAGTGCCTACAAGTCGAATCAGCTATGATGATGATGACGACGAAACTGCTGCTGCTGATGATGATATACGTTGCCATGTCGAATTCTATATCTTTAAATATTTGAATGTAATATCATTGTAGATAGAAGTTAATATTAAGTAGTTTCGCGAAAATTTTAAAACTTATTATTCCTTCATTTTTTCTTTAAATCAAACTAAGCATCGATTTTAAAATTAGTCCAAAATTCTTGTGTATTTGTTTAGGTTTATAAAATACTAGAGTCCCAAAAGTTTTATGATTTAATCAAAGTTTCTCGTGTTAACGATATTTATTTATTGATTGCTTCAAATATATTTTACAAAGATGAATAAAAAAATGTAGGTATATATTTAGAAAATGAAATGAATATTCATATTATTAAAAAAAGATTATTAATTTTAAAAATTGTTCGAGAATTTTGAGAACACTGTTTTTAGTAAAAAATACTTTTATTCAACTTATTATCCTCGCTTAATGCATTCTGATTGATGATAATAATAAGTTTCGACTATGATTTATAGTTGATCAATATCTAATAATTTTGTTATTTTAAGCTTAGTGGGGTTGTGTTTCCCCATTTATCCAAAATGCGAATGTGTGGCTCTGAGAAGCTACGATATATTCCACTAGAAAATTGATTATCTGTGATGTGATGTCATCTCGTATAGAAGAAATTTTCCCGTCACATCTAAATACAAGCAGATATTAGCTTTGAACCAAGACTACAGGAATATTCGGTGGAGATCGAACTCTCTGTTAGTTTCAAATTATACTGAAGAGAAGTTGGTTTGTCTTTATAAGTAAATGTAGACTTATTTAAAAAGTTATCATAAGTGATCCAAATTCAATTTCTGTAAAATTCTTTTAATTCAGATATTTTCACCAATAAGAAATGTAGGCACCAATTTTAATTCACCTTTCACATCATTCTGCAATGCCTTTGCTATTTAACTCTTTAAATAATTCCATCTTTTGTTCTAGTAAATTCCTGTATAGAAATTTTGTTGGATGTTTAAGAATATCAAAGTTTTTTGGGGGGTTTTCCCCGAATGTTTAATTTTTTGTAAATTTTCTCGTTTAAGGACAGCGAAAACTGGCTGATCTGTCACAGATGATTTAATAATATCTCTATATAAAGCAGACGTTCCATCCAACATATTTTGACCAAATTTGGCACATAGATTGTACAATGTAAGAGATAGGTTCTTAGCGCTAAAGTTGATATTTTTAAAATAATCAATAATCGATAAAGCCGATTAAATATCGATAAATTCAAATTTTTCCTCCGATTTGTTCAAACTCGATATGTAGGTTACTTATATCAGTTTTATTTCTAAGCTACTGCGTTTAGAGAAAAACTGCCAAAAACGAAAAATCGATTTCAACACAATTCGATTTCAACACAAATTTTACACTAAAAACTCCCTCAATTTTCATTCAACCTAAACTTCATTCATTTGTATCCATCAATAAGTTGATTGTTTAACAGTCATTTAACTTGATAAGTGAGTCCACCCATGTAGTGAAAACACGCGTAAATTTTTTCTGGTTTCTTTTTTATTTTGCATTGATCTTTGAACCAATTTTCATCAAACTTAACAATTGCTTTATAAGTGTATCTTCTTTTACATCCCTGGTAACACACTGACAAATGGAATTTCAAAAACTCCAAAATAATTGTGGTGTGAAGTGGTTCTTCGTGTTGCCTGTTTTACTCCTTCATGTCCTCAGCTAACTTCGATTGAATAATACAAACTAACTCTGTTATATCAGTGACTGTATTAATTCAAAATGATGTTTTGTTAATAAAATTATTTTAAATTAATTGAAGAAGATTGACTGCGTTGCATCTGAACGTGATGCCGCATTTCTTCCATTCTAATTGGACGCTTTTTCTGATCGGCATACCTGCTAGCATAAAAATAAAAGAAATCGTACTTTAATTCGAAAAGGTAATTTATCAACACATTTATTTCCGACTATCCAACGTGTCGTGTCTTTGGGAAGATAGAATCCCACACTTGCTGCCTCATTTAAATGAGTTCTATTTCCCGAATAAAACGAGCTTAAGCTAAAAAAAAAGGATTAAATATTTTCTCTCTCCCCCCCCCCAAAAAAAAAACATTTTAAGTTCTTTTATTTCAAAATTCTAATCAAAATTTGTATTTCCTCCCATGAGTAAAGCTTTCATTCTTTTGTACTATGGACTCTTTAGAGACACCAGTCATCAAGCAAAATAAATTTCAATGCAAAGGTCAAGCTGCAAAGTCTTCGTGAACATTTGAGCGCTTCAACGGGATTTTTGTGGCTTGACTTTTTGTGAAAGGATTTCACAGCCCCCAAGAAACTGTAGAATATTGCCGATTAGTTTTGAACTGGTATTCAGCTGAAAATATTTATTTGCAGAACCAAATTGGAAATACAGCAAAATGATGAGAAATCCAGAGAGGATACAGAAAAAGAGAGACTGAAATATGTGACTATTATATATATATATATATATATATATATATATATATATATATATATATATATATATATATATATGGTGGAAGTTACCTTGTAACCGCGTAAGACCACATTTAAGACTCCAAACTACTAACCCCCAAACGAACATTTTAGATGATGCCTTAAATGGCTCAAAAGACACATACACCATTCCATATTGAGTACAGTCGGGTCTTCAAACTGCATTCTGATTATCTGCATGTTTACCTTTATGATGCTAAACGAGTCAGCTGGCTGACCTACACACGTTTTTTAAATCATTTTACCGCATACAAGGCAGGAATGAAACTAGTACACAGGGGGTTACAGGGAGGGAATGTGAGAGTAAGGGCTGGGTATAGGAGGATTGTGGAAAGGATAAACATGAACAGGATTCAGTAAAGCAGAAGATGGGGATTGACGTTGCATTTCAATTTTTGATGATTGTAGTTTTCAGGGAATCATGAAATAAGAAGGGAGTTCCACAGGTGGGAAGAGCGAGAAAAGAAACTGTTCGAGTAGAAGCGGTTGTTGGATTTAACTATTTCAACAGTAAAATGGTGCGAGTAATCTAGTAGAACATTTAAATTCATGCAGTCAGGGCACCAGGGAAAAAAAGCTCTTCAAAAAGTTGTCATGCAGATTCTACAGGAAATGCTTGGTGGGCATTATATTGGTTGATGGAGGTGATTCTCATCCATGTTTGAAACTGACAAGGCCTACCCGTGAAAAACAGATATGGTCACATTCATCACTTTGTGTCCCTCTTTAGATGAGGGGTGACGTCTTGCATATATCTACCAGCTTATTTCAGGTCAGCTAAGCAACACTGTTGTTGTAAAATTCTTCAACATCAATAGCATAGCAACGATTATTTACATAGTGCTCGGACAACCATCGCTGGCTTACTTACAGTTTCGTCTACTTTGATTCATTAACAATGCTTGAGTCAACCCATGGTTTGGTTTTCATGCACCCCTCAGCGGTGTCACGTTCTGCAATTGAATCTAGAAATTAAGAAAAAAAAACTTCCTTAAAAAATGCAAACTTGGTGAGATTCGATCCCGAAATCCTTCCGTTCACATATAGAAATTTTAATGTTGGATTTAAGCTCAACTATCTCTACACATCTCAAATCCGACAGCTGACAGTAATTTACATTATACAATTAGTGGCTCATATCAGTTGGTAAGAAAAAGTAAAATTTATCATCTATAAATGTTAAAAAAAGATTAAGAAAATAATGACTTGCATTACTGAACTATTTCTTTGTCAATCCTTGAATATTTGATATCTCTCATTGTTGACTTGTCACATACTTCACTTCAAAACTAATATACGTTGCAATCGTATGTAAAATAGAAAATCTCTTTTTACTTCTTCTTTACCGTTTTCGTTCTGATATTTATTAATTCTCTTGCTGCCAAGTAACAACCATTCTTAAATTATAAGCACTAAGAAATCATCTATAATAGAAAAGTGCCAATATAAAGAAATAACGAGATATTATCGGCAACAAATCTTGAATGATAGCCAGACGCATATAATAAATCATTCCAAAATTCATAGTTCATTCGCATGACTAGCAAACGTTTTAAAACTCTATTTCAACAACACAGTTTTATATACGTACTATTACTGGTATTCATTCACAGATATTTGGTAGAAATCCGAACTGAGTAAAACAGAAATTGAAGACAATGTCTTCGTCCTCTTCTCTGCACATTTTTTGTCTTCGAGACATATTCCTGAATATCAGACGGCAGCAGCATTTACAGTCAGCATTTCCTTTGTATTTACATCCATGTGCAAATTAATTGAAACAACCGCCTTAGTTTCCTTTCTTTCACCAGAGCTTTAGACCCACTGGAATGACAGAGTGTAATTTGTTTCTATTTTGTCCCCAGATTAGATCATTTGCAGTCGTGTGAATCTATTTTCCGGTATATGATATAACTTGAAATATATTGCGTCGTCCGTGATTGCATCAGAGTTTTATCACGTCTACACACTATTGTCTCGACTGTCCATTAGTTGTCATGCGGTCATTGTCTGCGATGGATGTTCCTCCAAGGAATCATATGAAAATTGTAACTCTGTACGAACACATTGTCAAGCTTTACCAGTGAAAGAATCAAAGGAATAGAGACTGACCAGGAAACCCCTGATTTACATCTAATCGAAAATCAGTGGTCAATCTGTAAGGAACGACTTTGTGGAATATACATAAGAAGTAATAACATGCACACTGGATCATGTTTCATTGATAAAATACGAAACAAAAGTAAATAATAGCAGAATTATTCGTTTTGTTTCAATTAATTTGCACAAGTGTGTATCTCCTCCTACCGACTTTCATGATGTCTTGTATAGAAAGTAAAGCTCGCAAGAGTTTGTAACAGAAGCGTTTATTTCTGTTTTATATTTGACACCTTCGATGAAAGAAATAATTGCTTTCCATAACATGAGTTTCATTGCCAGAAAAGATAGAGAATAAAAAAAGAATAGCAACAGAGAGAACCTATAAAATTAATTTTGCAATCAGTTGCAGTTTGTCTAACAGCATCTGAGTTCAAAGAAAATAAGCGCGTTATTAGTTTCTTTCCTGGATCCGCAAATTTGCTAAGGACGTAGATATTTACTTTTAGGTTTTATGCTGGTATTTTTTCTTCAATATTCTGCCAATGGAAATTTGATTTCATATGTCAAAAATAATTTTCTATTTCATACACTTTTGCATGTCTGTTAATAGACCCAATAACAAAGTCCAAGTTAAATAGTAAATCTCTTTAGCCGGAGATTCAGTTTTATTTTAGAAACTGTGTATGTAACTATCAAGAAACTAAAGAAACATAGCGATTAATGTCTGAACCGATATTTAATTTTTAAAAATAATATGATTCAATGACCTGAGAGTAGTAGAGTAGCAGCGAGAGAGAATAGACTGAGTGGGGGAGAAATGGAAGAATAAAAGATAAAGTGACAAGAAATTTAATTTCAGGGACGTTTCGCTAATTTGCCCCTGAACAAATCTCCCAATCAAGTGACATAAGGTGACAGAAGTACAGTAGTCATGTTAGCTTATTTATGGTAGTCATTGGACACAGACAGAATTTAATATTTTCCCACCGTAGAATGGTAAGGTCATGAAGATGGAACTCCTTAATATTTAAGCTGCCAACTGCTATTACTTTTACTCGGGTACCTAGTTTTACTAGGAATATATCCAAACACAAATCAGCGACATGTAAAACTTTGGATGCATACAAGTGATAGAATGTCAAAAGAAGAGCCTGATAAGGATTTTAATCCCTCATAGAACATGAAACCACATTACATTTGAACAATGTTGGCAGTGTCAACAGATCATTTGACGATTCCTAATTTACACCGCATTCTTAGTTGATCTTGTAGAGCTAGAAGAATTAACTCCACGTGAACAGTGGCTATTCTGGTTAACATTGCAAGTGAACCGGAGGATACCGACGCTAGTTGACTGGTTAGACAAATAGTGCCGTTAGAGCCTATTCTAAAGTCAATATAAGCTACTTCTCTCTCTTGGCTTATGATTCTATCACTAAAATAGCCTCATTTTAATAACACTTAAAAAAAACTCATAGATCTTGAGGTCATCAATGATTAAAATCGTTGCTTCAGGCCCCCCTCTGAGATTAGGGGATCTGAAGAATGCTTCATCAGCTACTATAGACGAGTTATGTTCCTAGTTCTTTCATGCACACATCAATGTCTATGTGTATAGGAGAAAGAATGTAGATATGGCTCATGTCTAACAGTAGGATCTTGTGCAAATTGTTACTATCTCCATAATTATGTTCTTCAAAATTCGCAAGAAACTCTAGCAAAACGAGAGTCCATCTATAGAGATGTGTCATACATATATTTTGTGTCAGCCCATTTCCAGCCATCAATTTAAGGCATATTTACTGACGCCGCCACTACATTCCGACAAGATAACTCACAGTGTGCTGGTGATACAAAAATGATTCTGGTGGCTAAAAATGTACCTAAATTATTGTACCCACTTCAACATTGGCAAAATCTCACAGACTCCCTGTCACGTCCGGTTTATATTTCTGAGATGAGGTATTATATACATTATTTACATTATTCGGATTATTCTCCTCATCTTTGTCGCCACTTCACACTTTTTGAAGGGCCGATTAGAGAGACCTGATGCACTACGCGCCAAAAGGTCCCCAAACGTCTCTCCGAAGGTTTTGAATTCAGAGTTGTCCTTCTCCTAGACCAGCTGCCATCCAAGGCTATAGAATCCAGGGTGTCCTGCTATTTACCCATAGCTGGAGGGAGAAGAAGAGGATTCACACCTTATCTTATTATCACGTAAGTGAATTTAACTGGATTCGACTGGAATTCGAACTCAGCTCTCCGATTCATCAATCCGAGCCGCTATACTTTACAACTCCACCGTGCCTCCTCTCTCTCTCTCTTCCTCTCTCTCTCTCTCTCTACATATATATATATATATATATATCAGTATGAGAAATTAAATCCATCTCTTATTAAGGCATAAGTTTTATGAATCATCTAATGCAAGGAAACTTGTGCCACTGTTTCTTACCAAAAATATTTTCTACAAATATTTTCATGGCAACTTCTTTGACGAAATGCCAGGTATTCCTGAATTTAAGCGATCTGCTACGTTGGCATCTAGGTCACACCAGTTTACTTTTGAATAGGTAAATACAACCGCCACTTCTACAACAGAAGTTTCTTTTCTCTCTCTTCCCGCCTGTGGAATTCCCTTCCTATTTCTTGATTCTCTGAAAACTACAAGCTTCACAAATTTAAATGCAACTTCAATCGCCATTTTCTGTCTTATTGAATCTTGTTCATCTTTTGTCCTTTCCTCAACCCTACATATACTCAGTCTTTTCTCTCATATTCACACCCTGTAACCCCTGCGTACTAGTGGCACTTCCGCCATGCTTTGGGCGAAATGATTTAAAGAAAGCCAGTGGTAGAAGTTGGTAATTTGCTTAAAATAGATTGATCGAAGAAAACAATTGACCGATTCCAAACATTGAGAACAAAACTACAATCGCCATTTTTCTGCTACACAATGAAGATAGAAAAGTGAATCAATAAAAGATAAATCTAAATTATCATCCCTGAAGTCATCGAGTATAGAGGAAAGGCTTTAGAAAGTAAACAAAGCGATTTATTTAGGAAAACAGATTAATTGATTCTTGTTATTGTAAGATTTGCCGAGTAGACCTCTCGGTCAGGCGCATTCATCTTTCGTCAACACCCAGAACCTGTGACCTATACTGTGGTCACCTGTGGTCTATACTGCAACGATGATTCACAGACATTAGTTACAGCTTCTGAGAAACACGAAATAATCTGGCATGATTAACCGTTTGAAAAGGGCCAGTACTCTCAAAACATCGTTTACAGTGATTTGTCATTCGTACTTGCACAACTATAAACCGCTTCCTAAAAATCCAGTTAGCAAAATTTCAAAAGGCTGGCTTAATCTATGACATGGCTTTCAAGTAATTCCAAACATTATCAGAAGTTGGATTCTCCCAATCTTATATTATCAAGAATTTATCCCCTCTTCAAATTGACTAAAATTGAAATTCGATCTTGACTCTCATGGTCGAAGAACTAACGCGATAACTACTCGGACAGGGGCCCCTTTTTTAAATTCCAATCAAAAGACAAAACATCCACTTGATAGATAGTATATAATGATCGGTTGAAAAAGTATCATTTGGTGCGTGTCTAAAGATTAAATTCTTAGGACAACTGGGAAATTTATCGTATTCTTTGAGTTGTCAATAACAAAGAGAACGTCTCAAAACTGTTCAACTCTTTAGTTACACGTATGTTTGAATATTGTTTAGTACATTATACGAGAATTGGCTTTAACATTTCATTACGGACTTGTGATGAAACGTTAAAATTCAAATTACAAATAATAAAATATAGGTGGCTTATGGAAAGGAACAAGTTTCACCGAAACTCCACATCTGTCTACAATGTTGATCAGAAATCTTCTTTCTTTTTTTTCTAGTAGCCGGCGGTTGTTTTTGTGTTAGCGAAAAGAAAGTTAAAAATTGACTCTCGTCTCTCCCATTTCTTAATTTGGCTGAAATAAATGATTTTAGGAGATTAAGTTATTTTTTAAAAATGTTAATTATTTCTTTAGTCATTAAAGACTGAAATTAATTTTCTTGCTTTGAAGTTTATTTCTATCAGGAAACAAAATCTCGCAATGCTTGCAATTCTTTGAGGATCTCCATTATCTAAAAGTGATGCAGACGAACAGGAACCAGTCTCAGAAAATGACGTCACACAGAGAGAATTTCATCGACCATCGTTAGAATGATACAAACTAAGCAATCAGGTTCGCTTATAATTTCTCCCTCACCGAGAACCTAGACAGCACAAGGGTTGAATAAGGGCTACTCCATAACGTGACATGGTACATTTTTTTTACATTATTCGGAGTACTGTCCTCATCATTGTCGCCATATTTATTACAACGTTTCGGCCCTTCAGTATCTGTCTATATTTCTGAGATGGGGTATTATGTACATTATTTACATTATTCGGAATACTATCCTCATCTTTGTCGCCATATTTATTATTACAACGTTTCGGCAGTTGTACGCTCCGGCCTTCGTCAGCTGGTTGGTCAGCACTATAATCAAATCTCATGTGCTGTTGTCGAGATGTCGCTTTCCATAGGTCGAATTTCGACGGGGAGAGTCGAGTATATATATATATATATATATATATATATATATATATATATATATATATATATATATATATATATATATATATATATATATGACAGTAGAGACTAACGCAACACATGGAAAATAGACAGATGGCTATTACTTTGTGGAACAACAAACTCTTGAGATTATGCTTCCCAAATCACTGCAATCTAAACTTCTTCTAGTTTAAAGTCAACAGTTATCTATCCTAGATATCTTTATTCACTTACTTCCTCTTTTATATATATGCAACATATTTCATTTAGTAACCGTCTCGTAACTTTTGAAAGTCTTTGGTGTTATTTCTTTGGAAACGGAATACCATGTTTTATAAAGACTTATTACCAAAGTAAATCATCAATTATTTAAAACAAAAGATGAAAAGACTACAAACAGCGAAACTATACCAAGGAGGTCAAATATGACACTCGTGCCAACATCTAGTCGCTAAAACTTTGGCGATATACTTCTGGGTAAAATCTTTGAGCCGTACCGTCACGGAAATTTACCATAATTGAATATCTTTTGTATCGATCTTTGCCCAATGTGGCCTTTTTTCCATTTATCATTCCTTATCATGGCAGTTATTGTTCACGCAGATTATTCAGTTTCAGTTCTGCTTTCTTCTTTTCTTTTCTATTCCTTCTTCAGGTTGTTTAATTTTCTTGTTGTCACCTAACAATTTGCTCAAAAAAAAGGTAACGCACGCAATAGAGAAATGAATTTGAAAAAAGTTGGAATAAGTAAATAATATTGATTATTTAGTTTTCTTTCCGGGGAGGGTGAAAAACGTAGACTTTTGTTTAACTTACGTATATGAGAAACAGATAACATAAAGATTCGATAACGCCTGAATACCGCAGTCTTATTGGGGGAAAACACATTTCTAGATATTTCATTTCGTATAGATTCTAGGCACGAGGTGTTTTGATACGTTCTCTGAAAATCATCCTGGCTTAAAGGATAATGGATTTCAATTTATAAACCGTGATATCTTATGAACATTAAAAATAAAACATTACAAAAATGGGTATTTTGCTCTGCATGAACACGATCAATAAACTTTCTTTTTTTTTTTCTTCATAGAAAACGAAACTTCCATCTTTTGTATATTTTAACTTGGGATTTGATGCTCGTATTTTGTAATTGATTTCGTTTTTAATTTCTTAACCTTAGTACGAAAGAATCAACCACGATATGCATGATCAGAAACCGCAAAATAGAGATTTAGCTACCGACAATATGCATCTTAATTCATGAAGATTTCTCAGACAGTTGCCTTTTTATACGTTTAGCGAAGGTGAAATATTCACTATGTTCAACTAGTGCAATATATAGCACAATAAGTGGAGCCTAGTTTTGGATTTATTTCCTCGAAAAGTATGAATGCGGGAAAATGTTCGTCATTTTCAACCTGCCTATAAGCAAAACGCATTATCACCTTTTAATAAAATTCATCAAAATCTATTTGGGCGCAGAACATTATTTTGAAGCTGCATCAACAGAGCCGATACATTATACATTTTAGTTGATGGGATGAAACGTACGAAAACTTAATTAATTATATATATTTCAATTTTAAAAAGATATATGCGTCCCGTTATGTTTTCACAGTTAGATATTATTATTATTATTATTATTATTATTATTATTATATTTCTGCTTCGTATAGACTGTCAAAATTGAACAGAAGCAAAAAAGCTACGTCTATTGCTTAGAAAATTAGGAACTGAAGAATATACAAAGTTCGTGGATTATATCTTGCCAAAAAAGACGAACGAATTAATATTTGACGAAGCAGTGACATGTCTTAAAGAACTCTTCAGCCCCAAAACTTCACTCTTCCATAGGAGGTGGAAATGCATTAACCTGGTAAAGGGCGATAATAAGGATTAATCCACGTTAGCCGCAATCGTAAATAAACATTGTGACGACTTTAAACAAGCGGAATTAAACCCGGACAATTTCAAATGTCTCATCTTTGTTCAAGGGTTAGTTTCTGCAAAAGATAATGAAATGCGCAGAAGAATGCTTGCAAAATTACAAAATGAACCGGGTCTAACATTACAGCAATTATCGTAAGAGTGCCAGAGATGTTTAAGTATAAAGAAAGACGCAAAGGACATTGAGGAATCAGCTGTTTCTCATATACGTAAGTTAAACAAAAGTCTACGTTTTTCACCCTCCCGGAAAGAAAACTAAAATTTTACAACAATGAAAAAAAATTCTCACTCTCCCCGGAAAGAAAAAGAAAATTTTATAATAAGATGAAAAGTACAACATACAGGACAAATTATGACGAATATCGGAACAAATATAAGTCCCCCCATCAGCATGTTATCGATGTGGAGGACTACATTGGAACAAGGATTGCCGCTTTAGATATAAAAACTGTCTTGAATGTGGAAAAAAGGGCCACAAGGCGTCCCAATGTAGAAATAGAAAATATACTAATAGAATAAGAGCTACAAGGATGCACAACGATGACAACACCAACGGAAGGAAATATGTGGAACTGGAAATTTTAAATAAAAAGGTTAAATTACAACTGGATTCGGGTTTCGACCTCACGATAATCAACTTACAGACATGGAAAAACTCAACAGACCTACCATGTTACACACAAAAAATTGTCAAGTCGGTTACAGGAAAACGAATAAAATTTGAGGGAAAAATAATCGTGAATGTTAAATTTCACGGCAAAACAAAAAAAACTGAAGATATAAGTCATGAAAGACATTGAAAATTTAGTAGGTATCGGCTAGATGCAGAAATTCAACGTTTGGGACCTACCTATCAACTCGTTTTGCAATAAGTTAGAGGTTGAACCATCAGATACTATAAAATTGAAGGAAGAATTATATAATCAATTTCCTGAGATATTTTCAAGCGGGTTGGGACGATGCAACAAATTTAAGGCCAAAATAGAATTAAAAGAAAACGTCCAACCAATTTTTAAAAAGAAGCGAAATGTACCATTCGCTACTATAGAAAAAATATACAAAGAATTGGAGAGACTTGAACAAACTGGGATTCTATCAAAAACAGAGTTTAGCGAGTGAGCAGCGCCTGTGGTTTATGTAAAAAAGAAGTCAGAAGAAATCCGCGTATGCGCAGATTTTTCGACGGGACTCAACAAGTCGATAAAAGACCACCATTACCCAATACCGAGCCCAGAAGAAATATCTACAAAGCTCAACGGCGGTAAGATATTTTCAAAAATAGATCTAAGTGAGGCTTATCTCCAAATCCCAGTACAAGAAGAGAGTACGAAAATCCTTTGCATTAATAGGCACAAAGGGTTGTACAAATTCAACAGACTACTGTTCGGAGTAAAAGTTACACCTGCAATTTTTCAGTAAACGATGAACACAGTGCTCACGGGCCGCTTTTCTGGATGATATCCTAATTAAGAGCGACAATGTTGAAGAGCACACATCACACATAAAGGAAGTTTTCAGAAGACTTCAGGGCTTTGGGTTCAAAGTAAAAGGAGAAAAGTATGATTTTTTTCTAAATGAAATTAAATATTTAGGTCAGATAATAAATGAAAATGGCAGGAAACCGGACCCAGAGAGGGCATCGGCAATTAAAAATATTCAGGAACCAAAAAATGTTGCACGACTACAAAGTTTCCTGGGCCTAGCTAACTTCTATGTCGAATTTATTGATAATATGCATAAAATAAGGGTTCCACTAAATGAGTTACTAAAAAAGGAGCATAATTGGAATTGGACAGAGGACTGTAAAAAAGCATTTAAGGACATAATACAAAAATTAACTTCGGAGTTAGCATTGACACATTTCGATCCCGAGCTCGAAATCATTATTGCAAGTGACGCGAGCTCACATGGAGTAGGTGCGTGTATTTTACACAAGATGCAGAACGGTACAAACAAACCTGTTGCACACGCATATAAATCATTATTACCGGCGGAGAGTAACAATTCACAGATCGAAAAGGAGGCATTGGGCATAATTTTTGCAGTAACTCGTTTTCACATATATATTTATGGGAGAGAGTTCACGCTCCAAACTGACCACAAACCACTTCTTACGATTTTCGGTTCAAAAAAAGATCTACCAGTCTATACAGCGAACAAACTTTTAAGATGGGAAACTGTGTTACTAAACTACAATTTTAAACTGGGATTATTACCATCAAAGAAAATAGGACACGCTGACGGACTATCGCGATTAATACCTGCGGAAATCGAACCGTTAGAAGATTCGGTAATTGCAGCAGTGCAAGCAGAAGATGAAATCAGTAAGGTACTATGCAATTCAATAAAGGAACTACCTGTAACGCTGCTAGAGATAAGACGAGAAGCAGAAGGAGACGAGTTTATTCAGGATATCAAGAAAAAAATAGAAGAGAAAATGAGGAATTTAGCAGACAGTTTCTCAATCTGTAGCAACATATTATTGTATAACGAGAGAGTAGTAATACCGAAGTCACTACAAAGAAGGATCTTAAAAGATTTTCACTTAGGACATCCCGGAAAAAACCGGATGAAATCACTTATGAGAAGTTTTGTCTATTGGCCGAACATGGACGATGATATCACGCAAATGGTGGAAAGTTGCAAAGGTTGTGCTGCAGCGGCAAAAGCACCACCCTCTATACAAATGCCATGGCCTAAAGTCGACAGACCGTGGTCCAGAATACACGTAGATTACGCAGGACCTAGTGAAGGTCACTATTATTTAATAACAGTAGATAGTTTCAGTAAACGGCCAGAGGTTGCCAGATTTAAAGACCCGACGACAGAAAATACCATAAACTGTTTCCAGAACTATTCGCGAGATTTGGCGTCGCGGATTGTTTGGTAAGCGATAACGGCACACAGTTTACCTCCAGTGACTTTAAAGAATTTTGTGAGACATATCAAGTAAAGCATATCAAGATAGCTCCATACCACCCGAGGTCGAACGGACAAGCTGAAACATTCGTTGACACACTAAAAAGAGCTTTAAAAAATCCGAGGATGTACCGACGATAAAAGCGATACAACAGTTCCTCCAAGCGTACAGAATAACATCTAACGTGAACACGCCATCGGGTCTTTCACCAGCGGAATTGATGCTTGCTCTGAGAATAAGGTCTGTGTTTGACAAATTATTGCCAAACAAGAACAAAAACCAGTATATACCGATTGTGCCCAAGAGATCATTTAAATCTGGAGCACGGGTTTATTTTAGGATGTTTAGAAACAATATGGCTTACTGTGAGCCGGGCATAATTATCAACAGATTAGGAAATCTAATGTACACAATAAAAGGCGAGAAGTTTTCACATAGAAGACATATCGACCAATTACAAAAAAGACGGGTTGAGGAGCCAAGCTCGTCAACCGCAGAAAACGACGATTCTATGGATACAATCTTCGAAGCGTTTGCGATCCAAAGACCGCAGGAAGACACAGAAATGAGAAGGTCAAACAGGAAGAAAAAATTTGTCGAACCCCTGATTATCAACCATAAGAGACAAAAATACTAACTCCCCAAAAAAGGGATCTAAGGAGGGGTTGTTTGGGGTCCTCCCCTTTTTCATACAAGTGGACACGACCAGAGTTTTACTTGGACTTCTGCCGTTAAATACCCAGAGTTAGAATATATAGAGAGAGGGTGAGCAGAGATTGTGATTGAGTTGGAGGTAGAGTAATAGTGTGAGGAAACCGCTTGTAGAAGTCTCAGTTACAAGCACGTAGACTCTAAGGAAGTCCTACTTCGAGACTGTGTGTGTGTATATATATATATATATATATATATATATATATATATATATATATATATATATATATATATATATATATATATTAGCTCCTGAATTAATTCCTATTGAACACTCTCGGGCTGGGGTATGGGTTTGTAAACAGTGACTATTATAGCTATATAGCGAAACTCTTCGCAAGACGAATTGAGTCACTGTCGGTCACTGGGCGTGTTTCCTATAATAAATACGCCATAAATCCACCTTTATCCCAATCGTACGCCGGCAGCTTAGTGGTAGAATATCCGCCTGATACCAATTCAGTCGGGTTTCTAACCGCACTGATGAGCTGTGATACAGCGAAACAATCTGTCTGTGGATGACATTATATATATATATATTATTGCTATTAACCGCGTTCCTGGATTTACTAACATTATTACTCATTGTATCATTGTGTAAATACATTTATTTGTTATATTTCAATCCTGCGTTTGTCATTCACTGGAGACCGGATTTCATCTCGGAATCCACAACAATTAATAATTTGAGAAATGAATGTTTAAATACAAAAAAATCATTGTAAATAATTGCACAAAATTATTTCCAAATTGGCCCTTATAACGATTTCCCTTACTCTTTACCAAATATATTTTAACTAAATGGTTTATTAAAATAAATTATTAACATTTTATAACAAAGATCACTGATATTTACTTACATAGTTTATTTCTAATTTGAAAACAAATTTACAAGAGTAGTTATTTTTATTCATAATTTTAAATGTTTCAGTTGAATTTCTTCCCCGCTGGATCGTTTTAGAAATTAATTTTGTGAATAAGTGTAATACAGTTTTCATACTTTTGTTTGATTTTATTTGTATTTTTTTTGTTTTGTTGCTTTTCATTTGACATCATGTAAATTACGCCTAACAGACATTATACGAAATAGATTCATACATTTTAATTTATCAAATTTTGAAACAAATTTGACTTGGCCTGATAAGCAAATTACACTAATGAAATTGTGACGATGTTATAGAAATAATCAACCAATTAAGTGTAATGATTTGGAATCTCCCCTCTTTTATATTCTCAAGGTCCATCTTTCTCAATCTTCCTTTTTATGTCGTCTTCTCTTTTTGAAACAAATTCATGCTGACATTGCCATCAGTATAAACCTATTTTTGCTTCGTTTTTATTCATACAGATGTTGCTAATAACTGTTGGCATGCAAATATCAGATAAGTATTCTAATTATTTTCATGTGATTGGTTCATTTCTTGATTATCATGGTATTATCGATATCTATAAAGATTTTTCACAGTGTTCAAATGAAACTGTTTTTTCTCTCATATCTGTTAAGGCGTAGTTCGCAGGATCAAAAAAGGATGGTCTTCGCAATGCCCCACAGTCTTCAGGACGCTCAAAAACATTTATGCATTGATCTTACAAATTAGTAATATTAGTTTACATAGTCTCGACTCGTTTTGACGGCATGCATGACATCCATATGGAAGTCACGATAACGACTCGAGTTTTCATCTTGATCTTTTGGTTTTGTCCCAATTGGCGGTATTGGACGAAACTATGTCTAACGCAGCTTATTCTATGTTTAATTTTCTTCGGCTATACTAAATTTATTATAAGTGATCCATATGCCGAAGTATTGAAAGTGTTTAGTATTAGCTAATTTCGCATTCAAATTGCAGATGTTTCTTTTTTGAAAGGTTTGAATCCTATTTCTTGGAACACTTACAAGATTATCCCAAAACATCGTAATTTCCCTATGTTACTTATCAAACAAAATTAAAAGCAGCCCTTCATAGACATAGAAGACAATCGTATTGAACATAGCATCAAATGTACAAAGATCTTGATAATGAATTGACAAACAAGAAACGAATCAATAAAACGCTGAAGATAAGATGTTCATGAAACGCTTCGTTTCCCCTGGATTCATACTCTTTTTCGCGTTTTTCTTCTCCATGGATAATTACGCTAGATTAAAAACGATCACCCACCTATTTCTTGTATTTTAAAACGAGCATTTGTGTTGTACATTATCGACGATAAAAATATAGAAAAGTAAGTTTTGTTTAAGTCTATATAAGATTCCTATTGTATGTCCGGGAGATGTTCCTCTAGACAAACCATTCGCTTTTAGCACAATGTCTTTTCTTAGTTCGTCGATAAATCAATATATTTTATCTAGAGTCTGAGACAAATTTATCAATTCTTTCGATCCGACATAACTGAATACTAAATACTACATGAGACAATTTACTTGATTGTAGACATATTATAGTCATTTGATTGATTGTTCAACGAGAAAGAATGACGCAAGTGAAATCATACACAAAATAATTTGCATCCATCTTTTTGTAAAAATTATTCTTCAGGTTTTTCTTTTAGTTTTACACTTTCTCTTTGTTTTCTTTTTGCTTGTTGCGAGGGCTTTTTATTTTCCTTGAAATTTATTTCCTGATAAATGGTGACTTCATTTGATTGATTGATAAGTTTAAGAAAAGAAGTCATTCTTCCGTCTATACAAAGACACCACCATTTGTCTCTTCATATGTATTACTATATATATATATATATATATATATATATATATATATATATATATATATATATAGTGTGTGTGTGTGTGTGTGTGTGAATAAATTGTATAAATAATAAGTATAAGTTCAAAGGTTGTCCATAACTGAGCTTGTTGGGTACGCTAGCGGATAATTTGGCGGGGTCTACAACAACTTTGCAAATGGCACTTAAATCTGTCGAGTCAGCTAGGAATGGAGACTTCCGAGATCAACCCAGTTTTCTTGGAACAAGTTTCCTATCATCAATGAAAAGAGAATTATTACCCAATATCTGTTTTTGCAATAAAAGCAGCAAATAATTTATTTAAAGGAAGAAATAGAAACGTTTGCTTTTTGGATCATTTTTGCTTTTTTGCTTCGTTTTTTTTTAATTTTTTAATTTTTTTTTTTTTTTTTGCTTTTAATCATTTAACCTTGAGAAAGGTAATAAAAACTACTAATACGCAAAGAATTACTGGAAGTGAAATAAATTGAGAGACAACAATAAAAGAACAGGTTTCAAGGAGACAGAAAATGATTGAAGTTTTATTTAAATCAGTGAAGATTGTAGTTGACAGGAAAGCAAATAGAAAGAGCATACTATAGCATAGTACTTACCTAGTAATTGAAAAAATTAAACTATTAGACATAGCTACCAATCTAGTATTACGCTTAAATTAATGAAGTTCATGTATCAAAAATGAAAGATCATCAAAACACACACCATGAGTCTATTTATTTAAAAAAAAAACACAGAAAAGCTACTTTACGATGGTGGGGGAGCGACAGCAGCCGAGATGCCATGTTAAGGTGGATAATATTGCAGATGCTTCCTTGTGAAATTATTTAGAAAATCTTATGTTTTATCTCGTGGAACACTTGATAGAGGATTTTTTGTTCAAGATCTTTCTTATCCTAACTATGAATACCTATCAATATTTTAATAAAAATATCTAGTTAACGCAATACTGACGCAGACTATATATAATACGGAGATTACTGGGGTTCTTTTTAAATAAAAATAAAGAGAAAATGTGTATTTAAATTGAACTATTTTTTCAATATTGTATTTCGAATAATCGTACCTGTAACTATAAAAAATATCTCGACATATATACAAATATGTAGAAAAACTAAGGGAAAGACATTCATATAGAAATATATATATATATGTTCGACAGATGAATAATTAAACAGAAGAAAATTAGAAAGGAAATTCATCTGGATCAACGTATTTCATCTGGTATTTAGTTATAGGCCTACATGTGACCATCAATTCACTTCTCTTATTTAATAAGTTAGGGCTATGTAAGTTTTTCTACTACGCATAAATAGCATCTATCGTCTTCCTCGCTGGAATATTTGGCTTTTGCAACAATAAACCCACGTAATAATAGCTGGCCACTCGTATTCGAGTATACCCATCTACTAGGGCGGCTAACCAATCCCTAATTCAGACTCTCCCACATTTGTGTTTGCTCAACACCCACAAACCCTACCTGTGGTTTATACTGCAACTATGTTATTATTAGTTACAGTTTCTGGGAGAGAATGTGATCAACAATCGGAACAAGGCCAGCACTTTTGACTTCCTGCAAACACAACTATCGACGGTCCCCCAAGTATTCCAAATTTCACTCACATTGGTATGGTTTTCAGGCACTTTCCAAAGATGCTGCGGGCTGGAAACGCCCCTACTCCAGGCTGATAAAATCAGAAAGTGTCCGCCTGACAAATCAACCGTGGTGAGATTTGAACACGAGTCTCATGATTAGAAAGCGAACGTTCTGAGCACTCGGTCACGTAATAACGGGTGTATTAGGTTGGTGCAAAAATAATGACGTAATAATGTCGTTTTTTGACGTATTTTTAACGCCAAAAGCGACATTATTACGTCATTATTTTTGCACTAACCTAATATTACAACGATTCTTTAAGTAAAATTTCTAAGGATTTTCAGTGGCCCCAATATAAAGTTTGACATCGCTATCAAAATGTATGCTAGTTCGGTATACAATATTATCCCTCATACATTAATCGTTTAAGGGAAAGATCGTATCTTTTCGACAGTTGCATTTATTTCTGGTAAATTTATTATCGTTCTTGTTTTTTTGGTGATATATATATATATATATATATATATATATATATATATATATATAGTTATGATGGGATATAGATTTTTCGATGTTTGTAACGCAGCTATAGCTAATCTTTACATTATTTTTGTTAAAATTTTTATTTAATATACCAGAATTATTGAAATGTTTATGAATTAAATTTAAGAAAATTCTTCCAATATTCGTTGGAACATTACGATTAAAACCATAAAAACATTACGGCGTCTGTTTATTTTCCTTTTCTCCTAAATATTCTAGTCAAATAAATATAGAATAGTTTTAAAACCCGAGTTGTGCTACCTGTGAGGAAAAAATATATATTTATCTTAAAAATTTAACTATTATCTTGTGTGGATGCCCATATTTGAGTCGACGCACCGTTTATTTTTTAACGGTATATTTATTTATTTTCGTCTACCGGACTGAATAATCGAGAAAACTCATTAAAGAAATATACGTTCTCTGAGAGGATGCGGACCTGTGTCCCACTGGGTTGTCATTAGATCCGACGTGCCTTAACCGACTTAGCCACGAAGAAGATTTGTGGATCAAGCAAGGCCCGAGCAATGACTTTAAGCGAAATTCTTTCTTCTCATCATAGATTCCTCAAAATTACCTCATCTGCAGTTTCGTATCCAAACGTAAATAACGTAATTTGCTGAAGAAATAATTGATGTTTTATTTATTTATCTGAGAGATTTTTGTCACTTTAAACGTTAATTGAGTTGGCGACCCGTTTATTTAATAAATCACTATATTTACCGTCTACCGTCCTGAAAATACGAGAAATCTTTTTGACGGAAAAATATGCGCTCTCCGGCATGATTCGAACCTGCGGACACGTAAGCTGAAGAAAATCGTCGTTAGATTCAATGTGCCTTACTCATGAAGAAGCTTTACCGTTTAGAGTATACATTATTATTATGCAATGATAACAGCAAAAATTGCAATATGAGAACTAGTAAAAAGGTTGCTGAAGACATTAGATTTATAATACCCAGAAATTCATGAAGGACACAGTGGATAAAGGAGTTAGTTAGATCTAGTGAGAGGACCCAAAGAGTGTGGGTTCAATACCCGGTTAAGGCAGTGGAGAATTTTTCAGAGGGAAATTAACGTGGAACTAGAAAAGTCTATCCCAGGGAGCGAAATAAAGGGTTCAGTTCGACATTCCAACCACTTGAGCGTACAACGGCCGAAACGTTGTAATAAATATGGTGACAAAGATGGGGACAATAGTCGGAATCATTTAAATAATGTATATAATGCCTCATCTCACAAATATAGACGTTTAGAGTATATCTGCATATTTTAATTAAATTTAGACCTCACACTAACATTTACAGTTATATGTTTTCATACAATCATAAGGCGGTCGGCTGATTTTATACACACACACACACACATATATATATATATATATATATATATATATATATAATATATATATATATATATATATATATATATATATATATATATATATATATATATATATATATATCAAAGTAGCTGACCATTATGTACCAAAACTTTCATCGTAGCTACAGAAAATCAGCTTAAAACTGAAATTTGTACGAAAATCTCAACCACGGCCCAACTCAACATTTCATATCAGAACTTCACACTCTAATTAGTTATTTAGACCACAATATATAGGCAGAAGTTAAGGCTTTAGTCCTGGAAAAAAATTAAACCAAGTACATTCTACACTATCCATAAATTAAATAAATTTCTAAAAGTAATCACAGACACAACCAGTCTCAATAGAGAACATTAGCAGAAACCGACACCTAATGCGTGATCTGAGACAATTTTTTTAAGGTCCATTTGTTGGGTCGACCGTTAGTTTTGGGAAAAGGAAATCTGACAAAGTTACATTGACCAAAACTCTAGTACCAACGATTCGGAGCTACATCAATGATACTACCTATTTCATATGAATTGTAAAAAACAAAAGATACGTTAACAAAGTATTCATCCTTGTGACCAAAGATGTGATATCCCTAGGCTCCAACATCCCATACGAGGAGAGAATACAAGCTTGTAAGATTTTTTTGCGTACCACAGTCTTTCAGGAATACAACATAAAAAACATCAGCAACCTTATACAATTCATAACCACGCACAATGTAGAGAGCAATAATCATGCTTTTCTTCACGTCAGGAGCACAGGGATGGGAATGAAATAGGCTCCCAGCTATGCAAAATTATTCATTGATGCCCTGGAATGAGATATGTTGAGTAGATACTACCTTTCACCCCTACACGGCAACAGATACATGGATAATATCTTCTTTATATGGACACACAGTGAGAAAGGTCTCCACGACTTTAAAATACACCGCAACTATTTACCCAGCACCAGCAACTTCACAATGATATTTTCCTCATTTCCTTTCCGTTACTGTATCTACTGGTAGGTCTTAACAACAACCACATCTCTAAAACACTATGCATCAAACCAAGAGATGTTCATTGCCACCCCACAAGCCTAAAAAAATCAATAATCTACAACCGATATTTACGCATAAAACTTATCTGAGCACTAAATGGCGATAACAAAAAAAACACAGGACAACTATTCAGTTACATTCTTAATAAGAATTAACTACTTAAAACTATCCAAGAAAATCACTAAGGATCCTAATCAAAATAGAATTATTCTTCTAACCTATGAAAAACTCAAAAATGATTTCAAAATTCCCATATATTTTAAGAATTTTAATTGCTATATACATAAATCTTCCCATATCTTACAAGTAGATTCCCAGTATTTAAAATTCGACCACACAGAAAGATTTTCAGCGATAACGCTCTCAACGCTAGGAGTCAATCACTCTTCCAACCCTACACACACTTCTAACATAATTTTGATATACATAAATCACCACCCCGGTAAGAGAACATCACGTCCAATAAATACTGATGCCAAATCTATAAATATGTCATAACTGATAGCATTTTCACGCACACCGGCACCTACATAGTATTCAAAACTCTGGTTTTGACATGTGACAGTTCAATCTATTTATTTTTATGTCCCAAATGCAAAAAGGAAATTTACGTGAAGAAACGGGCACAGAATTCCGCCCTCGGTGCAATAACCATAAAAAAGACATCAACGACAACAATAAACCTATCGCTGCACACTACAACCAAACGCGCTGCAAGATTAATATCATCAGATGCGTGCTTTTAGTGTTTTCATTTAAGAGTCAACAAGAAAGACATAAATCGGAGTTAAAACACATTCTCAAAATATGATCACATATTAAAGAATTAAACAGGGATTTGGGGCTACTCAGAGAATAGAGTTTCCTCGGGAATCCCTCTATAAACCCTGGACAACCATAATTCTTACAAAAACACAACATATAAAGTAAAGAAAACAAATTACAACATTCTCTGTGGAAAAGTGAAAAATGACGCAGGCCCGTTCTAAAGTTCGGACTTCAAAAAGTATCATCAGTCTTACTGTACATGTAATTGATGCTACAATTGGTGCTTGTTAATCGATCGCTAGTAAATGTTTGTGGGGATGCCCCAATTTAGAATGGGAAGTCATACCTAAGATAGACAGATACGACCACAAATGTTACATGCGAGATTATCTTTCTGTGGAAGGTGTGTGACAACCTCCTATAATTTGCTGTACGCTTATCTTTTGAATAATCACTCTATCTCTCCTCAACCCCTATTAAAGCCTGAATTACTTAATCTCTCCCCAAGCTCTCTATCCGTCGTTTTCTCTTCTCACGTCTTAGGATCAAAATCTGCTTTCTTGAAAGAGTCTTTTACACAATCTTTATACCGCTTATAGGGCTTACCAACTGGTCCTTTGCCATCTCTTAGCTCGCATCTTGCCATCCTCAAGTCGAACCACATGGCCGCAACATAGAAGGTAGTATTTCAGGATCATGTATAAAATTTTGGGAATTCCGGACCTTTCAAGGACAGCAATGTATGGGGTATAAGAATCCACTGGATTTTCATTAATGACCGCAGATGTTTTTGATGGAAGTGTTCCAGACTTTTCATATGTCTTCTATAAGGTGTTCAGGTCGCGTAGTCATACAATAAGGCTGATACACACTGATCTTTGTTGAAATGGTGATGTCCGACTGTTACCGGAGTCTGGCTCAAGTTTCACAGGCTTTAGATATTCGAGCACCTATCTCTTCATCAAGGGTGTTACTTCTGGAGAGTGTGCCCCCTAAGTACAAAAAGGCGTCGACGACCTCTAACTTCTTGCCATACGGAAGGAGAAACATAAATTTTGCTTGATGCTGGTTGGTACATTCCTACAGTTTTCCTCAAGATGATAGGCCACATGCAGTGCAAGCTGCAGATAAACAATCCATAAGGAAGTTGCATATCTGCGAGAGAATGGGTGATGACATCACAATACATCAAATTTCTTATAAGTGCAATGGACGTTTTGGCAACTTCATCAAACAGGCGAAGGTTGAAGAAATTACCAGTTGTACGATACGGTACATAGACACCTACTTCAATATATTTGAATTCCCTTAAAAAGATAATAGCAAATCAGATTACAAAGAAAAGAGTTGGGAGAAGGTCATCTTATTTCACCCAAGTTTCTACCAAAATGGGGTCTAGAAACTCTCCATTAAAACAGATCCACGCTTTCATATCTTCGTCCTTGGAAAGGATTAGACTAGTCTCAGGGCAAACTATCCTCAACAGAATTTTCCTTGTTCACAATATCAAAGACATTTGTCATGTCAATAAAACACGGACACAGGTCCAGATGTTTTTCTTAACACTTTTCCTAAAATTTTCATACAATAAAGATCATATCCATTGTCCCTCTGGGACAATATACTTCAGCAAACCTTTGAGGATCACCTCGGCAAACACTTTCCCAAAAACCGAAAGAAAGAGAGATCATACAATAGTTGTAACATAACTCCTTGGGATCCTTCATGAACGGGGACAAAAGTATTGCATACCTTGTGCCTTGTGGAACCAGACCTTTGTCCCAGATCTGCTGGAAGACAAGATGTATAAACTTTACCTTGTTTCACAATCTATTTGTAAAAGCTCGGATTATATTCCATCTTTACATGGTACTTCGACTATGGTAACGTGACAATGACTCCAAAATCAATCTCAGATCTGCAATTTAGTAATTCACTGAAGTTTTCACGCCAGCGCGTTTTTACTTGGTCAGGGTTTCGTAGTAGGATTTTCTCATACTTGAAGCTGAGTGGAGCAAAAACTGATGATGTCGGTCCATAATCTGCAAGTAGTTAACGGTAGAGATACGACAGTCAGTGGATGTTTGCACTTCACATGCCTTTTCTTGCCACCATTCTTTATTTCCGGTGTCTATCTCGCGTTGCACACTCGCTTTGCAGTTCTTAAAAACTGTCTCACGTTTCCTTTCTGCAGAGTGTTCTGGATAATTCATCAGCTTCACCAAGGACCTATAACATATATATATATATATATATATATATATATATATATATATATATATATATATATATATAAGAAATCAGACTTCTCTATCTAAATAGTTTGGGCATCTGAAGGAAATAAACAGGACACCTAAAGTAAAATGGAAAATTATAAATAGGAGTAGAACTTGTAAAACTTGGGATGACTCATGCCCTTTGTGCCTCCATGAGAAACTGCACATTATCAAGTTTCTAAATAATAAAAATCTATTAAACAATAGACATGAGTTAACGGTTTCCCGACATCATCAAATTTATGCACTGAATAATTAGCTAAAAACAAGCATACAATAAAATAACTTTTATAATCTATAGCCCAAATAAATAGTTTAAATACCCTACAAAAAAAGATAACCCTTTATGAAGTCGTCAAAAAACAAATGTTACGGCAGTTTTTATATACACAAATCCCTTTCATAAAGAAATAAAATAAAAAAATAAATAAATCTCCATAGACACGTAAACCAGACTAGGCGAAAACATCTTCCGTTTTAAATTTAGACACCCCCACCTTACCCTGACTTAACATCTATGAAAGTAACCCTATACTGATACAAATTATTAACACCAAACACCCCTACCTATTTTAAACAATTCGCCCAAGCTGTTACGTTGGAAATTTTGATTTCAATTATGAATATACTGTTAAAACACGTAAATTTCAGAAATAAGTTATTCAAAAAAAATTTCGCTGGAAGATGGAACAGAGCTTACTTTAACTCAATTTAATTCAAATAATTATATTGAAGTTTTCGGCTCTTGTTTTGAAACATGAGAACTCTTATGTAGCGTGTAGGAATCATATTTGTAAATAAATAATTATATATATATATATATATATATATATATATAAATGGTTGTAATTTTTTGGAAAAAGCTCGGATAGCTAAACTTGCAGTAGATTAAATCGGTACCCACGGAAAAATCTGGAATAAAAAATCGATCGTCCAGTGTTCAAGGTCCAAGTCCAAAGAAAAAAAAAACAAAACTAGTAAAAAGGCAACCACGTAAAGTGCTCAATACACTAAGTAGAGTAAAATCTAAGATAATCGTAAGGAGCCAGGCAAACCTAACTAAGTTTCACCTAAACGGATCTTCAGGGTAATGCAGCATTACCTTGAAGATATATATATATATATATATATATATATATATTATGTTTCTTTTAATTATAAGAAATAATGGTAGGATGGTATTATTGGTAGAAGTTCGGATTATTGTCCCTTCGATTTTCTTTTGTTCGTAGGCAATGGAAATCGACGTTACGTTCAAAAGCGAAGATTATTAATGTTGTTTTTCAAGTCAGACACTAAAAACGGTAGATGAAAAGAAATATTTCTACCCGCCTTACAATCTTGGAATATCAGCAGAGAGTTGGCTTCGAAGAAGAAAATGTCTACATAATGATAATCAATGCGAAATCAAAGTAAGAATAGACAATCATGTCACATCGAAGATATGAGACATATTACATCAAAGATTATCTAATCATCAAATTACCTTTAGTTAGTTATTCTTTCCCTCTGTATTTCGAGAATCACTGATGATTTCTTTATAAATTTAGAGTAAATATGGCTGTGTATATTTTATAACTTATGAGTGCATATATCTTATATACTTTTCTCTCTCTTTCTCCATCTCTCTCTCTCTCTCTCTCTCTCTATATATATATATATATATATATATATATATATATATATATATATATATATATATATATATATATATGTCGCATCGATTATAAATCTGCTAGGTTCCAATACAGGATCCACCATGACGCATCTACATGGACACTGAAATACACTCTTGTGGGAGTTTTTTTTTTATTATTAAAGCATCCAGGCAAACGAATAATCATTCTCATTCGGTGTATTTAGAAAAGAAAGGGGCTGCCATTTGTCTCCATTTTGATTCCTTCCAGACTGAAATGCTACACCCACAAGAAACTATTTGTCAGTTTGTTTTAAAGAAATAGAAGCTTAAGAAACTTAGAATTTAACATTCTGTAACTAAATACTTTACAGATTACTCACTGTTTTCTCTAGCGGTTGTGGTGGCGGGGGTCATTTCTCACATTTCAACTCATATTTTATAAACTTGTGCATCAGTCATTTCTTATTTCTTTGCTAGGCAAAACCTTTCGTCAGCAATTTAATCTTCCAAATATATGCACAACTTTACTCATTAGCATGCGTAGAATTTTCTATAATGTTATTTTTAATTTCTAAAACTTTCTTTGGAATGTTATTATTTAGTTGGCTTGACAATGGAGAATTTTAAAGTATATGCATTTGTCAACCGTGAAAATTAAGTTCTGTCTTGGAGGAAATCAATTACAAAGAGACGAAGTCTAATGTTTTTACATTCACAAAGATTTTACATGATTTATAGACCCGTGTAAATATAGACGATAATAGATAAATACAAAAAAGTTATTTTATCTGAATTTAAATCCCAGTTTTATCTTGAAATGTTTATGGAAACAATTCAAGATAGAGGCTGACAAGCAAACCAGAAAAATTTAAATCACGTTTTGATGAAACTCTTTGCAACACAAAAGAAAGTCTAAGTTTCTTCAAGTTCGTCATGATCTTTGTCGCCATATTTATTACAACGGTTCGGCCGTTGTACGCTCCAGCCTTTTTCAGGTAGTTGTAATGTTAAACTAAGCCGAAATGAATACAATATGGGAACCAGTAATAAGGAGTGTCAGAGAAAAGCCATAATAACAATAAAAATTGCAATATGAGCTCTGGTAAAAACATGGAAGATAACAACAAAAAGTGCAATATGAGAACTGTTAAAAAAAATAATGGCTGAAAACATTAAGTTTATAATACCCAGAAATTCATACACAGATGTCCTCAACGGCACAGTAGTTTAAGGCTTTGGTTAGATTCAGTGACAGGTCCCAAAGATTGTGAGTTCAATACCCGGTTAAGGTTGTGGAGAACTTGAAGAGGGGGAATTAACACCAGATAACTGATAACTGATATCTATAAAACATGGCACGTGGAACTAGAACAGTCTACCCCAGTGAGCGAAATAAAGGGTTCAGTTCGACATTCCAACCACCTGAAGAAGGCCGGAGCGTACAACAGCCGAAACGTTGTAATAAATATGGCGACAAAGATGGGGACAATAATGTAAATAGTGTACATAAGAGCTCATCTCAGAAATATAGACATATAGTAAACAAATATAATATTTACAAACTGTCCCTGGAAGCCATTTTAAAATTTACTAAGTGGAAAGAAATGTTGAAGATTGTTGGTTACAACCTGATGCTAAATTTGAACAAAGATTAAAAACTTCTTTGTTTTCAATATTAGACTTTGGTGCATTGTACCTCAAATTTTATCTGATTTCTGAATAGGTTTAATTCTTAAGTGCTTCATTTCATAGATCGAATAGTTTCGACAAAATAATGCCTTTCTTTTATAATGGAACTGGTAAGCTACCCTTTTACGTTTTATATACAGCTATCACCTTTTGAGAACTGTTATAAACTCTATACAGAATTGTCTCTTGTCTTTGGTCTTTTCTAGGAGTTACAAACCGAATTTTTAGAAAACTGCATTTGTCAAATGATATTTCCAAAATATAACAAACATATCGCAACATGAAGTGAATAGAAGAGTTTAGTCACTGAATTAAGAAAAATATGTTTTTTCTAAAAAAAATAGTTTTCTTTCATGGCGGAAATCAAATGATTGTCGATTTGAGAAATTGTTTAATGGTCGAAATATTATATGTTGAACATGGACAAATTTAGACTAACTCAATCCTCCGAGACTTACTTCTCCGATTTGATTGCTAATTCTTCCTTATGTACTGTGTCCTCTCAGGACGTAGGCGATAATGGTTCTTCACAACTTCCCGTCCTTTGCAGCATTAAGTAAATTTTGTCTTTCTGTTATTTCTCCTAAACTCTGTTCTTGACTTCAGTTTACTCAAGTTTACAAATTAGGTTATGATTTGTTTTCCGCTATCCCTCTGTCTTGTGAGTATAAGATTTTCTAAGCCAACTTTCCTCATTAAATGCTCAGGAACCCAGAATTGCTTCTTCCTGATGTTAAGTATATGTTTCCTTTTTCTTACCATTTTCTTTGAAACTTTGTTGTTGTTCAAATATCCGGACTGTGGTATATTCATTATCCTTCTGTAGAACCAAATTACTGTTCCAAGTCCCTTCTTCATCTTTAAGAAGATCTTCCAACACTCACTGCTACACACGACGACAGATACCACGTAATATATTTTCCTTATTTCTAGCGAAGACATTTCATTTTATAGTAGTCTGCTTAGGCTTTGTAATCCAACTGTGGCTATCCCTATACACCTTCAGATCTCAGTGTTGCTCTTTCCGTCCTCTGTTAAAACACTTCCCAGATATTTAAATTTCCTCACTTGCTTGATTTTGGTATCTCCGATTTGTAATTCACACTTTGGGCTCATCTTTTTGTAAACAACCATGCATAATGTCTTCTTAAAGTTGGTGTTTATTCCTTTCTTCTCGCTTTCCTGCACGACATTCTGTGGGAGTTTTTGTTGCTTTCTTCCCGTGTCTGCTACCAACAATGTGTCATCTGCATACTTTATGTTGTTAATAATGAATCCTTGTAGGACTTTTAATTCTTTCAGACAAGCCTCACTGTATAGGTTGATTAAGTCCTCTGAGAAGACACATCCTTAATTTACATCCACTTCTATTTTTATCCAGAACTTGATATCGCTGTATATTTCCGGTTGTTCTGTTTGTATTATCCGATATATTCATTCCTTCTCTGAAGTATTTTTTTCTCTTCTATCAGAATTGGATTTTAGGAATCCTGTTGATGATCATGTCGTCTCTCTTTTCAGTTCTTTAATTTTTTTCTATCATCTTTATCTGTGATCCTCATTCTTTCCATTGCTGTACATTTTTCGTTAAGTCACTCCTCTTTAGTCTTCTTGCATTTGTTCCACATATCATTGTTGATGTGGGTGCCAAAGTTGGGCACGGAACACGGATTAGATGTAAGAAAGATGTATTAACAACTGGTTACAGAGATAGTGTAAGCAGAGCTTACTATAAGTTAGTGTCCAACACTGGTAGTTGTACGAGACTCTCACTGTCTCTCTGTGTCACTTTCTCTCACCCTCTTTAGAGTGCTATGTCGCCTACTTAATATAGGGCTGGAAGAGTCTATTGTGTAGGTAGTTTCCGGTCTCACAATAATTGTGTAGTGTCCTATATTCTCTTCCGTGTTTTGGCATGGTTTTCTCTCTTTTTCATGTCGATAATTCTGCCTGCCATCCATTCATTTTATTTGTCTTTCTTTACAGTCCTTTGGGATGGTTTCCACTGTTGATGTTATTAAAGCTTATCTTAAAGTGTCCACTTCGATTATACATTTTCTTCTTCTTCGTTTCTGCTTTTTACGCTCTCTCTATATTTCTCGTTCTGATTCTGGTCGTCCGAGAGTCTGTCGTATTACAGTTTGTGTGCTACCTTAGTCATCTTCAAGTTTACATATCACTGGGCGGGGGTGATTTCTTCCGAAGTCATCACTTCTCTATGTCCGTGTTCGTCTTGGGTGTTCTTTGGACCAGGTATTGGCTACTACCTGGTGATTCGCCATGCACCATTGGACCCATTTTCTTCCGCGTTCATTACAGGTTCCTAGTCTAAACTATTTCACCATCCGTCTCGTTGCCTACGAGAGGGATGGTGAAAATTGGGTCTCTCATGACAGAAATGAATTCTTGCGATTTGCAAAGGGCTTTGGCATTGTTTAACGTCGAGAAATACTTTCCGTTTTCTTTTCCAGTGCTTTGTGTTGACGGTAAGTTCACAAGTATGATGGATATGTTAAAAGGCTTTCCATTTAGTTTAACGACAAGAATCCTTTCTGATAGTTGACAGTATCCCAGAATGCATATCTTCATGTCTATTCATCTTTCATTTTTCTCTCCACCTGCGTATAAGAATCAAATGTTTGTCACTGATAAAATCCCCATTGTTTGCCTACCTGGTCTCGCATACACCTAAAATATAAAATATTCATATTTAACCCGCCCATTACCTGTTTTATATTTTCTAAATGTCCACAGTGGTTTAATGTTCTAATATTTCACGTCCCGAGAATGATGCGAACAGTCGCTAGTCAACGGTCAGGTAATACCAATACGCACATTAATGGACAAGGAGTTAATTCCAGAAGATATAACTCCGTTCACCCCGCTAGGATTCATATTTTGTTTGTTAAATTCTATGATATTTCATGATAGTGGAGTAGTTTCCAGTTACCTTCTCCACGGTGATTTATTGAGACACGACCATTATTTACCCGGCCGTTGACTCGTCAAGAGTTCTTCGCTCATTTTTTAGGGCTTAAGTTTTCCCCTAAAGGGATGTAAACAACCCATCATATTAGCAAGGACGTGGTAGCCGGTTTAATCACAGGCCTTCCGACGGTAGCATACATACCCATAGAGATTACATTATACTATTAGGTTGGTGCAAAAATAATGACGTAATAATTTCGTTTTTTGACTTTAAAAAATACGTCAAAAAACGACATTATTACGTCATTATTTTTGCCCAACCTGATATATCATATTATAAACACATACGTGTGTGTGTGTACGTGTGCGTGTAGGTGTGTGTTTTATATGTAAAACATTTTTCGCAACTTTCTAGTTAACAATGGAAGAGGTTTTTGTTTTCATATTCCATTGCAACCAAAAGTTTCCGAGACGATAGTCAGAAACCTGAATTTTTCTCTTCTTCTAGCAACTTGTGTTTCTTGATGCTGGTAGTAGGGGAGAGTCGTATCTATGCATTTATATTGTTTTACTTATTTATTCTTATTATTAAGTTTTAAATTAGTATAAACCACGGAACCTCATGTAATCTTAAGAAAGAAAAAATAGCGGAAACTTAAGTAAAACTCTTCACAGCAGTATATCTCTTTTTCTATTTCCCAGTTTAACAAGAATTAACTTCACTTAAATGCAGCAACGTCAACAAGGGACACGAAATTAATAAGCAAATAATCAATATACACATACACACACACAGATATATATATATATATATATATATATATATATATATATATATATATATATACAATTTACCTCATACAGAGGATCATTTCGTCCATGGGAAAGCAGTTTTTCCCTGGACTTATCAATGTAAATACAGTAAATGTACTTCCTTTGATAAGCTATTTTCCCATGGAAGAAATGATCATCTGTATGAGGTAAATTGTTTGGCTCTCATTAACCGTAACTCCTATAATCTATAATAAAAATTATATTGAGCTCTCTATGGATAAGTTTTAATATTTTATATTAATACGATCTACTTGGATTACTTACCCACGGATTTTTTACCTCCACACACACACACACACACACATACATATATATATATATATATATATATATATATATATATATATATATATATATATATATATATAAACGACGGTTAATAGACAAGATGAGTTGATTTTACACTTACGAAAATTGCATGGCGCGTTTTAATGATTTTGACATTTAGAAAAATATTCCTCTGCTGTTTAAGAGATTTTTACAGGAAATATTCAGCTATTTTGAATATATAAATATCGGTCTTTATTTAACTGAGCAATTCACTCGAAAGAACCTTGCTGTGTATGTAAATAGAGAAGCTATCCTCTGAGTTTACTGACTCAGCAGTGAGACGCCACTGACCGAGAAATATTCGTTACGTCACCTGCTTGCTTATATTTACTGTATTTGAGTGGAGAAATGGACGGAAAGCGCTAGGTTGCATTCGATATCAATTCGGATATACGACTCCGGTAGCGTTGTCTTGCCAGGGAAAATGGCTTTTCCCCTCTGACTATTACCATAGATAATAATTTGAATGAACACGGAAGCTGATAGAGAGCAAGAATGAGGGAAAATAATTTTCCTCGTAGCTCCCACTAAAACCAAGTGGATACATATTGAGTCAAGTGATATTAGATTCCCATCATTTAATGAGTTGGAGGCACAAGGCATCATTCCATTGACAAACTTATCCTCTTTTATAATACAAAACGTTATTTTGGGAAATATAACAACAAAAACTGTCAAAGAGTTACAAATTGAAATATTTTGATAGAAGTAAACAAGTAAAACATTCATATCCGCTCAATGCGTATCTAAATTTAAACAAACGACGTCACACATTATGAAATGAAAAACGTTGACCTTGCTAACCGAACGCTCCTCTGTGGTCCAATCGGTTAAGACAAGTCAGTCTATATGGCGGTTCCGTATAGGATACAGGTTCGATTCCTGTCGGACGACGAAAACTTTCTATGAAAATGTTCCTGATATTCAGACCGGTAAATGTTATGAATACTGCTTATTATAAACAGCGCATTTGCTTAAATAATTGTATGTATAAAATGAATGTATAAACATAAAAATGTCTTAAAATAATTGTCGGACTTTGTCCATTTCATAATTGATACATATATGCACTTCGTGCCAAATTATTATCGAGATAACTTTTTTTCTAATATTTCAAAAACCGTCCAATCAATTCACATCAAATTTTCACACAATGTTGGCAAATCTGACCTGAGCAATCACTGAAATGTAAACAATCTGGCACCATATTTATCAGCACGGTATTTGAGCGTGCCATATTAGAAATGTGTAAGAATTTAGTAAAAAGATGGGCCATAAAAGCAGTAATGCTAAAAAGAAAATTAACACCTCGGAAGTCTCAAAAGGTAAATCTACCCTACAAATTTCTAAAATGATAGGAAGGTGTCATCAAACAGCGAAAATTTCACCGCCGACCCTACAAAAGTACGCAAAAGGGCAGATAAAGGCAAGCCAAGGGTTATTTCACGTCGTCTCATGCCACGACTTAAACGAGAGGCCACAAAGAATCCTGAACTTACCAACCAACATTGTCTGAAAACTTTGTGTAAATTGATTGTACGGTTTTTGAAATATTAGAAAAAAGTTATCTCGATAATAATTTGGCACGGAGTATGTATATATATATATATATATATATATATATATATATATATATATATATATATATATATATATATATATATATATATATATATATATATATATATATATATATATAAATAAATAAATAAATAAATAAAAATTAAGTGATTCATCGAGTCTAGAACAAAACTCAACAGAATGTAGAAAGCACTGGAGGGCCGTTTAGTCCTATATTTGGGACTCATCAGCAGTGCGCATCCATTACCGAGAATTGAAACCTTACGTTATCAGGCAAACGTTATACCAACTGTTCCAACGGGCCTCGGTGACGAAGAGGTAGCGAATCAGACTCGATATAGTGCCACTCTATCACATATTCCGTGGTGGAACTCGTCCGAGTTTCTCTTTTACCCATAGAACTGTGCCCCCAGGAGCCACGACTACTATCCCCAAGCCGCTCAGTCCAGAAAATTAGAAGCCGGTTTAAGCAAGGATATACAAGTGATAGAAATTAGGACGATTTGAGATAATTATAATTAAGTAATTCATCGAGTCTTGGAGAAACCTCAACAGAATACAGAAAGCACTGGTCGCCTGTTTCGTCCTATGTTTGGGATTCATCAGCAATGCGTATCCACTACCGAGAATTGAAACCCAGACAGTTAAGTTATCAGGCAAACGTCATACCAACTGTTCCAACGAAGAGGTAACGAATCAGACTCGATATATATCTAAAGGAGGGATATGAGGGCAAGAGCTAACCTTTTGAACTCTAGATGAAATAAAGAACAAATTAAAGTCATAAAACATGGCAGATAGCGAACAAGTAAATGTAGAAAACAATTACAAAAGGAGAAAGTAAAATCCAAACATTTATATAACGACGCTCGACATAGCAAGAAATCTACTAAAATTAAAAATTAGTGACATCATAGAAAGGGTAGAGCAATTCATTCCAAACCCTTTCAGGTTTATAAGCGTCACAAATGAGAAAGAATATAATTGATAAAGTGTATGTGAAAATGAGGGGAGCTAGAACCTGACCCCATGACACATAAATGACCAAATTCATAAAGATGTGTAAACTGTCGCGAACCCAAGATGGCATATGCAAGGACCAGTCGAAAAGAAAAATGGTAAAAGAAAAGAAACTACTTGTTTTAAATTATACATGAAACATCCCAAAAGATGTTGGAAGCAACAAACCAAAGAAAAACATATGCTCAAACGATATCATCTACAGTAAGTAGAAAATTTAAAAAAATTGCAGAACTTTAGCTCACAGATTGTTACAATTGAGACAGGATTGGTCACCATTTTTAAAAGATCTAAGACATAAAGAATGAAGTCTAAATACTGAGCCAAGAGAAGGAAACAAGACGTACGTTGTATCACTTCCCTAGATAAACCATAAATCAAATCATCCAAACTATACAATGTAAAAATTAAACAAAGCAAAATCATAAAGAATTCCTAATGTGACTACAAGAACGGTAATGTTACCGCGAATTCAGCGAGACAAAGGCAACACATGAAATGCGTCTTCTGATAAGCATAATCAATCTGAAGAAAACTAACAAAACCAATGACCATGAGCACAAATTAAATTAAACTTAACCTTAAACAAAGTCAAAGGATTTAAAAACAATGGACCCCGAGAATCAAAATCCTGAAACGATTAAAACCACCAAACAAGAATTACTCAAAAGCAAAATAGATTATAAGAGCTGTAATGGCTAATATTGTGAGACCGGAACTACCTACACAATAGACTCTTCCAGGTCTATACTAAGTATGCGACACAACACTCTACAGAGAGACAGAGTGAGAGCCGCGTACGACTACCAGTTGGACACTAGCACATAATAAGCTCCGCTTACACTATCTCTGTAACCTGTTGTTAATATATCTTTCTTACATCTAATCCGTGTTCCCTGTTTTCCTTCTGTGGTCCCGACTTTGGCCCCCACATCAGTTAATTTGAATGAACTACACTTATTAGGAATATTTATTTTTGAAATTATCTACTTGCAAGAGACATTATCCAAAAGCGAATCAAAATATAACTAAAACATTATAAACCCTGTAATTATCCTCATATTGATACAACGTCATGTGGCAAACCCATAATAGTCAATAATAAAATCTCACACGATCAGATTAGTTTAACCACAAATTTACAGTCAATTTCTGTATCATCTACCTTACAGGGAATTTTAAACATATGCTCCATATACATACCACCAAATGACCGAACTAAACTAGGACTTCGTAATGTCATTCAACAAATCCGAAGCCCAATTATATTACTGGTAAATTTTAATCTAACGGTGAGATAAGGGCAATAAAGAAACGAAGAGAAAAAGTAAAATTATACAATCTTTGATAAAGGAAAGAAACCTTTCTGAAGAATTATAAATATAGAACGCAACTGTCGCTCGAGCTCTCCACAGACCGGCCAATGATAGCGTCCTGCGTGCTGACAAGGTAACACGATGAAAGAAAAAAGCAACGCCGAAAAATAGACACGCGAACCCTGTTTCTCATATGTGGGCATTTATTCGAGGATTCACCTGCTTGTTCAGGTTGGTAGGTATGTGGAAAAATTGTTGCTATGTTAGAGCTTCCCCCTACTAACTCATCGTCCATCTACTCATATCGAGGCGTTTGATGACAAAACAAAAGAGAGGCCTAGACACTGACACATCCGTCTCCCCTAAAGAGCGCACCAGCAACCCTGACCATGAAAGCAAATATGATTGTTAGTATAGACCAGCACCCGGATATAGCCTATTTTCGATTTTGTTGCTACTTGATCTCCGAAAATCTCTTTACTTCCCATTCTGCCTCGGTTAAAGTATATGCTGCTTAGAAGACCGTACATAAAAAGAACCACCCACTGGACTATCAGGCAGTAACACTTGGGATCAAGATAAATCCATCTCTTTCGCTTCTATGTGCATCACAAAATAATAGAACCCAAAACCTCACCTTCAAATCTCCAACATTGAATGATGTACCGATAACCTTCACCAGTTTTCCTTGTCAAACGATGGAAAGAATTGCTAAACATCACAGGTGTATGCTCTTTAGATTCCAACGAGATTCTAACAGAATTTCAATTAGGGTTCAGGAATAAAAGAAGTATACGTGATCATCATTTAAAAGTCATGCATTTATTGAAGAAGCAATGGATTCTTTCGACTTGGAGTGGGCATATGAAATATCCTGGAGGACACTGGCTTAAAATTTAGCATGTCAATCTTTATTCAAAACTTCTTAGAAAAATGAAATTGCATAGGGCAAATGGGAATTATACTTTTCGACCTAAAACCTAGGTAAGAAGAATGTTGTACAAGAAGGACGTGTTTTATCGGTTTTTACTTGAAGGAGTCCTGCAATCTACTTTAAAGAAAAACGTTCATGATAGGACGACTTTATGCAAAGCTGCATCATCAAAATCAGCCTTACATAATTCATATTAATTACCTGACATTGTTAATACAATATTCAACTGGAAAATAATTATCCTAATACAAAAATATAATTCAAATTTAAATAACCACGAAAGGTTTGATAACCCGTAAGAAAAATCAATTCTATCAAGTAGAATAACAGTTCCTCCCTACTGATCTCTCCTCTGATCTAGGTTCAACAGCTCATTGGTGAAAAAAAACTGGCTATTAATATTCAGTGCCCCAAAAGAGAAACTAGTAACATTTCATTATCCCCGAGCAGACCCTGACTTTTCTCATGCCATCATGGATAGTCTTAACGTGGCTCTTTGATTTGAACGTCTTTTAGGGACTCAAGTTCTCTTCAAACCTCAAGTGGATCTAAGGCAGAATAGGACGCGAAAATGACCCGTTACTTGTTCCGCATCAGAAGACTACATGCAATTCTCTGACTTTAAAAGAGTCAGATCTAACCGAAAATGGATGATTGATTTTATATCTATATTGGAGCTGCTTCATCGTCGCAGATTGAGTTCCAAAACTTCTTGGTGGATTTGTGGGTGCTTAATTATTTTCCACGTTACAATACTTTTTCCACACACCAAACATTGTAAGCATCTCTCTACTCTATCCCTATTCCCATGCTAATATTCTGACACAGCTAGATGCCATAATTATACATTTACATCTAAGACCCGCGATGCCACGTACACAGTTAAATCATCCTCATTCGTTTTGTACTCCATTGGTAAGAAGGAATTCTCATTCGGTCAGCTTCTTTCAAAGAATCGCTACCTTGTGGAACAGAATCTCGGATTTCTAAAAACTTAACCTATGCAAGTCTCAGGTCAGCATTAATGTATTTTGCAAAAACTTCATTCAGTAACCCTTTCCTGAGGAGCTCATGAGTTTTGTATAGAACAACAACAAAAAGTATCTGTCACCCCTCTGCGGCGTCTGGCTTTCCCATAAACTAAAATGTCTTTCTGAAATGTCATGTTTTAAGAATGTGAAGAGGTAATTGATGGTAACCCCAAAAGAAGAATTCAATCAATTTTGAAAAGTGAAATGGTGACTGAGATCAAGATTTAGAAGAGTACTTTGAAGCAGACGAATGTATCCTATCCAACATGGTTCTTTTATTTTTCGTTAATAGTTAAATCTTTTCCAAATAAAACATTCGGATAATATAGAGGATAGCGCATCATTAATTTTGTAAATCCATTTCGTCTGAGATTATTAAATGATTCAATATCGATTGAAAGCGAATACCTTTAGTAAATTTACAATGAAAACATCACTTGTAAATTTATTTTGTATTTTGCACAAATATGCAGATGAAGTTTGCTGGTCATCTCTAGAACCATCCTTCTTCGAATCTTGTGCACTGACGCTACACAATCACAAAAACAATTTACGAAATAACAGAAGTCACTTCAATTGAAGAATCCCAACAGTAGCAATAATTAAGATGTCAATATCCAGACTACTTGAAACAAAAGGTTTGAAAGTAAGTCCTCCCTTCAATACTGAAAAGGATGATAACAATTACTGGACTTGAGATTTTCCTAAAAATATTGTTTCAATAGAAAGGTTTTTATAAATCAATGAACGCCAACGTTTCCTTATAAGAAAACGGTAATATTACCATCACGTCTGACATTTCTATTAGTATTACCATTTATTCCTTTTGTCGATTGTTTTAATTCGATTAGAAAGGTGATTTAAAATTGGACGAGAGCTTATAAACTAAATTAGTTCTTTCTTGGTTTACAATTCTTAGAATATAAAGTTAATATCATTATCTGTGGCCATGTCTTATTATACTATTAAACGATTAATTCCTATAATATATCTATCAGGCTGTTTTATTTTACTTGGTCAATAAGATATTTCTTCGTCTTTAAAAACGTCTGTAAATGCACTTGTGGCTATGAAAACCAGTCGAAATAAAACTGGAATATAGAAACATATCAGCACCGTGAATAAAGATACATGGTAAGTAATTGTTCCATTCTTTTCTGACTTCTATTTACAGATTATTTTCCATTATTTGGATATAGATTGTGTCAACTTAGAATATTTTGATTTCAATGGATCATTAAAAGGAAAGTAAATATTGTTTGTTAACATTAACCTAATTTTGTGGGATTTTGTTATTCATATTGGGGATAAAAATACTTTTGACATTTTTATTTGTTATAATAATTCTTCAGCTATTTACCGAAAGAATTTACCATTTTCTAAATTTGCAGAATTATTAAATATAAAGATCGTATTTGAAAGAAGGGATGTTAACATTACATCTTGAAACATTTTATAAATCAGACCGAAATTAAAACTGTAAATTCTTGAAATAAAAATGGATTTAAGAAGATTTACAGACAACAGTTAGAAACGGAAAAATCAGTAAGACATGTTCAAATTCGGTCGATTATGTTACATTCACTCTCGAATAAATACCCTGGGGTAATTTATAAATCAATCTATTCTCCTCCCCCCACAAGCTATAAATCGCAATATAATTTACGCCCTATAGGTGGTTTTGGAAACACTCTAGAAAAAACTGTGAATTTAAAACAAAGACCATATTATGCTATACAACAAAGTTTAGATATTAATGGGTGTAGATATTATGTATGCCAAACCAAGAGACATTTCAGCAACTATGGATAATCTTAGTAAAAAGTGCTTATTCAGAATGTTTTTCCACCAACGGGGATTCATCCTAGAAAAACTATCATGTGATGATATGTCGCAGTATGCGAAGATTCACCGTGATTCTGATCTTTTTATGGTAGTTACACTCTCTGAGTGTGAGCCAAAAACGGTGAAATTCTGCGAGAAGGCTCTCTGTACTCAAAATAACATGAGAAAGCAGGGTTTCGGCGATGGAGCATCTTACTGCTCACTTTGTTCAAATGAAGACGATTGCGAGGAACCGGATTGACCTTGGAGAAACTGTAGAATCATTTCTGAGAAAAGTTATTGTAAAACGGTGCGTTGGTAGTGATTCGATTTTGGCAATATTCGTCATCTTTAGATCAGATTCTGTCTCCATTAAATACCGAAGTAAACCAAGATCAGAGAATTGTTAAAGCAGCAATGGGAAGTAGCACTGCATCCACATCACAGAGCATAGTAAATGTATATCCTGAAGTGTCAAATTGTTTACTTGGAGAAGATTTACGAGCATTAAAGTCACGATAAAAACTCGAAGTCCAACATTTTATCTGACGTCGAACTCCAAGGTATCGTCAGTGCCAAATAGATAACTCTTCCATATACATAAACTCAAAATAGGATTAATCATAAATGTGGCTGCACTAGCAAAAAAAAACCTACGGGCATACGACTAGCCGTGGGTTTTTTGCTAGTTTTTTTTTCATATTAATTAATTAATTAATTCATATCACAGGACCTGTTTTCCATCGCAGAATGTGTCATATGTGTAGAATATCTCAAATACTTTTCCACTTAGTTGACTCTAGATAGAGAACTAAAATCATCATCAAAACGGAATCGTTTTAAATGAGAAAAAATAAATAAAATTCTAAAGAAATTTCTTTACATGTATTCTTTTAAAAAATAAGATTTAAAAATGAAAGCTTTCAAATATTTTTATGTAAATATTTTAGCAAGAGAAAACAACCTGTTAAGATTTTGGATATTTACTAAATGTATCACATAAGAGTAATTTTTAAGACCGGGACTTAACTCTAAAAACATATATCTCTGTAAGTTAACGACAATGACAAACGCACGCGACAGAATTTACAATGGCCTAATGACTCTTACATGTTATGTGCCTGAAATACATGTGATTTATAGTAAATAGCCATATATAATCGTCAACTGCTGGCCTATATAGGTCTCCTAACTAAACTTTTTCTTTCGTTACGAATAACATTTCCTTTTTCCGAATAGTTGGTTGAAATATATCTTAAGTATAACAGAAATATAAAATTTTAGAGATGTCATAATAATTCACCTAAAAGTAAGAAACTTTAGTTTAATTGTTGAAAGATTTATTCTTTTTTGAATCAGTTTTTGAATATATATCATCCAAGTTTGTCTTATGTCGAAATTATGAAAAAGAGAGCGAAGAAAAAATGTAAACAGGTTTTAAATATTCAAAAGTTTGTTCATCAGACACAAATGCATGAATTAAATATTGCCATAATGTTTCTAGAAAATGATTTGGAGAAGTTATTACAATTTATTTTTTATCTTTGTTCTTCGTCTTTTCAGACGTGTTCATCACATGACCAGACAATAATCGCTTTTACTTATCTTTTCACGATCAAATGTTTTTTGAAATGAAAATAGATAAGTATATTTTCCTTGTTAATCTATATTAGTACAAATGCATTCAGCCATTATTCAATCATACATATATATATATATATATATATATATATATATATATATAGAGAGAGAGAGAGAGAGAGAGAGAGAGAGAGAAAGAAAGAAAATGGAAGAGATGTAGAATTGAGAAAGCTCAGATCTGTTGGCTTGATCAATTGCGAAAATAAAGAAAGTTTTTTTGTAAAGTTATGGCTAATTTCAAAGAATTTGAAAACTTTTACGGCTGTATTTCCGTTCTCTCTTATACATAATTCTATTACAACTATGTTATTATAACTGGCTGTCTTGTACCCGAGATAGATGCTTATTTTAACAAGTTAACAGAATCTTGATTTCGAGATGTGGTAGTTACTGATTCTTCTTATTCGGTAGGAATGTTCTCTCCTTAAGAACATAAGGATTGTTCCACCATTTTAGCGAGCTAAAATTAAGATAAATCTTCTTCTTCTTCTTCTTCTTCTTCTTCTTCTTCTTCTTCTTCTTCTTCTTCTTCTTCACGTGGCGTATCTTTAGCATTTTAAGCTGGCAGAGCCCACCCTCTCCAGTTTAGACCACACCTGATGTCCTCCAACTAGGTGGCTCGCCTTGGGCTTGAACACGAGGCCGTTGTAGTTCGTCTGAGGAGCACTTCCTCCCTGCCCCTAGTTGTGCTGTGTTAACTGTTTACTGGGACGTGGCAACTTGGAGCCATAACGTGAGACCTTTCGGAAATTATGCTAGTGATGCCCGTCCAGCGAACCAGTCATCAAATGTACTACCTTTATCGAGAAAACCCTGTGCCCACATATATATATATATATATAATTTACAGTGGATGTTGGAGTGAACAGTTAGTCATCAAATGTACCGCTTTAAGAAATATTATTATGTATATTTTAAATAATAATAATAAAAATCAAATATATGAGAATATTTATTTTTATTATTATTTTTATTGCTAAAAATTGATGATTCAAAAACTTTTCCGACGGATTTGAAAATACCTCTTCATCCAAAATAATTTTACATAGAGTCAGTAAATAAGAAAAATGATGAGGAAATAATATTATAGGCAAATGTTGAAAAAAGTTTAAACAATAAATGAGAGAGAAAGAAATGGACGATACTGAACCAAAAGATAAACCAAAACAAAAATTATGACACGTCATGCCTTTCCGACAATTTCAAATGTTAATTTTGCTTTCATCAAAAGATAAACGTAGAATTATTCATGCCAATGTCTCAGTAATTTGACAAATACATGATACTGAATATTCTTTATATAATAATCCTTGGTGAGATGTTCTTTATAAATTAAACTATTTAATAATTCTTACGTTTAAAAATAAAATCATCAATGTATACCACAGCTTTTCTTAAAATATAAACAATAATAATTAACTTAATAATTAAAGATTATAAATGCATAATAATGTATCAAATATTATAATAAACAACGAAAAATATAAGAATAAATGGATGATAATAATAATAATGAAAAGAATATATAACGGAAAAATGGATGATAATAATAATGAAACGTCTTTTTCAAAATATCACATCACTTGTTTTGGGCAATGAAAAAACATGTCCATTTACTCCGGCATCTTTAATGACTGCCATTGAAAAGAGATTTATAGGTTAATATAACAAACGTATCTTTAGTAATTTTATACTGATTTCTTGGTAAGCACTTCGTGTTAATAAGAAACTTTAATAAGATCTAATAATTTACTAATAACAAAGTACATATTAACGTGTTAAATATGAACAGCTGTTAATGAAATGCGTTATTCTCATGACTATTCATGAAAGATTTAAGCCGTTGAAAAGAAAATAATTGGAAAACTTGTTTTATTTCTTCTTTTTTTTTTGTCGCTTGTTTCTTTGATTAAAGAAAAATCCGCAGACTAAAGAGATGATCGATCAATCGATGATTTGCAAAACATTTCACATATTTTCATAAACAGTGTCATGGCGAAAGAAAAACGGAAATTTATGGCTGGAAACTATTGAAGACGTTAATATGATACATTCCACAAATGCCACAATGTTGTGATTTGAGATATTGTTATCCATAATCAAACAATTCCCTATTATCGTCCCTATGCCTGCGCTGTCTGTCTTTGAGAGTATGCAAATAAATATTTGCTACGCTGATATAAGTCTGGCAGAGTATCACAACAGAGCAGAAAAACATGCGATACCTATATTCTTACAAAAGGCCGATTGACTGATATCCTAAAAAACAGGCCCAATTAGACATATCCTAAACGTAATACACAAGAAAAGTCTTAAAGAGTAGATAAAATTAAAAATAGGAAACTTCCTGAATATAAAAAAAGTTGTTAACTTTATGCCTGATTAACCAACCCCTCCCTTCAACGCCTTTTCAAAAAATTGAACATGTCATATTTGTCTACAATCACGATACATTTTTTGCTGGCATATTGTCCGCAATCGACAATGATGGCATGTCTATGTCCCGGTTTAACCTGACATGAAAAAATAATTCACCTATCTCCACCCTTTGAGCGTACTTTCCGATTTAGCATTGATTTGACATCTAATTTGTTAATGAAGACATACCCACAATTATATTTTTAATTCTGACCTTATATCTCACCATTTAACTTTCGCAAAAAAGGTAAAACTTTGTTTTTAAATTTCCTTAAAAATCATTTAATCACTGGTTACTTACCATCGCTTGAACAAGCAAAATTATAGTATTGAAACATGAATGCTTTTGTGTAGCGACTTCAAAATATTTTTATTATAATCTCTTATAATAAAAACATTAATTCCTCTTTTATTATCATCTCTACTTAATAATGTTCTTTTCTCAGATACTTTCACACTCGCTAACACATAAAGTTTTATTGGCTCCCTCATCTTGTTTGGGTTGCCTTGATTAAAAAAAAGTTCTCTTTAAAAATTTGACATCAAGCGACGTATTCGACACCAGAAGAAACTGACAAAAGCCCTTCACGGATATTGGTCCTCTGTTCTATTCAAACTTAGGACAGTAGCCTAAATATGCGTTATATTCATAAAAACACACACATACACAGATACACAGACATACAAATCCACACAGGCAAATACTTTTTAGGTCCATCCAAATGTCCCATTCTCAAGAGTAAAATGGACGAGTGTTAAATTAATCAATTTGAGTAAAGCCTAGGATTGTGACGAGTGTTTAACATTACCCAGCTAACAAATCCTCCTCTAAATGACATAAGATTTTAATGTTACATGGAGCATGTGATTGAAAAAATGCAATAAAGTTAAAATTAATACGGTGAGGAACTTTTGCAGTGACCGAACTTTGTAAATATTTTGTGGAATAAGCAGGAATCTTTTAGAAAATAAAGTTTGCTGTTATATTAAAAAAGCAGACCTGACAAATGTTGTGTAGAAATATGTATAAGATAATCATAACTATTTGGAAGTTATTGTGCGACACGTTCAGATCCTATCTTATTTTGTCATTAAACAGTCGGCTTTAAAATACGAATTAAAAAATAAATACGCTACAGTCATCAGATATACTAAGACTATTTTATCTGGACTTCTTCATAGTCCAATCATCCAAAAGTTCATCAAAATTTCTTTGTCTAAGTTTGTCACTTTCAACATCTCCTGAGATATTGTGACCATAATTCAATTTAATTCTTTTCGGTCTTAAGTAATACTTTTCTCTTGAACAGTTAGTTACCATTAAGCTGAGAAATAGCCGCAAAATTCCTTCCACATTAGGGAAGGCCATCTGGATTCTTTCCTTGTAGATAATTTAATAAAGTTTTTTTATGAGATACAGTGTTTTTCTATAACTCTATGGCTCTGTCTCACATACATATGAAAGTGCAAATTTAATCAGTTTGTTTCAGGTCAACATATTCTGGGTGTGGTTTCATCAATAGTTCAACCCATTGCTGAATTTCTTTCTTAGATAATGTCAGATTGTCAAGGAAGGAAAGCGCTTTAGCAACATCATTGTACACAGAATCACTTCTTCTTAAATTGGTTTCAAGTGCATATAGAATACGAATAAATGATTTTATGCAAACGTTATCTCTCGAAGAGAATTCATTAAAGTGATCAGGACCAGGTGCCTTTTCGCCATTTCCTTGCTGTTTCCTTAATATGTTTCTCCTCGTGATAATTCTGCAGTTAAAATTTGGCAAGCTGGCCTTCAATTGTTTCTCAAGCTCATCAGTTTCATCTATCTCATCAACATCTCAAAATTTGCTTAGAATATCCTGCAGGGAATTGTAAAGTGTAGTACTCAATAACACATCTGATTTCTGAATGATTTTGTTGGCCTTTGTGAATATGGCCTAGCACACAGCCCCCCCCCCCGAAAAAGAATACAGCATAAATACAAATTCTAGTTCTTCCATTTTCTGCAAAAGACTATTAGCATGAAACGTGGTGGTCCCCTTTATATCAGATTTTACAAGTAAACGATGGCATCAATGATTGTTCTGTAATTTCCCAAAATAACTTCTATGGAATTTACGAGTGTCTCACACGTTGTGTTGACAAATATTTAGGCATTTTTTGAATGAGATCCCAAAAATGATTTCATAAGTTCTCATCACTTCGAGGGGGTGGGGTGAAAATAAGATATAAATTTCAATGATAATGCCAAAACAGTTCAATGAATCAATCTAAGTCTAACGATCCACCAAATTTAAAGAGTTACCAGTGCATGGCATGATTCTTGCAAATTTGTTTCTTTCGGTGATTTTTTTCTTTCATAACTTTGTACATACCAGCGACGATTGTCGAAAGACTGTCCTATGCATTTTTTTTAAGTCAGTCAGTCGTGAAACCAGCCATGTATTCTCCTGAGTAATCATTTGACTCAAGGAAAGTTAAATATCTCTCAATCAGTGAGCTGATACATATTTGTTAATTAAATTCAACTGATTAGTTATTGAAAATATCAAGAGTGAAATCTACTGAAAAGCTGAAATGACCAACCATTTTCAAGTCAGCCACAATTACGCCCTTAATTTTCTTTGCCATCAGTTGAATAATTTCCTCGCATACAGCTTTTGACAAATAACGATAACAGTAAAAATGGATCAAATTTTACTAGTTCTACAAGATCAAGATAATAATCGATATTTAGAGATCTAAATAGTTCATTGTCTCTTCCGAATGGCAAGTTTCATTCTTCAAGAGGGCAGATCACAGCAATAATTCATACCATGACATTCCGCTAGTATTGCCGTTCAGCTTTTATTTCTTCCTCTGGACATTGAAGTTAACGATTTCCCTCGGTTTCTGGTTAAGTAGTTAACGTGGGTTTAGATAAGATAGAAGTTTCGCCAATCATCAAAAACTTCGTAACCTAAAGCTGTAACAGGAGATGCAACATTTGGAAATAGTTTACACACAAAGTAATACAGCCAGCCTTTTGAGGGGGAACAGGCAAGCTAATCTCGGCTGTATGTTCCTCCATTGGTTTTTGTTGAATCCAAAAGGCTTTTGAGCAAAACCTTGACTGTTTTTGGACACTCGCTTTAAATATGAAAATTGTCCACAAAGATGCTAAACTTGAGTGGGGTCCCTTTCTACGCAAGAAGATATTTCTTTATCAGGTCATAATTCGGTCCACAAACCAAGGTCTGTTACAGTAGATATATGTTCGACATTATTTATATCTGAGTATTTATCAGGTCATAATTCGGTCCACAAACCAAGGTCTGTTACAGTATATATATGTTCGACATTATTTATATCTGAGTATTTATCAGGTCATAATTCGGTCCACAAACCAAGGTCTGTTACAGTAGATATATGTTCAACATTATTTATATCTGAGTATTTATCAGGTCATAATTCGGTCCACAAACCAAGGTCTGTTACAGTAGATATATGTTCGACATTATTTATATCTGAGTATTTATCATGTCATAATTCGGTCCACAAACCAAGGTCTGTTACAGTAGATATATGTTCGACATTATTTATATCTCAGTCTTTATCATGTCATAATTCGGTCTACAAACCAAGGTCTGTTACAGTAGATATATGTTCAACATTATTTATATCTGAGTATTTATCAGGTCATAATTCGGTCCACAAACCAAGGTCTGTTACAGTAGATATATGTTCGACATTATTTATATCTGAGTATTTATCAGGTCATAATTCGGTCCACAAACCAAGGTCTGTTACAGTAGATATATGTTCGACATTATTTATATCTCAGTCTTTATCATGTCATAATTCGGTCTACAAACCAAGGTCTGTTACAGTAGATATATGTTCGACATTATTTATATCTGAGTCTTTATCATGTCATAATTCGGTCTACAAACCAAGGTCTGTTACAGTAGATATATGTTCAACATTATTTATATCTGAGTATTTATCAGGTCATAATTCGGTCCACAAACCAAGGTCTGTTACAGTAGATATATGTTCGACATTATTTATATCTGAGTATTTATCAGGTCATAATTCGGTCTACAAACCAAGGTCTGTTACAGTAGATATATGATCGACATTATTTATATCTGAGTATTTATCAGGTCATAATTCGGTCCACAAAGCAAGGTCTGTTACAGTAGATATATGTTCGACATTATTTATATCTGAGTATTTATCATGTCATAATTCGGTCCACAAACCAAGGTCTGTTACAGTAGATATATGTTCGACATTATTTATATCTGAGTATTTATCAGGTCATAATTCGGTCTACAAACCAAGGTCTGTTACAGTAGATATATGATCGACATTATTTATATCTGAGTATTTATCAGGTCATAATTCGGTCCACAAAGCAAGGTCTGTTACAGTAGATATATGTTCGACATTATTTATATCTGAGTATTTATCATGTCATAATTCGGTCCACAAACCAAGGTCTGTTACAGTAGATATATGTTCGACATTATTTATATCTGAGTATTTATCAGGTCATAATTCGGTCCACAAACCAAGGTCTGTTACAGTAGATATATGTTCGACATTATTTATATCTGAGTATTTATCAGGTCATAATTCGGTCCACAAACCAAGGTCTGTTACAGTAGATATATGTTCGACATTATTTATATCTGAGTATTTATCATGTCATAATTCGGTCCACAAACCAAGGTCTGTTACAGTAGATATATGTTCGACATTATTTATATCTGAGTATTTATCAGGTCATAATTCGGTCCACAAACCAAGGTCTGTTACAGTAGATATATGTTCGACATTATTTATATCTGAGTATTTATCAGGTCATAATTCGGTCCACAAACCAAGGTCTGTTACAGTAGATATATGTTCGACATTATTTATATCTGAGTATTTATCAGGTCATAATTCGGTCCACAAACCAAGGTCTGTTACAGTAGATATATGTTCGACATTATTTATATCTGAGTATTTATCAGGTCATAATTCGGTCCACAAACAAAGGTCTGTTACAGTAGATATATGTTCGACATTATTTATATCTGAGTATTTATCAGGTCATAATTCGGTCCACAAACCAAGGTCTGTTACAGTAGATATATGTTCGACATTATTTATATCTGAGTATTTATCAGGTCATAATTCGGTCCACAAACCAAGGTCTGTTACAGTAGATATATGTTCGACATTATTTATATCTGAGTATTTATCAGGTCATAATTCGGTCCACAAACCAAGGTCTGTTACAGTAGATATATGTTCGACATTATTTATATCTGAGTATTTATCAGGTCATAATTCGGTCCACAAACCAAGGTCTGTTACAGTAGATATATGTTCGACATTATTTATATCTGAGTATTTATCAGGTCATAATTCGGTCCACAAACCAAGGTCTGTTACAGTAGATATATGTTCGACATTATTTATATCTGAGTATTTATCAGGTCATAATTCGGTCCACAAACCAAGGTCTGTTACAGTAGATATATGTTCGACATTATTTATATCTGAGTATTTATCATGTCATAATTCGGTCTACAAACCAAGGTCTGTTACAGTAGATATATGTTCAACATTATTTATATCTGAGTTTTTATCAGGTCATAATTCGGTCCACAAACCAAGGTCTGTTACAGTAGATATATGTTCGACATTATTTATATCTGAGTATTTATCAGGTCATAATTCGGTCCACAAACCAAGGTCTGTTACAGTAGATATATGTTCGACATTATTTATATCTGAGTATTTATCAGGTCATAATTCGGTCCACAAACCAAGGTCTGTTACAGTAGATATATGTTCGACATTATTTATATCTGAGTATTTATCAAGTCATAATTCGGTCCACAAACCAAGGTCTGTTACAGTAGATATATGTTCGACATTATTTATATCTGAGTTTTTATCAGGTCATAATTCGGTCCACAAACCAAGGTCTGTTACAGTAGATATATGTTCGACATTATTTATATCTGAGTATTTATCAAGTCATAATTCGGTCCACAAATCAAGGTCTGTTACAGTAGATATATGTTCGACATTATTTATATCTGAGTCTTTATCATGTCATAATTCGGTCTACAAACCAAGGTATGTTACAGTAGATATATGTTCGACATTATTTATATCTGAGTCTTTATCAGGTCATAATTCGGTCCACAAATCAAGGTCTGTTACAGTAGATATATGTTCGACATTATTTATATCTCAGTCTTTATCATGTAATAATTCGGTCTACAAACCAAGGTCTATTACCGTAGATATATGTTCAACATTATTTATATCTGAGTCTTTATCATGTCATAATTCGGTCTACAAACCAAGGTCTGTTACAGTAGATATATGTTCGACATTATTTATATCTCAGTCTTTATCATGTAATAATTCGGTCTACAAACCAAGGTCTATTACCGTAGATATATGTTCGACATTATTTATATCTGAGTCTTTATCAGGTCATATTTTGTTCCACAATTTAAGTTGGAACTTCTTAGACTACCTTACCAGGTGTGAGCTGAACATTCTAATTCTCAGAATTATATCATTGTGGCTCTTTAAACTCTCTCTGTCTGATAATTAACACCTGAATGTATTCTATATTTTCATTCTAAGCCGGCATAATTGCTGCTTATTCATAATCAGCTTCCTTTTCGACGTCCTTCTTCGCTCTTCCTTGTTTTCTTCCAGTCGAATACTAGTAGTTGGTTGAATAGTTCTTCAACCCATTGTTATTAGCCGTGTATCTTCTTCATCACTTTTTGTTTCTGCCAGTTGCTGGTGCTAGTAAGCAGTGATTGGTGTTAACTTCTTTACCGTATACTCTTCAAGTCTCTTTCGCTTGTTAGCGCCAGTTTCAAATCGTTAACTCATTCTCAGAATAGAATTTGAAAGTAAAGAGTAAAGTTTTCTCCTTCTAAACCTCACTAATTTGCTGTAATACAAAATCTATAAAGAAGTCAATGCTAGCATCGAGTTATCGGCTTAAGACAGAATTATTCTGAAATGGAATTTAAGGAAAATTTACTGAATGATTATTTCAATGCGTAATAACAGCATGTGCAAGAAAGGTCTACGACAGTGTCAAAAATATACATCTTGGCTGGACCCCGCCTACATATTAAGGCCCTTGATTTCAGCCGAAAAAGTATATAGGCAAATCCGGCTCTCTCTCTCTCTCTCTCTCTCTCTCTCTCTCTCTCTCTCTCTCTATATATATATATATATATATATATATATATATATATATATATATACAATACTAATACAAGCAAAAAGTTTATAACTTAGCTGATTGATATTATCTTCTAATAAATATTATGGAAATAAAAATGGCAAGACGTGCTTTACCATTCATGATTAAAAGGAAAAAAGGGAAAAAAATAAAAAAAAATAAAACAGGCACTCCTGTTTACAGAGGGAGGGCTGCCTGGATCTGACATAGATCCTTTCTAATACCATTAAGTGTAACACAGAATGAGCATGACTAAGGATGGAAAATAATCAATGCTGAAATTTATGGTACAATTTGGATTGTTTATAAGGTGCTCAGCAATGGCGGAGCCGTATGTGTTCCTGAGATTGCCACCAGATTGGAATGTACCATTCCGAATTCTTCCGGGTACGTACTGATTAATCCGTGCGTTTAACCTGCCTGTTAGGGCTTCACATTATTTCCACCTGATGTTTTCACCTTTATTTTATCACATGCTTCTCATGTTTTTATATTTTATATTGCAATATTTAATCTACCCTCAATTTCAGCTCTGTTGAGTGAGGGAGAAACCGGACGGCTGGTCTAATTTTTTCCTATTAATGGTAAAACACGGCTTAGCATTTTTATTTCCATAATATATATATATATATATATATATATATATACATATGTGTGTGTGTGTGTGTGTACATATAAATATAAGTAACTATACTAGTTTCGTAAAACCTTCGAATTCTTGATTTGCCAATAATCAAATCAATCACGAAGGAAAAAAGTTTTTAAAAGAAAGAGCTAGAAACATGAAAGTCTGTCGAAAAAAATCGCACAGATACATGTTTAAAGCCCAAAGAAAAAACCACGACACGAGTAAACAACTAACTAAAAGAGCTCAATACAACCGTATCAGGGAAAGCCGGCTTTCTCTGACGATCCTATTAGGAGAAACCTTGGTAGGTTTATCTGACTCACTAGGTTTATCTATCTATCTATCTATCTATATATATATATATATATATATCTATCTATATATATATATATATATATATATATATATTACAAATTAATTGATTTAAAATATTTTTTCGCTACACAGTTCTAACCATGTTTCAAAAATCGAAGCTAAAAACCCTGAATTTAATTTTGTAATTAAATTAAAGACATTAGTTCCATTTCATCCTCAAACGAATTTTGGAATAACTTTTAAAATTACTTGGTTTTAAAGACACATCTAAAATCATAATTCATGTTTCCAAGGTTACAGATCCATTTTCACTAGACAATGGGTGTCTGCGTGTTCATTATCTCTGTATTTTAATTTATCAGTTATTAGCTACATTTTGGTAGGGGGTAGGGATGTATTTTTCAATGAAATCTAACATCCGTTAAAAGCATGTCGTCTGATTTTTTTAATTTTATTGTTAACGGCAAAAGTTCATACGGCATTTTTTTCTCTTTGTATATTTAAAGATTTTTTGGAGGTGTTTAGGTTAGAATACTTTTTAATTAACTACGATTTTAAATATTTTCACTTTTAATTTTTAATTTTTAATATACTATATTTCTTTTAAGAACAATTAAATGTAATTAGAATCCCTTACAGTATGTAGAATTATTATCACATCAAGTATAAGTATGTAAATTATTAGGTTACAATTTCTTTTATATTTAAATATTATTTAAGTAAAATTTATGACAATGACGGCAAAATTAGCTACTTAATTTCACTGATTTAGTAACCTTTTTTTATATATAAACATAGTAATATATTGTTTCTCATATCTTACTGTTCTTTTTTTATATATATATATATATATATATATATATATATATATATATATATATATATATATTGACATACACACTCCATTCGGCAGCAATATCAGGAACATTTTTTCATTTGATCCGCTTTACTGATGTTTTTCCCCTTGAGAATATTGCGTATATCTTAAAATTGTATTAGCAATATGGTTACAATTAAAACATTTCATTTTTATACATTTTATTCGTCGTCAATTCCTGTACAGATGTTACAAATTATAAAAATGACATCATTAATTCCTTTTAGATACTTTTTGTTTTCTATTAGTCAAAATCTGTGATCTAAATGCTGAGATGGTTTCGACTTCACCTGCACAAAATGACTTAATCAAATCAATTAACTAATAAATGCTGATACATATTACGAAATATCAGATTGGAAATGAATAATAAAATATGATTATTTCTTAAATTTTATTTTTTAAGCTCAGTAGTCACGCCAGTTATTAAAAATAGAATAAGGAAATTATATAAGACACGTGCTGCTACCAATAGTGGATAAATATATATGTATTTGAATTCACAGATATAAGTAATATTTTACAGAAACAAAGACCCTCATATATTTTTAAATATTTTTCAATATATCGATATAAAATTACAAACGCTAAATTATTGCAACTGTAATAAAAAATAAAAAGTAGGCGCTCGCGTGTTTTTAAAAACCATCATTACAACGGAATGTAGATTTTTACCACAGTTACCATGAGTTTGTCTTTGTAATTTACCCCTGAAAAGGATCTTGGAAAAGATCGAAAGTAATTGGGTTAGCAAAAACAATTACGGTGCCTTCTTTGACGAATTTCATCCTAAACATCAAGAGACTGATTAGACGACCAAAGGATCAATAGTAAACAGACACACACACAAATATATATATTTGTAACAAAAAATTCAGAGCGATTTTCAAAAGTGATTTTGTTTCAACTATAAATTAAATTTATGATAGATATACATATTCAAACGCACCCTTTTATAATATTCATGTGATGTGTGAATTTTAAATGTTTGTACGTTGAAAGAGAAAATAGATGAAAACGAAATGCATTTTTGAATGAAATGAGAAATATATATAAACAGTAAAAAAAAAATAGGTGTCGTTTATTGTGAAGGTACCATAGCAGATATTATTTGTTCGTACGTGATTCACTCGGTACACAAGCTTTACCTATTTCATCACCTAGAGAGTTGTGAAGTTCTGGGATAAAAGAGTTATGCAGGGAGTTCGTCCAAGATTGCTAGTGAAACAAAATGGCACATCATTGTTTGAATAAATCTATGTATGTATGTAGAAGGAGAGAAGAGAAGAGAAGAGAGAGGGCGTGATCATAAAAACTATTGGACTCACGCACGTCTAAAAATTAAACCAAATATCGGAGATCAGACCAAAAAAATATATCTTTGCGGTAAGCGCTTCTTTGTCTGAATAAGAATATTTCAACATTCCCTGGAACAGATAGATAGATAGATAGATAGATAGATAGATAGATAGATAGATAATTGACTTTTCCAAGTTCAAAGGCTACAATATATTGTATCCAGCTATTTTTCTCTCCGTGATATTGAATTTCGTCAAATCAGTTTCTTTGTTTATATCTTTTGTTTTAAAATTTTTGAGATTATTTCACTCGACTTTTCATGTTAGGAATAAAATGTCTCTTTTGTATTTTTTGACAGTCACATATAAAACAGAAACAAACAAATTGACATTGGTTTTGTGCTATGAATAATAATTCACGCTACTTCTCTGATTCCTGCACAACTTTTGCAATCTTACAAATTTTATGAATGAAAGCGGAAATAAAATGCAACAAATGAAAAACTTCGGACGTAAACACTCCTGCATTTGTTTTCATAACCCGATGTATTGGCTTGGCTGCTGAACATCAATCTGAAAAAAACAAATCATTGCTTTTCTTATTGTCAGTTATATTATGTAATAATTCCCGCAAGCTCAAGAAATGTGGCCGAAGTAATCTCATGGGAAAGCACAGAAGTGATCATAATTAGGTAGACATGTCTAATGCTAGAGATTTAGATTCGCGAATGTTATTTCATTTCAATAAATATTCACATAAAAAGTTATTTTTCCGTCAAGGATAAAAAATTTAGAATTTTTCTATTTAACTATTTATGAAGTCACGGAAAAAAGTAATTAAAAGAAACAGAGAATGATCGAATGAAGCGTTTTGCCCCAAAAGATAAAAGTAACTTCAGCCAACAAAATAAAAAAAACACCTTTCCTATACGAAAATACTTCTTGTTCAAATTAACCATTTCACGGATTATTTTCCTTGACTTGTATTTCATTGATCGGTGTTGCATATTTGCATGGATTGGTTGTGGTCGAACCAGTCACATGCAGAGGTTTAGTGATGCCCGGGGCCATCTCTTTGATTGTATGCGTCAAAGACACAAGCAGGGAGCCTACTCCGGTCTTGCTTATCAAAACACGGATCCACATTCACACCAGCTTGTAAGAGTGTAGGGCGGTTGTACAACGAATTAACAAAGACAATTTAAAATTTCAAAAACTAAATTTTTATTTCATTCTTTGACTGGATGCCCTCTCGATATTGTCCTGCCTTCTACTACTTGACTAAATCGTGTTAAAATAACAGAGAATTTTCACTCGTTCAATTTCAAGCAGTTGGCCTCAGTATGCATAAAATGGTATCCTCCTGACGAATAAAAATATACATTTATAAAATAAAGATGAAGATATATTTTATGCAGAGATGTATTAATAACAGTATAATAATATTTATAATACTATTAATATTAATACAAATAATAAAGGGCTTTCTACATCCAAAAAGACGACGTGATTGAGGCCACCAAACCAAACATTGCCAACATTTAAAATGTTTTTTTTTTTTTTATTGACTCTTTCTGGTGACCATAACATCAATGTCAAACAAATGGCGACGAATACAGAAATCTTTTTATTGAATTTTTCAGAATGTGGAAATTTCAGACCAATTATTGTCCCAATTATAATTGAGATTTTGGGGTTTATACCAGCCAACTTTAAGTCCTTCATGTAAAGCATCAGAATAATGCTTATCATCCTATCACTTTGAAAGTTTGCGTAGTTTGGCTCTGCAAATATTCTACGAAAGTATGTTCTCTCTCCGGAGACGTTCGGCTTGATGAAGAATATAATACAATAATTTAGGTTGAACATGAAAGTCATCCAACCCAATAATAATAATAATAATAATAATAATAATAATAATAATAATAATAATAATCTTCTATCACGGTTAAATGAAAAATGTGAAACTGAATTTGTATGTAAGGCCTATGATTTCCTTAGACAAAAATGGTCCCTACAACATTGAAATCAATGTTGTAGGGGTCATTTTTATGTCTAATAAAATCATAGGCGTTATATAAAATTTCAGTTTCAACTTTTATCTTTCAAAACTTTTGACAAACGTTTGTTTAAAATATCTATAAATTCTAGCAATTAATTATTGCTAAACAAAAATGGAGGCAATTATTATTGCGATTAAGGAGCCTGGCGGTTGTGTAATGGTTAACAATCTGGTCTGTCAAACTGGCGTGCTTTTATTGGACGCTTACTGTGAGACTCAATCAATACGAGTTTTTTTTTTGTGATTATCTGATGAATGTTAGCCGAAATGACTTTTCATGTGTCTTGATGTGTTTCTAAGCTCTATTTCAGTGTCATATGGCTAGCCATTATCAGAACTAATAAGCCATCTTTTTTACGGTAATACAACTTTTTATCCGTCATCTGTTGACCAGTTTTTATAAGAATTTCTCTACCCAGATTCTATTATATTGTCGTCTCATCAATGAAGAGATTCTCTGTATTAATCAACAGACATAAATGGTAAATCCAACTATTGACTATTAGTATTTACTCGCTTGATGAAGATTTATTGGTCATCTTGGTAGCTCATCCAACTTCGGCTTAGATAGCAGTCATTGTTGAAATCGCGTTAAGATTTCGTCCGTTCGTGTGTTGCAGAAAAATGTAAGGGTAATCAATCAAGTGTGCGAATCATGTCTCAATTTTCCAAGATCGTTCACAAAAGAAAACATAATCAGTTTACCAACTTGAGTGAATCTTAGAGATTGTTGGTCAAACTTGTTACTTGTCTTATCTGGCTCCACAAAGACAGCTATAGCGTAAGATAAAGAAGTCAGTGTTGTAAATATATCATGTCTTTGTTGTAGCTTTCTTTTTTTTTCCCCGTTGATTTTACCTGCAAGTTTATTTCTCTAAATCAGCGCTTAATTCCTGAATTTCAATCCGTGGTAAAATATGAACCATGATAAACTCCACATTAGCTAAACATTTCAAATAAATATGTTGTATTCGTTACGGTTTCAAAACATTTATATTTATTTTGACTTTAACATTATGACATTGTAATAATTCCATTGCTCGCTTTCCCATTTTTCTTCTTCTTCTTCTTCTTCTTCTTCTTATTATTATTATTATTATTATTATTATTATTATTTCATTTTATTACTGTTGTATACACATATCCTCCCGGGTCCCAACCAGAGACATAAGTTTCATTACATTTTCTACTGATCATTTTTTAAAACAAAAAAACTAAGATCCCACGCATGTTACACAGATAAACCTCTTCGTAATATGTGAGCTGTACTTGTGAGGACAATTTTTATATTTCTTTAAGGCATGGGTTACCAGGAATCCCTTCAATGTGTCTATCGGAATCTTTTCCAATCAAACCGAGGGCTTAACTGGAATTATTGATGTCCTCATTTGCTACAGTTTTTAGATTTACACATCAAGTTCCTTATATTTTGAAGATCTTCAAAAATACATTACAATCTGCAGGATCTCCAATGTCAATAATAAAGCACATTCTATTTTTTGTGGTTTTTGATCACTATGTCTGCGCGATTATTTTTTATTGTTCTGTCTTTGTGTGTATTCTGAAGTCCCATAAACTTGTTACAAGTCATATATCTGTAAGCGGTATTATTATTATTATTATTATTATTATTATTATTATTTCTTCCTGAACTCTTTTCTTTTATTGTCATTTCTCTTTAATTTTGTCTTTCGATTGTCTTGCACTGCCTGTAACTCCTTGTATTCTAGTAGCATTATCCCGTTGAATGTGAATAAATTTTTAATATTATTATTAGCAGTAGTGGTAGTAGTAGTATGATACTTTTTTTTTAAACTGTAAATCTTGGGTGATTGTCATCAAATCACACGACCCAGGCAGATTATTCTGTGATTCGTATATTGCAGAATAACGACCGGTACGTGCATTATTATTATCATTATTATCATTATTATTATTATTATTCCGTCATTGTGGTTTTCCACCTGTGGCAACTGTTGTGGCTTACACTGTAGATTAAGTGACAGCATGTTACTTTAATATTTTATTGCCCTTCTTAATGTGTTTCTCATAAACTTGTCTTGATGTTAACACATCTATTTTCCTACACTCCTGCAATCCTTTGTGATTGTTCCTAGTCCTCCATAAGGAACTGGTCCTACTGTCACCAGCTTGTTGCCGAATAACCTTCGTTCTACGACTGAATTTCAATTTATTATTGCTGTTGTTTTATCCCTTCTATAATTGTGATGTCGAAGAACCAAATGTCTTGAGGAAACATAATCTTTTACATTTATTCAGAATGGAAGCGGTTGTCCTAAAACGGCATCACATTACATTGACTTTTGACATGACCCTGTCTCCAGCTGTTAGTTCTTCATGTGAATCAATTAGTATCACGTTGAAATTGTCGACTTTCCTAAAGTTGTTGTCTGAAAAGTTTTGGTTCTTTCTGATTTACCAGTCTTTTTGCAACGATATTCGGCACCGTTCCAATTGCTCTCATAATTATGACTATCTTTGAAGAGTTCAGATATAATATAAAAGAAATGTTTTTTTTTCGGATAGTTATACAACTTTTCATTATAAAATTCAATATTTTTCTGATATTTATTCAAGTTTTCATTTTCAATTTTGTTGGTCTCATAAATTTAATGGAGATTAAGTGACAAAAATTCTCTAGCACTTCCCCCAGTATCGTAAGCTGATTATTGTTAATCAGACTGACGTTTCACACAAATGAAAATTATTATTATTATTATTATTATTATTATTATTATTATTATTATTATTATTATTATTATTATTATATTTCCTTTGAATTCCGGTGTTTCTTTCCAGGTCCATGCCAGAAACCTAAGGTCATAAATGTCATCAAAACATTTTCCACTGAGCAATTTTGAAAAAATCACACATATTTTACATAGATAAAGCTCTTCATAAGATGTAGGCTCTACTTTTGAGAACAATGTTTTGTATATTTATAAGGCATGGGCAACTAAGAATCCCTTCAATTTAATCTATTGGAATATTTTCTAATCGATCCTAGGAAACAAAGCAGAAATTGAATTTTTGATGCCCTTGTGTTTCGCAATGTTTATATTTCCACTTCAAGGTCCTTGTATTTTGAAAGTTTCTTGAATAACTGCCATGTTATTAAGAAGACAAAATTTGCTCTGCAGTCTCTAATCACGATGTCTGTGCGATTAGCTTCGGTTGTTCTGTCTGTGTGTATTGTAAAGTTCCATAAAATTGTTACAGGTCCTATCTCTGTAACTGGGTCCAGGTGGCGCTCATATCAATGACTTGCAGTTTCCTTCATGTAAAAGTTACAGATTTTCCAGTGCCGATATTGGCCCAATCTATTATGTCGTGTTATTATTCAGTGAGTGCCAATAGCGCGCAACCTGATAAAAGATGGTCAATTGTTTTTAGATATTTATCACAGAATCTGAATTTTGGTCTAACATAATTTTTCAAGTGTGCTTGGCAATTTCTTTTCAGCAAGCATAGATCCCATGCAGCAAGAATAAAACCTTCCGTGTTAGCATTTACCTCTGTGCTGCGTAACCACTGATGGGTACGAGGTTTGTTTGTATCAGCTTGTACAAGTAGAGTATTGACTATGAAAAGCAATCGTTTCTGCATTTGGTACATTAAACTTGCTTTTGAATATTTTGGGGGTTTCTTTGTAGCTGCATTATTTCTTTACTTGCACTTCTTCGTACAATTGCAATTCCCTTTTCAATTTGTTCCCTTCCTCTATTACTGAATAACGTTTCTTATTTCTTTTATGTTGTTTGACACCATATCATCATACATTCTTCTGTAGTTTCTAGTTACCTATGAAGACCGAGTGTTTTGGTTTTGTAAGACAAATCTTCTGCCTCCTTTGGATCTAGGAATATACATACGATCAACATGAGTGTTGTGATGTGGGGTCTGGTAAAACACAACACTTACCAGAGTCAGTTGTGATAGAAGTATACAATACTCACTGCAATAGCATTATCTTCTTCCCCCTACACAATTACTCAGGACTAATGTTCCTGAATGGATCAGTCCGTTCTTGATAGTAAGAAAAGTAACTGGCTCTTACCTCAACATCTTCCCTCTTGAGACTTACTTCCTCTAGAAGTTATACTTCTATATTTTCGTGCTAAGATCCAACACTTCTGTGGGTTGTCTCTTTCTTTTACTGGAGCATGTGCTTTCCGGGGCTATCTGCTACATAGGTACATTGAAAACGCCATACAGATCCACCATCGACCACTCCTGACGGATGCTCTGTTCGCCCGAGTATCTTTTTTCTTATTTACTTTAGATGTTTCTCATGCGCCCATCTAAAACCTTTTATCAATTTCAATAACTTTACGATACGTCTCTCGACTACCCCATCTTCCCAGCATTCATTTTTATTTTTGTTAGTTCAAAAGAATATTTTTTACTGTGTTTGAAATATACCTGGGTACTGGCTTTTTCTTGTTTTTCAACTTTTTTATTCTGCAGCAGATTGCTAAACACATGTGTACATTTCCTTGCGAAAATTAATTCTGTCGGGGACATATCTGATACAGTTTTAGGAATAGGTATCACCTCATATGCACATAAAAACTGCTGTAATAACATATTCCTTAGTTTCACCATCAGTTTTGTTTAAATGCCCTTTTGAATGTATTGGATTTTTCGTATTATTCTTTTTCACGTAGACGGTTGGGAAGGCCAAATCGATATAATCCACATTGGAGATCACACCTATATAATCCAAGCAATCTATTTCTTTGTTTATCGTTCTCAAAGTTGAAAAGACACATCAATCTTTGGTCTAAATATTGGTACCAAAATTTTCCTTTAAATGGAATTTGGTGTTAGTTTTGGGGCGTCTTCTTAACCCTTCAGAGAAAACTTCCGGAAATTCATTTTTTAATTTTTTTTAGCCTTTCTGAGTTACTAAAAGAGCCATCCATTTCATTTCAAAAAGAATATATGTGCAAATCCCATCAATTGAAAAGTTTCATACAATCTGTTCTGAACAAGTTCTTTTCATCAGGAATTCTTTAGCCATTTTCCCATAAAAACAATACATTTAGTTATGAACTAACATTTACATTTAAATTCTTCGCAAAGAAATTTTTTCTTGGGGGGGGGGGGTAATGTTAATATTGGTTTACCGATTCATTCCCACATTTTTCTGTTCATAATAGTCAAATCCTTTGTCTTACTCAACTTTATATTTCATCTGTCCTTTTTTTAAGGTAATGGATTTTCTATTTTAACCCTCGTCAGCGTTGTCTGTCGTCGACGCTACGTTTACACTATGCTTGAATTTTGATTTTTTATTCTTTTTATACGAACTTTTGTGTCGCATATTTCCAGACTGGAAAACTTTCTTGTTCTTAAAATTACTATTCCTTTTGAAATGTAGTTTACCGCAACCGTAACATGGATTTGGTTTGATAAAAGATTTTGTTTTCCCATATGCTTTAGGACGAATCGAATTTATGTGCAAAACATCTCTTTCCCTAATTCTAGCCGTATCGTGTCGTAAGTTCACTATCCTTTGAGACTATTCAGCTACCAGCTTGCAAGATCAGTTTTCAGTCATGTTCAAGTTTAGTCAAAATTCTAGAACGGATTTCCGTATCCCTATTTTTTTGTCAAACCTTGTAAGAAGATCAAGCACTTTAACATGTCTAGTTAACTTGAACTTTTCAGATTCCCTCTTTCCGATATTAGCAAAGGTAGTAGAATAGCCATATTCATTTTTACAAGATTTAAGCATTGCCAACGTGTATTGAAAAATGGATTTCGTTCACTGAAAAATCTACTGAAAAACAATAATTTCTTCAAACGAAAATTCTCTCAATTTTCTCGGCAGAATGTAACTGACATATTTTTTGTATTCCGTGGGTCCCAACTTTCTTAGTAACAGTCGCACTTTTTTCTCGTCCGACCGGCTTAAACAGACTTTAAATATTTTCTCATATCGTTTGTAGTATGCTACAAATATGGCTTCTTCAGAAGTGTTATATTTAAGTTTACCAATTTACTACTGAATCCTGTGAAAAAAAGTACATGCTTTCGTTACATTTATTCTTTATAAAAAATTCTAGTATTTTTGCTGTTTTTGTTTTGTTTTTTTGTTTGTTTTTTTTTTTTTTTGTTGTTGTTTCAGCAATGTTTCCTGAAATTGTTGTTGCTGTTTTTCTGCATGTTTTATTAATTAAAACATTACTGCTTTCAACTTCTCCATTTTGTATTGTTTAACTTGCAAATTTACTTCGAAGACATGTTTCAAATGTTTTTAATGTTTCTTAAGTTCTTTTTTCCTTTCGTCATACTGATTTCATACTGAGTTGGAAAAAAAAACGAATCTTTGTCCACCACTATTTTAATAAATAGTGAATCATCCTCGTCGCCAAATATGATATAAGGTCTGATGGAGCACAACCCTTAACTCGACAGAGACGTGATAGTTATCATACTTATTATAAAACCCAGGTTGTGTGTGTGTGTCTGTTTGTTTATATATTGGATCGGATTTCCTACATTTTTCAACTGATTTCAACAAAACTTCACAGGACTACGTAAAATTACCTTGCGGGGGTTCTGACAGAGCCAAAAATTGGAAAAACACATTTGTTTTTGCACGAAATCAATTTGAAAACACTATTAACAGGCATCGCTGTCGCGTGAATGAAAGGGGGACAACTCATATCGAGTTATACTTCTTATAAAATCCAGGTTGTTTGTGTGTGTGTATTCGTTTATATATGGGAATTCGTAAAAAAAAAACATAAAAAAACAAAGACATGCGTATCCGTCAACCTTAAACAATAATCTTTGTCAATTTTATTTTTCAGTCTTTTTGATGGTCGATACTTGATCTATCTCTTACTGTTACACCCCCGGGCAACGCCAAGCTCTACTGCTAGTATTCAATAATCAGAATGACAAGTTACTGCAATAGTATTATCTTCATCCTAAACAATTACCTGTTTTGTTTCCTGTAGAGTCGGGTTCAAATCATGGAACTTAGGCCCTATAGGAGAATTTTGATTTAATTGATAGCACTTTTCTTAGTATATCGGGTGTTTCTAGTAGGCCGATTTTCTGTGAAAATTGTATGCTAATGTTACTTTAGTAAAATTGTCCATTCCTTTTCTCACGGGTCCCAGATTTTCGATACCTGTCGGCATATTCTCAGTATTCATTTCCAACATCTCGATCTCCAGGTATCCTTGTATTTGAACAATTTCTCGATAATTTTAATGGATGTGTTTCTCTCAGATGGTACGGCTATGTCAATATGCATATACCTCCTGGAATTTTTGTCTTTTATGATAATATCAGGTCTGTTGGCTATTATTTCCCTGTCATTTTAAATTGGCATGTCCCAGAGGATAATTACATTCGTATTCTGCGTAACTGTCTGGTTGGTGGTCATATTATCTCTCAGTGGTTTCGATTTTGTGCTTCTTGCATATCGTGCAGTGTACATATATCACTACCTTGTTATGTCTCTGGGTATATTCATTTTTTCTAGTTACGGACATCCTGGGATAATATGCTCGACAGTTTCATCCTATTTTCCGTAAATTCTGAATTCGGGTTAGTTCCATCTTTGATTATGTGACAGTGACAAGATCTGGTTGCAAGGATTTGGTCCTGAACTACAATAATTTGGCCTTCTTTTTAAGCATTCAACTGGGTGCTTCTCAGCCACTGATGTGTTTTCTGTTGGTCCACATCTGCTTCTTTCGTTCTTTTTAGGTATTTGCCATTCAACGCATTGTCTTCCCAGTATTTTGCTTTGGATTTTTTTTTTTTTTTTTTTTGTAATTCATTTGGCCAAGTTGTTTTCCTTCCTGATTTATTCGATTTGTGTAGATGATATTCGATTCGTCTTTTGTATATATCTTATATCTTATTATCTTATCTTGTCTTATATTAAGCTGTTCCTTGAATAGTGAAGCGTCTTTGTTGATGGAGTGGATGTAGTGTTTTACTATTTGTATGAGAGAGTGAATCATTTTTGTGAGGTATGCTTCCAATCCGATTGTTGTAATTTTATAGTTAGTTCAATCTGGAATAGACCCTTAGCCTGTCAAAGCTCTTGGTACATACAGCCTAACAACATCTGATATTGGATGCTGTATCCTCATTTAGGTAGGCGTTTCTCTGATCTTTTCGTATAATCGTTTAATGCCATTCAGCTTCCATTTAATATTGTTGAAACTGAATGTTACTATGGCTATGGTATACTTTCTTTTGTTGTTCTAAATCTGTAATTTTCGTTAGTTTACCGCCGCTCTGGCTTTGGCACATTTGTCAAAACCGAACTCCATCAAAATGTCATAGCTGAAGGTTTTTACAATTGTAATGAGGTATTTCCGATGATCATTATACTTGACAAACGTTTTAATATCATCATTATAGAATAGGTGATTCAGTTTGCAATTCTTAGTGGCACTAATACAAAGCTTCGAGAAGTAGTGATAATGAATCTCCTTGGAATATCCCGCTTTTGAAGTATGGTTTAGGTTTAATGTCGTCTTCCATGCTCTCCGTTATGAATTTGACCGTTGTTGATCATATTCTGTATATTATTAGGCTCATCTATGAGTGTAGTACACTATTGAATGTCTTTCTGTAGTCGGTCCATGCTATCGATAAGATTCTTTTCCTTGTTTTCACCTCTTCCAATATTGTTTTATTGATAATTAGTTTGTCTTTGCACACGTAACTTCCTCTTTTACATCCATTCTGTTATGCTGGGAATAAATTGTTTTTTCTCAGGGAAGTTTATGTCCTCTCGGTTAATATTGAGGATCTTGTAGATTGTTGGTAGGCATGTGATGGGCCTATAGTTCTTTGGCTTCTGTATCTCATCTGTTTTTGAGAGAAGATATGATAATCCCCTTGTGAACCATTTGGGGCATTTTTCTGAGGTTATGATTATAACATTTATGCATGTATTTCGTTTCAATTGTCTTGTTTTTCTTTCTTTCATTTTGGAGACCTTGTCTACTTCACTTAAAAGTGACAATTGTCGTCGTGTTTTATTTATTTCGGTTTCTATTTCTTCTTTCCAGACTTCCATTTTTCTTTTTCGTTTACCCCGTGTTTTTACTTTTTCACCTATTTTTTCTGCAATCGTTACCGAGGATGCGTATATAAGATGCTTAATTTTTGTCAGATTCATCGGCGTTTTTGTTTCCTGCTGTATTCTCTTCCTAATTGCTTGGTTAGCCAGGTTGATGGTTTCCTTCACTTGACGGTTCATTCTTACTTTTAGAATTGTCGCTCATGGTTCTATTTATATCTAATGTTTTTTTGTCATTTCTGTTTCTCTCTCATATTCGTCATTATTTTCCTCTATTTGCTTGTGTACTTTATTACAACTGGTTTATCTTTTAGCCCCGCGATATTAACGTTTAATCTATTTTTTGATGTTTTCTCGGATGTTTTCGAGGTATTCTTTTTTCTGATGATGTCACGCATGGCATAAGCTAGCTTGTTGGCATCGATATTTTGTCTGCGTGAGGAGTGTCTGTGACGACAGATATTATAAACAGCTATCATAACTTCAATATACACTTGCCTAGACAATTTATTTATTGTTCTTTTGGGGAGGATTAATGAATATAGAGGGGCTCTGTGGGGAGTGTCTGCGGCATAGTTCTCGTTGGGTAGAATTTGTTCCAGTTGCAAGCTGTTCAATCTAGTTCCTCATTGAGGATCGTTATCCTTTTTTACCCGCGTGACGACCGATGCGGTTTGGCAATATTTTTTGTTGTGTCGACATTATAGCTAGTTCGTAGTTACCCATACATTGGCGCTTATTCTTGAGAGCCAGTGCATATCCATGCCATGGTGTGGAATCACGTTCAGGAGACAGGCCTCATCCTGCTATATTTTTTTTTTTTTTACTATTGCCATTACAACAGAAATTGGTAAAAATCTTCTTTTATAAGCGTTTGGACCCCAATGAGACAAGACGTGCTTCACCAGACTCCGAAATAACATCAATTTTCATTGGAGTTTTCTTTGAATTTTTCTCTTTTTCTCTCTTATGCTAAATAATATGAAACAATATTCAAATCGCCCTTATAATACACGAATGGATTTTACACATAGATACAATTAATATATAGTTATTAACAATATTTAAAGAACAATAAATTTATTAGGAGTGTTTGTATTGTATGAACTATAAAATAGAAACGTATATAAATTACTTATAAGTAAATACATAACAAAAGAACATTAAAAAAACATAACCAACAAATCCCTATCACCACGACCACCACGACCACCACCATCAACACTACCTTTACTAATATTAGATTCTTTCATGAAATATAAACCTTTTCATTACAGTTTTTTTTCTTAATTTTTAAATTGTAAGAAATTAAATAATTCATGATTTATAGTGACATCAATTTAAATTAAAATCAGTTGGATATTTAGGTTGCCTTATATTTACGCTGAAGTATATATTTCAGAAAATTAAATAAAAGAAAAGAAAATCAAAATATACATGAAATCACGTTGAGTATATATTCCTGAAATATTAATGAAATAAAACAAAATAAACAAAAATTACGATAAAAATTAAAATAATATCAAAAAGGAAATAAATAATTGCATATAATTCATTAATAGATAGATAGATAGATAGATAGATAGATAGATAGATACGGGGAAATTCATCAGGACTAAAAAGTAATACGCTGAAATATTTACATTTGAATCTGTCACGTTTCTACGGAGCCTCGAAAAATACGCCATATCTTTCCCCAGGTTCTTCTTCTTCTTCTTCTTCTTCTTCTTCTTCTTCTTATTATTATTATTATTATTATTATTATTATTATTATTTAGTTAAGACCAGGCTCGACGTTGCTTAAATGGTGTTTCAATATGATGTAGCCGTAAGCCTTAAAGAAGCAAATAATAAAGGTGAGAATAATGTTATCATTTTCATTGCTCCTAGGATGTATTGACTTTTTTATTATTATTCATAGTAGTAGTTGTTGTGACCGTAGAGACAGAAGTAGTAGTAGTATAACTGTTTTTCTTTCTTACTGTCCCTTAACCATCTACGTTGTTTCTTCCTTCGCGCTATACTATCTTCATTGACCTTCTCTAAAGCAATGACTTCCAGCGCTTCCTGCCTAACAAATGAAGGTTAGGAAATGATGACATTCAACTTGATGGTATACTAAGTTTCTTCAGAACTTCCCAGGGTGCTTCTCTGTTTACAGTATCAAAAGCCTTAGTAAGGTCCACAAATATCATAAATAGCTCATTGTTTCGTTCACGAACATTCCCTGCAACCTGACGTTGGGCAAAAATCATGTCGATAGTGCCACTACCGGAGCGAAATCCACACTGAGATTCAGGGTAGATCGCCAAATTTTTTCCGCTGATCGACAAAAGTGAGATGACCCTATGGTTATCGCATAATGTTTTAAGACATTTATTCTTGTAGAGATGTTGCACGGAGGCATTTATGAAGTCTTGAGGAACATGGCCTGATCTCCAAATTTCAATGAACGAATCGTGCAGTAGCTTACAAAATGTATGCCCTCCATATGTCTAGATTTCAGCAGGGATATCATCCTCGCCACCAGATTTTCCTGGCGATACCTGCTTGATAAAAGCTTGCTCTTCTAGAAATATGGGTTCTAGAGTTAACTCAGGAATTTCCGGAATGTTGTGTTACAGCTTCATCATCTGTGATTGAGTTGCTGTTGAGCACTGTTTCAAAATGATCTTTCCAGAACCGAAGTGTGGCTTTTTTATCAGTTAGGAGAGTATCCCCGTCATTGGCTAGAATTGGAGAGACATCGTGTTTTGTGGGACCATACACTGCTTGTAAACAATGAATCCTGTTTATCAGCAACCATTTAGAGTTGAGCAGCTTTGACTGACCACCAACTCTCTTTCATTTCTCTGAGTGCACATTGTAATCTTGCTTTACAACCTTTGTAGATGGATTGTTTTGACTGGCAATTTTTGTCATTTACCCAGATTGTATGATACTTATGCAGGTCATCAATCAGTTTTTGGACTGTAGCATTTTCATGAAAACAATCATGATGTTTGCGCAGTGAAAGTCCGAGAACTTCCAAAAAAGCAGTATGAGTTGCTTCGCGCAATACCTTCCATGATGATTCAACGTCAACAGTAATAATGACTATCCAGGGAGCAGTGTCCAGTTTATCAGAAAGATCGGCTTGTACTTGATGTACGGATGACTTTTGTAACCGTCTATGTTTAGGACGAAACATTGACTTTGTTGCGAAGCAGAACGTGGTCAGAGAGGTAACAGAGGACATGCACATAGCGTGTGACAGTAATCGCAGACCATTAGAATTCATTTGCCCCAAACTGTGACAACCAATGACACCTTTCCATTAGGATGGTCAGAACTGAAGTCCCCCAAGAGAACTAATTTATCTCTATGTTCACAGGTAGATATCACATTCCGAAGTTAATTGTAGAAATGATCCTTTACATGCTCAGTACTGTTCATGGTTGGAGTATAACAACTGACCAACAAGGCAGTAGTTTTGTGATCAAGGTCGATTTTGAATGTTAATATTCTGTCAGAAACAGCCTTAGGCAGAGAAGGTAATAATCCCGCAATCTTTGATTTGATAACAATGTCTACACCCGATTTTTGAGACTCGTTTTCATCATTAACAGACCAGACCAGAAAAAGGTGTACCCTCCTTTTCTTTCTACCAGTTGTGATACACCAGGAAGACGACGAGTTTCACTCAGTACAGCGATCTCATGTTGTACTTCTTTATCTCCATAGCGAACAGAGCAGTCTTTCTTTCTGGTGTTGACTTATTGTCCTGCAGAGCTCGTACATTTCAAGAGCCAAGATGAAGTTGTCGTTGTTTTGTAGAGTTTTTCGCTGTGGTTGGATGACGACTGGGCTCACGTTGCGGTGACGTAGGGGCACCTGCTGGGCCTGATCCCTTTACTTAATGTTCCAGAGCCCTTATTGTCATTTGTCTGTGCTATATCAGTTATTTTAATTGAATTTTATATGCCTTTTAGGGCGGCGGCCAGCCATTGTTATTGTTAAATTGCGTGCAACTAATTAGATGTAATTGTCAGAAAACCAACACAATGATTTGTTGAAAGTGGTGGAGGCTTGTGTAGGACCATCCACACTTTTGGATCTGCCGATGTGTGTTATTATCTGGAGTTTAACCTCTCCGGATTACATTCAATACCAGCCTAGTACACACCTCTCAGCAGACATATGCAATATAATGAACGGGTTAATCTTTCATGAGTTTTCCTTCCCATCTCGAGTCTTTTTATCATGAAAACAACATTAAAAGGATTGCAAACCAAAGCTCAGAGAAACTACTTTCACCCTCCTCAAGGGAAACTATCCCGCGCCACTGCTCAACCTGGTACTTTATATCCGCGGGATATATATATATATATATTTTACACTGGATGTCAGAGTAAACAGATCGTCATCAATGTGCCAATATACTGCTATACTTTTAAAATAATAATAATGTATAAAATTATTATCAATTATATGAGAATATTTTCTTATTATTAAGTTGGTGCAAAAATAATGTCGTTTTCTCACATATGTTACTATGAGAGAAAACGACATTATTTTTGCACCAACCTAATATTTTTATTATTATTATTATTATTACAAATATAATTATTATTATTATTATTATTATTATTATTATTATTATTATTATTATTATTACAAATATAATTATTATTATTATTATTATTATTATTATTATTATTATTATTATTATTATTATTATTATAGTTGTTGCTGTTGTTTTAAAAATATTTGAAAGATAAATAATGACAAAAACTGACTAGTGGAAAAAACGAAACATAATAACTTGAAATTAACGTTACTTTGCAATTAATGAATAAAAAATAGTAATGTAATAAAATTCATATCAAATGTTATTAAAATAGGCTTTGAATATAAAAAATAATAGATAAGGAAATCGGCGATAATGATCAAGTAGCCAAAGATAAACAAAATAAACTTTACAACCGACGATTATATATATATATATATATATATATATATATATATATATATATATATATATATATATATATATATGAGGATGCCTATATTTGACGAGATGTCTTGTGTAAATTATGGCTATACTAGTACGATAAGTATAACAGAGATGAAGCACCGGAATATACCAATAAACCATTCTGACCAATTTGACAGAACATATAGGTAAAGAAATATGTAACATTTTACTGATTAGAAATCGCAGAATAATATTGCTGGACGTAAAGCACAAATAATGGAATGTATATGGAAAATAATTTTTCACTTTTCGTAATAAAAATGCTAAGAGAAGCAATATCAGTACAGAAAGCTCTCTCTCTCTCTCTCTCTCTCTATATATATATATATATATATATATATATATATATATATATATATATATATATATATATATGTTTAATAGTTTTCCCAAAGACATTAGACAAACTATAACACAAAGACATCTTTCAAATTCTCGGAAAACTCGATTCACACGGAAGATATAATTAAATAATCCGAAACAAATACTGGGTAACAAACAGCTTTTCTGAAGCTGGAGATTAAGAGCTAAAAAAATACACAAAATTATAAATAAGGAGTCCATCATGTATGCTTTTTCTCACCGTATTAATTTAAATGTGAATCCTAGAAGATTAGAAAATAATTAGAACGTTTAACAAGATTTATTATCAGCAAGCGTAACGTTAGACACTTTGCAGAAGAAAATGTTAAAGGCGGATTTAGAAAGTATTTTCTCCATGAAAGAAGAATTAGACAAGATTATTGAAGAAAGAATAAAAGAACGTCTATCCATTAACTGTAATAAGGAAGAATGTATGATTGTCAGCAAAGATGGAAAATCTAAAATGATAGTTACGATATGTTTAATATAGAGAGAAAAATAAGGCAAAGTAATCGGAGAGCACATAGCAATACCGTAAGTTGTCTTTTAGAAAATGATCTAGTTTTATAGGTATCATAAAATGTCCTTGTAGGCAAATAAGTATTTGCTAAACTGCTAGGCAATGTCTAATATGCGATGGAATACTAGACAATTTATTGATAGTTAAGGTAAAGATTTGGTAAAAAGATTCGATTCAACAAAGGATTTTAGGAAGTTTTTATTGATGCATAATAACGAAGCTTTGGGGAATTTAACACTTACAGGTTAGACTAACGCCAAAAGAAACAGGAGAAAAATCCGCATAATCTAATTGGCGAGTTTCGATGGCAGAACATGAACAATTGGAAAAAAACGGTCGTAAAGAAGCATGAATTTCTTAAAGCAATAAAAATGAACATTGAGCACAATGAAGATCTTTCAGTTCTTAAAAGAGTCAAAGTATAGAAAGATTTTATTGAATCTTATATTATTAAGATTTCAAAGAAGATCTTGAAACTAATATTTATGCACGCGAAATGCCCATAAATCTTCATTATGAAAAGTATCGAAAACAATAAAAAAAGATTTCTTCAGTGCTACAAAAGTGTAAGACATTGATTTATATCGCTGAAAATTTTAAATTTACATAAATCATTGCTCAAAAGAGAAAACTGAAGCAAGATATTGACAACGGAATGAAAAATTTTTAATCTAACTAAAATGTGTGCTAGGCAGAGATTAAATATCTATATACTAACGGTAATCTCTCCGTCTACCGGATTATTGGTTATCTAGCAGTCAACAGATAACACTATTTCCAGGTATATATATCCTGGAAATATATATGCAGTAACGCTCTGAAAATCACATTATCTCTTGAGAAACATGATGACAAGCATGGTTTTTTGCTTTTATTGTGTGTGCCGAGTCCCTTCCTAGACGATCATGGCTCTCCATATCTTCCTATCTTTCGTAAATCTAATGATAACCCTCCGAGTTCATGTTCTGCAATCTAAATAAAACAATTCGTTCACTGGCTGTTTCCCTTTAACCCTAAACCTACCCTCCAGTATGTCGTGTGAGTTTCAAATTATCTAAACTTACATTTCTCATATGTTGCAGAAATTTCGACTGCCTTTTGTTTTTACTCCCAAAGACATGCGTCCTTTTCGTTCCCATTTCTTTAAAATATTTTCGTTACCAATGTTTCATCCACGATATAATATTCATCCTTCATAACTATATGATTAATCCTCAAGTTTTCTCTTCATCTGTGTAGAAATATTCCAGCATTCACTACCATAGAGGAGTATTGATGGATGCATTTTTTTTCTTTGTTTCCAAGTAAAATGCGCTATAGTTAATAGGTTTTTTTTGGTGGGGGGTCTTTCGGGGACATTCTTTTTTTTTATTTGCGTGCGCCATTTCCATCGGTTGTACCACATCCCAGATTTTTATATTTCTCTACTTGCTAAATTTTTATTTTCTAATTCACAACTCGCCTCTTTGGTTCCCCCTTTTGCTAACGACCACAAATTCCTACAATTAATAGTATTTTAACCCCGCATCCCTTGCCTTCTAATCATAATCGTTTTCAACTGCAATTCCAATTTACAGCTGGCTATTCAATAGTAAATAAAACAGCAGCAATTTTGCACTATAGTTTATTTCTTCTAGCTATATATCTGACACTCATCCATTTTGTCTTTTAGTGATTTTTGTGGTATCTTAGTTCATTTCTTGATCCAAGTTGATCTTTTTCTAGCCGTTCTATTCACCCTGGCATCGCCCTTCACATTGCACATTCTTTTTTAACCTTGCCTTCAAGCAATTTTTTGTCATTGTTTAAAACCCGTGCATCATTTCTAGAATTATACAATCATAAAACAATTTAGATTTTAAGCAGATTGTCTACGTGATTCCATTTCCGTCTCTATTCTTATTAAATCAACTAAGCTTTATAGTTCTGCATTAATAACTTCCATTAAAATGGTGTAAGAATAAGTTTTCTCTCTGTCTCTAAACTTACTGATGATGTTGTAAAATCGTTAAAATCCCTCATCCCTACTTTTGAAGGATGGGGAATAGACTTGGATTATTCATGTTGATTGCTTGATCTAATTATTATCCTGTATATTCTGTTTGATATATTGTCAAATCTTACTGCATTACCTGCATTGTGAGTATTGATTAAAAGTATCCCACCATGGAAAATGTGGTGCTGTTATAATCATGCAATCTCCTAAGCTCAAAAATGCCCTAATGCTACTTTCCGCGCGTTATAATATTCACTATTTAAATTGGATTTCTAGCAAGTATTTTGCTTTCACCCAAAACAATCAATAAAAGTTTTCAATTTAATACAAATAATGATAATGGCCCTCCACCAAAATATGTCATAAGCTACCACAAACGAATATTGAAATGCTCTCAACTCCACCACCAGAATAGCGTACAGAACACTGTAAAAAGCCTGATGTAACTCAAAATAAACGTTCAAATAAATTAGTATCGTCTTCCCCTTCGTTCTCTTCTTGCATAGCCAGACAAATCTTGTAGCAGTTGGTGCCTTTACAATCAGTACATACTATTACGCACATGAGACCATGTTTCGGCAAGAACATATGCTTGTGCTGCAAGGAATCTTGCACAAAATCTTGAACTTACAACGCAAAAACTTTATTAGTTCCTTGCTAAAAACTAAGGATAAGATACCATTTCTCATTTCCCAACCCCAGCTTCAAGGGAAAAGTTGGCAATAACACAAAATATTCCAAATCAATACTTGAAGATGCACACGGAGACTGTAGAACAAGCCTGAGAATTCACTTGAAAGCAGTCGTTCAGGCTGTAACATCTTCGTCGATGTAGCGGCAGACTCAGTATACTTGATGTACCTGAGAGAGTCCAATGTATCGTCTGGTTTTTCTCCATACATCTTGACAAAAATGCGCAACAAAACAGATACAAGTTGAGCCGGAGAAGGGGTTGTATCAGCTGAAGTAGAGCAACTGGACTGGATCTCTTTTGCCTTATGAATAAGTTTGATTATCTCACATTTCCCACGACTAAATACAGCTGACGTTGAATCACATCCATCTCATGCGTAGATGAATGGCAAATTTTGCAGAACGTAAGAGTTTGTGATATTACGGATGCTGAGCAACTTCTCCATCTTTCCCCAAGAATACTTTCTCTTGGAAAGCATATAGATGTCAGGCATGCCAAGGTAAAAGTGACAAATAGAAGCACAAGTACGTCTGTGAGGTCAGCTTTTACAGCTACTTAATTTCCTTTAGCAGCTAATTTGAACGTTTCAAAAACAATGTCCATACCTGCGTTTTCCTCAACCTGGACCACCCGATGACCATCTACTTCCAAATAACGACATAACATCTTGACAAACTGATCTTTATTATTATTGTTTTAAAGGAGGAGCTCTTGATCAACATAAACTTGCAATCCTTCTTCGAGTTTTATGTTAGCAGAAAAGGTCCTACTTATTCTTCGTCTTTGCTCATGTTCTTATATGGACAGGCCTGAATTGTAACTATCAAAAATTATGCTTGGTTGCTCGTACTTTGCCATCTCGTCGTTTTTATTCACCCTAAGCAGTCACTTCACTCCGTAGACCTCTATCTAAAACAAATATCGTGTCAGTTTGTAGCTGAGATGCAGGTGAGTCAGCAAGGCTTTGTTTGTCTTGGAAATTTGAAAATGATTGAAAACTGAAGTTGCAAATGGAATTGGTTTGAACTTTAAAAACGGAGTCATATCTTATAGCAGAACAACTATTCTTAAAAACAGAGCAATAGCGCCAGCATGAACGTTTTGACCGTCAATCTTTACACATTTCTCCAGCTCAACAAACGTACGCACTTGAGAACTTCTTTTCAATGAGCTCTTTAAAATGTTAACATTGCCAAGCTTCTGGATAGAATGACCAATCACTTCAACGCGATCACTATTGATTCCAACACCATTGGGCGTTGTCTATAGAGAGGATAGTGAAAGTCGTAGTTCTAAATGGCTTAGGTTTAAAAAAAAAAGGTTTGTGCGAAGAGATCTACCTGAAGATTCCGGGTCATATCAATAAGATTTCTCTTCCGACGTCCGCTAGTCAGCTCTTCGTTCTGCTCGCTTGGTTCAGTTAACTTCAACTTTTCACATTCCTTCTTTACGATATTAGCAGAAGTAGTAGAATCACCATATTCATTTTTTACAAGATTTAAGCATTACCAACGTGTATTGAAGAATGAACTTTCACTGAAAATTTTACTGAAAAACATAATTTCTTCAAACGAAAATTCTCTCATTTTTCTTTTTTTTTTTTTTTGGCAGAATGTAATTCACATATTTTTTGTATTCCGTAGGTCCTAACTTTCTTAGCAATAGGCGCACTTTTTTCTCGTCCTACCAGCTTAAACAGATTTTCTCATATTGTTTGTAGTATACTACGCTCTTTGGGCAAAACAAGTCAATGTTTTCATGGTATCATAAACATTGACTGGTGTGTATGCTATACAACCACATAAATCTCACTGATTCCAGAAGTTGGTCCACCTCAGCTCTTGATGGATCTTATAATCATTTATTCAATAATCAGGTCAGATAACAAGCCGGCACACTAACGGTAATGTATAACTTTTTCAAAGTTCTTCCAATTTTTTTTGTGGTTGCTGGGTGTAGATGTATAAGAAATATGAACAAGTTATGTTACTTTCTTACATAATAAAAAGTTGTTCCTTAAGATATTTTTTTTTCATGTTCTGTGAATTATTTTATATAATTACAGCAATTAAATGTATCGAAATGTGCAGTATAACATAATCGAAAATTCTAACTTAAATTTCCAGTATGTTTACTTTTGGCACTTATAATTGAAACGGATTTTTTAAGGATGTCACACCCAGCAAGGCGGGATACCAGTAGAACCCAATGGACTTACAGAGAATTGGAGCGAGAGTAAAGAGGCGTGATAGAGGAAATGCGGAGGAGGACAGGGAATAGATCAAGGCATCTGCAGATGTCGATTGACATTGCAATTGGATAGTTGGAGATTATAGCTATCAGGGAAACAAGTAATAGGAAGGCAATTCCACAGACGGGAAGTGCGAGGCATGAAGGTATTGGAGGAGAAGAGACGGCCACATTTAAACTGTTTCGACAGTGAAAGTGTGGGATCGAGATGCCAGCCCAGTTACTCGTTTAAATTCATTCAGTCTGGGAACTAGCGAAAGTAGATCAGAGCATTTACGGAGAGTATTTGTAGAAAAGACAGAGAGAGGTGAGGGCATATCCGTCTCTGGATTTTGTCGAAGACCTTAAGACTAACAGCCGGGGCTCCAGACCATATATGGCAGCAGTATTACATGCAAGGGTGAATGGTTGATTTATAGATTTGAAGGATGGATTCGAGCGAGAAACAGCTTTCTAGTGCATCACAGGGAATAAACTTTCCTTGCAGTCGATAAAGCAATTGATTCAATGTATTTATTCCATATCAGATCAGCAGACAGTGTGAGACCAAACAGTCGCAAAGAGGTGCTCTCGTGGAGTTGAGCATCAGACATTCTAATGGGAGGCAGGGATGGTTTCCTGTGGTGAGTAATGGAAAGCAGTTTTGTTTTAGAGGCATTAAAGTTAAGCAGCCAATTCCTGTCCCAGTCCACAAACGATCGGAGGTCTTTTAGGGGAGACTAACCCCCGGGTTAGTTTTGTCAGCGATACTAAATTTGCTATTCAGGCAAGAGTAAATAGTGATGTCGTCTGCATAGATACCTGCTTGGGAAGATCGCTAATGAAGAGAAGGGTAGGGCCCAGGATAGAGCTTTGGGGGACACCTGCGTTCGTGGGGTTGTGCAATGATTTGTAATACATTTATTTTCTTTTGGTATTATTCATCATCTTGTTCTTTTCTAATTTTAATCACATCTTTAAAACTCAAATGAAACATCTTTACAGCTTATGCCTTTCAATAAGTACACATTTCAACTTATATTACGCCTTTCCTCTATCGTTTCATTTTAAATGTCCATCTTCAAAACTCGAGAGTAAAAGCTCTTCGGACGCCTTCCTGGTTCCTTCATGATCTCTAAGCATCATTCATACTTGATGATTACTTTTTGTATTTTTCTATTGTTTCTTCCACTTAAATCTATCTCTATACAGATTCTAATATTACTATGAAGAAAAACAAACGTGAGAATATTTATCATCAAATTTATGAGAATGATGATAAGGAGCAAACGTATTTTTTTCAGAATTACTTTCCTCCTTTATAAAGTATTTCATATTCTTATCTTGGTCTTGCGAGAAAGGAATTAAATAACACAAGAGTGTTGATGGAAGCAAAAGTGAGAATCTTTGCACATTAACTCCTTTTTCAGCTTAATTAATGAAATGCGATAAGCAGACACGGATATTGATTCCGTTGAACGAGCTTCAAAATATATAAGAAAACTAAAAAAAAATATTGGAAGTGACAAAAATATTGATTCCCTCTATCATAAAGCTCACAAGAGAGTAACGTTATAATGTAGTTAATGAAGATAATTTCCGCCTATAATAAAGGTCGGGTGTTTATCAAATCTTTTGTTATGTATAAATGGCAAAAATAAAATATGTTAAGAAAATCAGGAAAACAAATGCCTAAGTGTTAGATTTGTTTCGACTAAATCCTGGTTGCAGAATAGATTTTTCTTGAATTAAAAAATGTGTAAAAATAATTAGGCTAGTCTTACTGTAAAGAATCGATCTACAATACGACTTTATTTGTATGACTGAAGTTTGCACTAAAATATTAACTTTTTCAGCCATGACCACGACTTTACTAGTGGTAAAGAAAATGACGTAATGTCCAGCCACCGGTTGAAGAGTGGTAGAGAAAAATGACGTAAAGCCCAGCCACCGGTTGAACAGTGGTAGAGAAAAATGAAGTGATGCCCAACCACCTGTTGAACATTGGTAGAGAAAAATGACTTAATACACAGCCACCGGTAGAACGGTGGTAGAGAAAAATGAGGTAATGCCTATCCACCGGTTCAATGGTGGGTAAATACTTGTAACTATTTTTATATCTACTGTGAAACACTACATACAAATTATTTTTGAATTTTGACTCAGGAGCTCAGGCACAAGGATAAAAATTGTTCAGGAACGCGGAGCTCAAAGGGTTAAAACGTTTAGTTTTCATTTTTATAACCTAAATAAAGATGACGTATTTATTCTAGACACAAATCAAATTTGGCAGATTTATGTTTGTTCGCATAAACAAGGACAACTCCGGACGTTTTAAGCTACAGAACAACAATTGTATATATTTGTGCCATTTCACTTTAGCAAAGTCATTCAAAGTGACAATTGAACATATTTGTGCCATTTCAATTTAGCAAAGTCATTCAAAGTGACAATTGTACATATTTGTGCCATTTCACTTCCGCAATGTCATTCAAAGTGACAATTGTATATATTTGAGACATTTCACTTTAGCAAAATCATTCAAAGTGACAATTGTATATATTTGTGCCATTCACTTCCGCAAAGTTATTCAAAGTAACAATTGTACATTTTTATGCCATTTCACTTTAACAAAGTCATTCAAAGTGACAATTGTATATATTTTGCCATTTGACGTCCTTAAAGTAATTCAAAGCGACAATTGTACATATTTGTGACATTTCATTTCCACAATGTCATTCAAAGTTACAATTCTATATATTTGTACCGTTTCACTTTAGAAAAATCATTCAAGGTGACAATTGTACATGTTTGTGCCATTTCACTTCCGCAAATTTATTCAAAGAGACAAGTGTATATATTAGTTACCTTTCACTTCCGCAATGCCATTGAAAGTGACAATTGTACATATTTGTGACATTTCACTTTAGCAAAGTCATTCAAAGTGCAAATTGTATATATTTGTGCCATTTCACTTTAGCAAAGTCATTCAAAGTGACAATTGTACATATTTGTGCCATTTCACTTCCTCAAAGTCATTCAAAGTGACAATTGTATATATTTGTGCCATTTCACTTCTTCAAAGTGACAATTGTATATATTTGTGCCATTTCACTTTAGCAATGTCATTCAAAGTATCAATTGTAGATATTTTTGCCATTTGACTTCCTTAAAGTCATTCAACGTGACAATTGCACATATTTGTGTCATTTCAATTTAGCAAAGTTATTCAAAGTGACAATAGTATATATTTGTGCCATTTGACTTCATTAAAGGCATTCAAAGTGACAATTGTACATATTTTTGCCATTTCACTTTAGCAAAGTCATTCAACGTGACAATTGTACATATTTTTTCCATTTCACTTTAGCAAAATCATTCAAAGTGACAATAGTATATATTTGTGCCATTTCACTTCCTCAAAGTAATTCAAAGTGACAATTGTACATATCTGTGCCATTTCATTTTAGCAAAGTCATTCAACTTGACAATTGTATATATTTGTATCATTTGACTTCCTTAAAGTCATTCAAAGTGACAATTGTACATATCTATGTCATATCAATTTAGCAAAGTCATTCAAAGTGACAATTCTATATATTTGTACCATTTCACTTTCGTAAAATCATTCAAGGTGACAATTGTACATATTTGTGCCATTTCACTTCCTCAAATCCATTCAAAATGACAAGTGTATATATTAATGACATTTCACTTCCGCAATGCCATTCAAAGTGACAATTCTACATATTTGTACCATTTCACTTTAGCAAAATCATTCAAAATGACAATTGTATATATTTGTGCCATTTCACTTTAGCAATGTCTTTCAAATGACAATTGTAGATAGTTTTGCCATTTGACTTCGTTAAAGTCAATCAAAGTGACAATTGTACATATTTGTGCCATTTCAATTTAGCAAAGTTATTCAAAGTGACAATAGTATATATTTGTGCCATTTGACTTCATTAAAGTGATTCAAAGAGACAATAGTATATATTTGTGTCATTTCACTTCCACAAAGTCATTCAAAGTGACAATTCTATATATTTGTACCGTTTCACTTTAGAAAAATCATTGAAGGTTACAATTGTACATATGTGTGCCATTTCACTTCCGCAATGTCATTCAACGTGACAATTCTATATATTTATACCATTTCACTTTAGAAAAATCATTCAAAGTGATAATTGTACATATTTGTGCCATTTCGCTTTAGCAAAGTCAATCAAAGTGACAATTGTACATATTTGTGCCATTTCAAGTTAGCAAAGTTATTCAAAGTGACAATTCTATATATTTGTACCGTTTCACTTTAGAAAAATCATTCAAGGTTACAATTGTACATATTTGCGTCATTTCACGTGAGCAAATTCATTCAAAGTGACAATTGTATATATTTGTGCCATTTCACTTCCTCAAAGTCACTCAAAGTGACAATTGTACATATTTGTTCCTACTCACTTCAGCAAATGTAACCGATCGTATTCACAGAATAAATATGATTTCTAAATGGAGGGCAACATTTAGGAAGAATACGCTTTCTCTGGTTTCTAAATCTGCCATCTTTGAATCCTCCGAAAATTTCTGAAATCTAATTAATGAAAAATGATGACTTTTTCAATAAAACTAATTTATAATCTTAATTAGATATACTGTTAAATAGAACAGTGGAAGAGCCAGCACCCAGCTAACGTATACAAAAGATAAGTAACTTTTCACTGCACATTAACGGGATCTTTGATATGTTGAACTAATCGTTGGAAAGCTTCGCTAATATCTTCCAGTTGTGCCGATATCAATCAATCATGAAAGTTAACAACATTCCTTTAAAATAACGCTTATAAATCTATCATCTTCAACTGAAGGCGCGTAATACAGTGTAATGCTATTAATTGCATTCAACAACAACCAATTCAAGTAGAGCTGAATTGTGTTAAAAAATAATTAACGAAAATATGGCAAATCAGTACGTATTGATCTGCAAATATGATGGCCTTCGTCAGTATTTTAGGCCGGGGCTACCACGTAAATCAGTGTTTATAGAACCACTATCCGCCACATCATCTTAATATTGCAAAATCTTTGACCTTATACCAAACGCCATCTTATTCTACTAGAAATATTCTATCAGCGATGTCGGCACCCCGTTAGAAAAGTGCATTTGAACGAGTTCTTCATTATGAGTCAAACAATACTCTCTGTCTACAGCTAGGACCAAAACAGTTTGGTCAAAATCAAGACTTCTCTATTGTTTCTTTTTTCTTTTTCTTTTTTTTCTACGGCTTATAAACTCCTTCTAGGTTATGTAAAGCCAGAAAAGATAATAATGATTTAGCGATGCAATTCTTACTAATTAACCCATAACTGGGAGAGAAGAGTTGCATTCATAACTTTCCCAAAGGTATTTGCGTGTAAGTGAACATTACGAATTTACCTGGAATTGGAACTCCGATTAACAATTCTGAGCCATTATTCATTACACTAGGCGCACATGCAAGCTTAGAGCACGTGGTATTCCTAAGCGGTACTCCACCTCGGTAATTACCAGTTTCGCTGTTATTTATGCTCAGTGATCTCACGAGAAACAATATTTCAACTTGATAGAGGAGTAAACCGCTAGACTTTTCTAGTCAATTGTTATAAGCTCTTCTTTTGATAGTGAGAGTGGTTTCCTTTCAAAGTTTTTGTCAGTGTGGAAAGCTAATATTTTATTATATCACTATTACATTCTCTTCGAGTTTCATGTTCTATTTATTTTTATCGTCGTTTTTGTTGCAAGTGCTCAATTGATTTCCGTTTTTGATAATTGTAAAGTTCTTTGTTTGCGGATTTGTAGCCGCGTGTATAACGTTTTCTTTAACAAATATTCGTTTGAAGCTATTTTCAATCATTGTCCTGGGAAAACGCTTGTATATAGATATTAATTTAGACATGCATGGCATTCGAAAGACAGTCTGGATCTGACGAGGTTAATTGATTCATCTACTTTTCAAGTGAATATTTTAAATTTGTCACATCTTTGTCACATCTTTACAACTTTGTGATCATTTGAACGCCCGTCCTTCATCAAGTGCCTGTGGTATTCATTAACGTTCTCCTAAGTTTGTATCGTGCACTTTATTTAATTCTCAAGATTTTCCCCTGAATTATACTATATGCATTTCATTGTGTGATCTCGGCTTTGGAAAGCCTCAGTTACGTTTTGAAAAGTTCTAGCTAAAATTTCAAATTTAATATTTCACTTTCTGTATCATTAACAGCTACAGATTTGCCAATAAGTTATAGCGCGTTTTATCATTTTTAGATGTTAGTCTGTGGTTTGCTTTGATGTGAACGAAAATATCGTTCGAATAAGAGCTTCAAACGACAACCATAAACCAAGATTTTCGGCTATTATTAAAATCTATATTTTTGCTGATAGAAATAAAAGAGAAAATTGACATGTATTTTTTATCTTTCTGATTCAATCAAAAAGCAAGAATTTAACATTTCAGTTTAAATTGAAAAAGTCTTTAAAGAGATCTAGGACCGCCGATTCAGATCAAACCATTCGATCGGAAGAAATAATTATGGATGTTAAAATAAGCAGCTTTATTTTATTCACATGGTTTAAGTAAATAGAATGTCGAGAAATTGGCATGTGTTATGTCTTCTTCGCCTTCAAACACGTTGGGGATTTGATATTTAATTAAGGGTTATTTTTCGATAAGTTGATTTTGCAAAATCGATAAATTATATGTTAAATATAGAGGCAGACGGATAACAGTGATGTTGACTTATAATAAAAATATTCATGTTCATACCAATGTCTATTCATATATATATTAGGTTGGTGCAAAAATAATATCGTTTTTGACGTATTTTTTAACGTCAAAAAACGATATTATTTTTGCACCAACCTAATATATTTACATATATATATATATATATATATATATATATATATAAATATATATATATATATATATATATATATATATATATATATATATATATATAATTAAACGTTATTATAGTGGATACTAGTATTTGAAATAGACGCCCTATTTTTATTTTCAAACACTTCGCATTAAATATATCAGTCTGTGCATTTAAGTAAACATAACAAAGAATATTTACTCACCATTAATATAGTTTGAACCTGTATCTCCCTTTGTTAGAAAACCTAGCATTATATCAGAACGTCACATTGCAGCAAGGCTTTTATTTTACTTTAAGGAAAGTGCTCCTTTTCATTGTTTGTTTTTCGCTATTGATTGATTTAAATTTTATGGCTTAGCAATCTTTAATGTGTTATAAAAAAACAGAAAATATGTTTTAGATTATAAACATTTATCGGAGATAATAATGATTTACTGATCTAAAACATAATAATTAACCCATATCTAGGGGAATGGGACAGATTCTGTTTTTCTCGTAAGCCGATATGTATTTTATAGTATATAATACGTTCCCTCCATTATTATCAAGATTTTATACGCATGATATGTAGTCATGTTTGGTTTGGAAAAAAATAGATTTATTATTTTCCCAAGACAAGAAAACAGACTGGATTTTCAACGAAGCTCTTATTTTTCCAAGTCTATATTTATGACAAATGCGAGAATCGTGCGTTAACTACCAATAAAGAAAAAAAAATAAAGATAGCTTCTGGAATAACGTTACATATCGTAGAACGGATTCTATAATATACCATTGTTGTCTCGATGGCATATTATATTCCAGGGTTGTGTATAAGTGAGTGAGGCTGCAGAGAATATAATGAGACCATCACCTGCTAACTAGAATTTCGATCTGGTGAGTCTTGAGGCAATCGAAACAATTTGGGGTTAACCCCCCCACCAAAAAAAAACAGACAATGATAGCTGTTTATTGAGAGTGAAAAATAACTATCACCGATGGAAATGAAAGCAAGCAAAAATATTCAGCAACAAAAAAATACATATATATTTCACTGAATTTATGGGATGAGGAGTTATCATTATTTAAACTATTTATATTCGGACTATTTTCCTCAATTTTGTTGTCGTCATTACAACGTTTCGACCGTTGTGCCATTCGGCCTTCATCAGGAGCATATCGATCTGTGCAACATTTCGAACTTATCTCTAGACGATATCCCTAGACCTGGGCTGTGGAACGCAAAAAGTCTACACCCCCGCCCGTAGATTAAATAGATATGGAAACTTGATATCGTATACTGGTGCCATGGCGTTAATAAGTATACGCTTATTAGCTGGAATTTATAAAACCGAATGTATATACGCTGTAAAGCTCGTTGACTGATCGGTTGTGTAGAAACAGCGTGGAATCGGGATACAATGTTATGTAAAGTCCCTCTTCATTCAGTCGCTGGGGTACTTGACATTGTATCACAGTTTTTACATGCAACTGATTTGATCCAGAAATTCATATATTTTTTGGATAGTTTTGCAGCTGAGGAAAAGGAAACTCAAAGATCGAATGCCCATCTTCCTAACCCCAGCAATTACTGAAAAGTGGGAGCAAGAAGATAATGTAATGTAGCAGGTCAGGAAAGACAGGTAGTTGTCTCAAATGGAGGGTGAAAATTACCGCAATTATTGAACGCTTCAAAACGGCTTCTGCTACACTCATTATGCAATGATATAAAACCTACAATTTCAGCTCACACTTAAGGTTAAGTAGCAGAATTATAGGACATTACATTATTCTAATGTAATATCCTATAATATAGAATATTGCTCTACTATTGTATTGAGCCGTATTTTTAAATTAATGTTATAAACGGTTGAATTAATATTTGATCTGTTCTCATCTTGTATATATATAGATAACGATATATATTTTATATATCAAGAACAATATTGGGGAAAATGAATGACAAAGTGGGAAATGTTTTCGTGTGACGAGTTTCGTACTTTAGGACTTCACCAGAATAAATTTGTTATGTTCGTGCGACTACACGTGTGCACGATCGAGGGATGCTAGAATTTTTTTTTTAATCTAGAGGTTTTCATTTAAATTCTTTTTTTTTAATCACTTTTGTCAGTGGATATTTATTACAGTGTGGGATATCTATCACAAACGACTGGCGACAGTCTTTTTCATGATTGAACGCAATCTTCATACCATGAATAAGGTTGGGAATGAGAAATATAAATTCTAAATTAGGGAGACTCTGGTTCTGAAAATATAACTAAACAAAAAAGGGCCTTAGAATATCAAGGAGGCAACTCTATTTTTATCAAAAATCAAGAGGGTAATAGATAACAGTATTACTAAACTAACTAAAACTAATGATAGCAAGTACAAAGTATGCCATGATAAACTAAAATAAAATTATATAGAATCTGAAGTTCGGCCCAGATTAAAATTTAAGATTGAAAATAAGGTTGAAAATAAGAAACATAAATTCCAATTTAGGGAGACGCTGATTTAACAGCTAGAATTGGTGTTATAAAATCAAGGGGGTAACTCTAATTTTATCCGGAATTAATAGAGTAATTCCTAGTATAATTATTAATGTTAATTCCTAAGAATGCTTAAAGTAGTGATATCAGTAATAAAATATGCCGTGATTACAGTAAGATAAAAAGGTAAAATGAAATGAAAAAAAAACATATATAGGAACTTGTAAATATGCAAATATGTAAATGAATAAGGCAAATAAATGACTAATTGAATAAAAGTAAATAATGCAAATAGATGCGTAAATACACGGGTTTTTAATAGTAAGACTAAAGGTGAAAGAAAGAGAACAAAGAGAGCAAAAATGATATTACGACCTTCAATAAGTTCTTGTTGATTTTCATGAAAGGTAATATTTTATTTACGAAATATAGTAAGAAACATATCAGTGAAATTACTGTCCATCACTAGCCACGACTTTTCTCATCTTTCTGGCAGCATTTGAATTCCACGTCGGAAAAATGATACGCCTTTTGAAGCTAATCACGAGTCAGGCCATTTTTTTAGCATCTTCACAAGAATGAAAGTGCTGATCAGCCAGACTATGTGTCATCGAACGGAACAAGTGATAATCGGACGGGGCAATGTCCGCTGAATACGGCAGGTAGGGTAGGGCTTGCCATTTAAGCGTTTCCAAGTAGATTTTCATCCGTTCTGCTACATGTGACATGTGTCACGTTATAAAATCACTTTGTCGTGTGTCTGCTCGTATAGCGGTCGCTTTTTCTCCAACGCTTGGCCCAAACACATCAATTTCCTATGATGGTTTCGGTCGGCTCATATAATAAACTACCCCCAGTGGATCCCACCAAATACAGAGCAGAAATTTTGAACCACGGATATTCGGCTTTGTCGCCGATGTTGATGCATGACCGGGCTTACACTACGGGCTTCAACGCTTAGGGTTATCGTAGTGTATCCACTTTTCATCGCCGGTCATGATACGATGGAAACAACTTTTTTTTTCGGCGTTGAAACGGCTGTTCACACAGGACAAGACGCCGTTCGATGTCCCTCGGCTTCAACTCGTAAGGCACCCAATGTCATTGCTTTTGAATCATTCCTAATGCTTCCAAACGTTTCGAAACTGTTGTCTGATCAATGGTTGCTGTAAGTCTCAACAAGAATTCTTTGTGCTTCAGCTGCAGATTTCTCTTACATCTGAAACTAAACGCATGCAGTTTTGGAATCGCCATCTGTTGGAAAATAGGAAGAACTTATTCAAGGTCCTAATACTTATTTATTAAAAAACGTAGTGAAAAGAAAATTGAAAAATGAAATACAAAATGCTAAATACGTTATCGTCTAAAATTAACAACAGTTGTACAATAAAAGTAGCCAGAAAGAAAAATCAAAATATAAAGATATAAATATTACTACGAGTAAATGTTGACACCTGATCCAGCTAGACTATATTAATCTGGGTCAACGTGTTCGAGTAGGAATTTTAACCTATGTAGGCAGATGCTAATCAACCATTTATTTTTTTTTAAGAAGTTAGGATATTTTATATTTTTCAGTGGTAATAATTTTTTCAAAGAGACATAAGTTACATTTATTGCCTTATCCGCTGAGGGGATTAGCTTTTGCTACTAATTCCCATGTGATATTTTGGTTTTCATTCTCGCTTTTTAGCTTCCAAAATAATTTAGAGAGGACAGTTCTGTTTCGATTTTTGATATTGCCAAATATTCGGTGGTGCTAAAAGCGAGATTTCCATTTTTCCGTAGAGCCCACTTAAAACTTAACCTCGGCGTCAAGTTTGATTTCGGCTTTATAAACTAACGTCTAAAAAGGCAGGGTTTGCTATTTCTTTAATTGCAGTTATTAGTTGTGAGGGTGTTGTTGCTTTGAAGGTTGTTCAAATGCTTGTTTAGAATGGAATTTTTGTGTCGAACTATATACTGATCAATGTTTTTTAAAACAACTGTAGCTAACTTTGATGTTATCTTTGTTGAAGATCTTATTAAGTTTGGGCAAGGACTAAATGGCTTGTGGATTAATTTTTTTTTAATTTCCGTTGTTAGTCTTGACTTTTTTGTTGAAAGGCGTATTAAACCATACAATATTGTGTTTACGATGTTTTGGTTTCTTGGCGTCTTTATTGATATTTGTTAAGAATTCGAGGTAAATTTTATACTTACTTAGGTCCTAGAGCTTATATATATTTGTTATAAAGTCTGTCAAAAATGTCCAGCTAGATTTTTAAAAAATAGATGATAACGCACTTAGCATCTTTGTCATTCCAGAAATTTAATACGGATAAAAGAGACCATTTTTATACCTTAAAAGCTGGAATCAACCCTTCATTAAATTTGAGTTAATAATTATTTATTCTTGTAGGGGCAACAGAATGGTGGACATTATTTTCTGGCAAACACGGCCATTCTTTTTTTGAAATTATTTTATACTTGCAGCTTAAATCAATAATAAATTCATTCGTATCCCCCTCTTTAGAATTCGTTAATTATTTCGAATTTTGTTTCTATTTCGTTTTCTTCTTCTTTTTCATCTTCTCAAATAAACACCCACATTCCAATTAGTTAGTTTTAATAACTTATATTAATAGGATCACCATGTCAATAAAACTGACCTTTGTTAATCTTGTTGTTGGATGCGTTAAAGTTTATAGTCCCATCTGTGAATTTCTCTCAATAAACTTAACATAACCTCTTGAACCTCAGGGAAGCCGATGAAAAGATATCGATCGAAACGTTGCTTTAAACAGAGGTGTCTGTAATTTCTTGCTTCATGTAGACATTGCTTCAGTAATTTGCAAAACAACTGCTTCAACTTTAAACGATATTTTTTTAAGTTATATGATTATCTTATTGTCGAAAGATCATGAGGCAAATTTTTTTTTTTTTTTTTTTTTGGCGGGGGGTGCGTAACAGTAAAAACTACGTGTCATTGAATATAAATATTTTTGATCAGACATTTTTAAAATTGCTTTTCCCTTTATAGGATCATGACCGGGGAAACCCGTCCTGGTAGCTGATAAAAAAGTAATGAATGAAAAAGAAAAGGATATTAAGAAAGAAATCAATAACTTCACTAGCCTATGTAAAAGGTCAAAAGAAGGTCATTCTATGTATATAGTGGGGCTGTAAATGTGTCGCCCCTGATGAGCAAATTTTGAAAACCCAAAGAATTCATTTAAATATGTAGGGCTCTAAATGAGAACTGATTCCAGCAATCAACGATAACTTTTATAAGCAATAATAAAATAGGAGGTAATAATTCGTCACATAACCTTACAAGCCATGTTTCTTTGCTAATCAACCACAAACAATTGGCTTGGAATTTCAACTTATTCACCGTAGGCGACAGACGTTAATTTTCGGATTACCTTTTCTTCAGATCTTTGGTGGAAATTTCTTAACGAAAACAAGAAAAGATAGAAAAAGGTGAATACAACAGATATGGGATTAGGAAAATAAACATTTCGAAGAGAATGGAATTAGAATCTTACCTGAGAGACGTCAGAAGTCAATTTAAAAAAACAAAATATATATTCTTATAGAGAAAATCTCAATTCATATTTTATATTCAGTTAACTTTTGACGTTAAACAATACACGTTTATTCAGTTGAAGAAGTTTAAAAACTTGGCGCCATGTTCATGCATTATTCATTTTTACACTGATGCACAAAATAAATAACTTCAAATCAACATGAGGGATGATCTTTTCAGATTAATGCAGGTGCCCCTCAGGGCTCTAACCTTCGACCTAGTTTTTTTGCTAATTTTCGTCAATGACCTTCTGACACAACTATTTACTCTTGTGTTAATAATAAATCTCATCGGTTCGATAAGGCCATTACAACTGACTGAGTTTAACAAATGTAAAAGCCACTATTTTGAAATGATGATTCTCATTGCTGATCAATCGTTTCCACTTTTTAGGTTCAATATCCACTGTTGGCTTTGCCTCTTATCTTTAGTTATTTTTTTACTAAAACGGTATAGGAAAATTTAGCTAACTTGTCATTGCTATATTTTGAAGGGAAGAAAAATTTGAATTTGTATTAATGCCGGTTTCTCGCAGTGATCTATTCTTTGACCTAATTTACTTTTGTGCTCTTTTGTCAACAATAAGTCTAATCGGACAGATAAGGTCAAATTGGCAGCTGATCTCAAAAATAACCTACAATCTTTTGTTAACTGAGACAAGGAATGGCTTGTTAATTGTAACGCCTCCAAATCAAAAAGTCTCTATCATCTGAAAGAACCCTTTATGCCTTCTATCAGCAAAGCTGGTGCTAACATTCTCTGTTGATATGAAGTGGAAAGATTATACTGAATCAATTTCTAGATCTGCTGCTAGAACAGTTGTTCCGCTAAACAATTTTTCTCTCCACAATGTATTTTCCATATAAGTCTACAATTCGTCGATGCTTAGAATATTGTTGTTATATATGGTCTGTTGTTTCAGCCATATATTTAGATATTCTTCATACAATCCATAGAAGATTCTGAAATGTTATTCGCCCTGACCTGGCATTTTGGCTTCAGTCATTTTCCCACCGCCATAATGTGGCTTCCCTGTGTCTTTTCTATAAATACTTTCATGATAATTGTTCTGATGAACTTTCTTCCATGTTATCAAGACTTTATGAATTTAAGCGAAGTACTAGATTGGTAACAAGGTTTCATCAATTTACATTTAAAGTGTTTAGATGCAACCCTAAGTTCCATGCTAACATTTTCTCTCGCACTTCTCTCTTGTGGAATTCTCTTCCGACTTTATGTTTTCCAGTCAACTTTCAACTTCAAAAAATTAAATGCAATGTCAATGGATATCTGTTGTCTTCTTGATTACTCTTCATTTATTGTTTCGTTTTTCAATAACGTTTTTCATTTACTTATTCTTTTATAATCAATAATTCTTTGTGAGTTTACTGCCTTGCTTGAGATGAAATGATTAAAAAATGAATGTTAAAAATCATTAAAATTACGTATTATGTAAAGTAAGGAATCTACAATATTTCTAAGTGTTTCACTAACGTTCCCCTTGTGGGGATATTAATAACATATGCTTTACTTGTAGCAAGTTATAATGTGACCAAACTTGTTTATCCAATGCATCCAAATGCAAGATGGAAGAATTTTCTGCCTTCTTGATATTCCTGAAATCATATTATAAGTTTGTTGGTCTTCCCTGTTTTTAATGGTATTATGGTTAGTGGTATGCGACCAAGTGTCTATTTCATTAAATATATAGCCTAAGTTTGCACTTTTTAAAATTAAAATCACTACACAGAATCCACTGGATTATTTCTCTAGGGTGCATCTTTGTACCAATAAATATTTGGATAAGGTGCTTCACGTTCCATGATAATTATACTGTACGGCATTAATATTCAACTGCTATAACAAAACTATACCTTCTTAACTAAGAATAAAAACAGATTTTCTCTAGTTTAATTTAAGTATATTATTATATATTTAAAAGGACAATAACATTCAGCCTTAGTGATTATCTGTCACTTATTATCAGATAATACGTTTATTGCCTACATCATTTTAAATGTCGTTATATTTCTTTCTCTCTACTATCTTTGTCTTCTGTCTGTCAGCCTTCATAAAGATTTCACTTCCTTCTACCATTTTTATTTCATGCAACCAGATATCATTTTGAATCAACTTATTTCAGCCTCATAAACAACTTCCGCAATTCATTAGACCTAGGCAACTCGTATTTTACAGAAAAAAAAGTAGAGCTGCAAACTAACAATTTCTCCATGTTAATATGTCCAAACCGCCACGAATGCTTCTGTTGTCATGTTTTTAAAATGCGCAATCCATTGTGGGAATCATTAAGAATCATGACTACAAGGAGTCTTGACGACGGAGTTTCATTAACACACCAAGCGTTTTTTTTTCTGTCAGTTTCTCTGGATTCATTCTGTTCTCGAATGATTTCGTCATTGATTCCTCTTGTTTTAATCACTACGACAATGACTGTCGTTCTTAAATTCAATATACATTATTTTGTTCGGATTAATTATTAATATAATTTAAACTACAACCTTCTCCTGACCCCTAGTTATTCCGGAAGTAGACGATCGGAAAACTTTATCTTCAGAAATTCATCTTATAAGGACTGGATTTGAATCCTTAAAAATGTTCATAAATACCTTTGCTTCGAGCAATTACTTTTATCTTCTCTTTTATATGTTTTAAGATAACTATGATTCTGTAAAAGTATCATCTTTAAAAATATGTTTTTGTTGACATCCGGCTCTACGTCTGTTGATATGGCTGTCACTGTGTTTTGCCAATGTTACTACTTGACTTTTGTGTCGGCAGCCATCAGGGTTTGGCTATTCTTGGTTTCTCAGAAGTTTCAAAAATATTTAGATAAGTGATATTTTGAAAAGTTGTCTTATTTCCTTTTCAAGAACATTGTGTCAAGGACTTTTAGTACCTTTCAGGGCATCAGGATTCCATTATCGGTTTGTTGTAAGTCGTCAGTTGAAGCTTCAAGCCAAGACACGCGCCATCTTGCAAATCTGATATATGTATCAAGTAATGAATTGGTTAGAAAGTTATAAAATGTTTGCAAGGATTCATTTATTTTCGGCTTCCCTGATTGACATTCCGTTTTAATAAAACCAGAAATAAAAGAATTCAAGAGGCTTCGCCATAAATTAGACAAAACACACAGAAAATCAAGAGAAAATACACAATGAGGTGATTTCAGATTTCTGATAAGAGTAATTCTGTTTTGTTTTGTTTTTTTCTTTTCGGAAAATGTTGAGTATATCTTGAATATTGCAACGCGTTTCATGCAATTTGAGGAAATAGACTTCAGTAAATGAATTGCTTTTTTGCAGCATATTTTTCTGAATTTGCCGTTTTCATTGTTACATAAGAAGCTTATTGCTTTCTCAGAAAGTCAAGCAGGTAACAGATGGAAGGATTTCATTTTGTTTTGCTTTCATTACGAGATTAATTTTTCTCTAATACGCGTGGGTAAATCAAAAAGAAAAATCAGTTTCCGTACAGCACATTTATTTAAAAAAGAGCCTGTTTTTTCTGATTCACTCTCGTATTATGTACATTAAAATTCTTATCATATTTTACACTGTTAAACGTCTGAATAGTGTTTTTGTCACTTTCTGCGGAAAAATTTTCTTACGGGGTCAGGGGTAGCGTTTAATAATTACTTTGGGATTTGTCTTCTAGATGAAGTAGTTGCATATTTTACACAAATATTTGAAATTGGTTTTCGAGCCTAAATTAAAGCTTTAATATCACTTTTGATTTTGAAGCCATGTAGCTTCTCTCAAATTGGAGTACGCTCATCTTTGAGGAATCTCAATTTGGACGACTGAACAACACATTTGTCTCAGTTCCATTTTTCCAAACGAGTCTTTTCTCATACTTGGCTTAATTTTGTAAATAGCAAAAATATTTTAAAGCGGTCAAAGTACCAAGTGAATAAATAGTAACGAAACATAAAATTATAAACACTAATTTTATGACGTATAATATTTTGATGATTACTAATTTTTAAGACATTTTTCATACGTTCTTTTTATAGATACAAATATTTAAGTAAATGCTCTGTTTTATAATAAACAATATTGAGAACATTTACCGGCCCGAATATCCGAGAGATTTTCATAGAAAATATGCGACCTTCGATAGGAATCGAACCTGTATCCTATACGGAACCGTCATATAGCCTGACTTGCCTTTACCGATTGGGCCACAGAGGAGCGTTCGGTTGGCTAGGTCGATTTTACTTTATTTAAACACAATTCTCCATGACATTTTTTGTTTATACGTTCTTTTTATAGATATAAATATTTAAACACAATTCTCCATGATTTTCTCTCATTCATTCATATCTATAAATGTTGTTAATACTCTTTATTATAAAACAGAACATTTACTTAAATACTGAACAAAACATTTGTATCAATTCCATTTTTCCAAATGTATAAACACAAAAAAATATCTTAAAAATAATTGTCGGACTTTGTGCATTTCATAATGTGTGACGTCATTTGTTTACATTTAGATATGCATTGAGCAGATATGAATGTATGAGAGAAAATCATGGAGAATTGTGTTTAAATACAGTAAAATCGAACTTTCTAATCAAACGCTCCTCTGTGGCTCAATCGGAGGACGGATATCTTCTATGAAATTTTCTCGGTCATTCTTGCCGGTAAATGTTGTTAATACTGTTTATTATAAAACAAAGCATTTACTTTAATATTTTATCTATAAAAAAAGAACGTATAAACATAAAAAAAAATGTATTAAAAATAATTGTCGGACTTTGTGTGACATAATTACTAATATTAATGTACAAAGAGTCGATACTTATAAAAGTTGAAGATTCTGACGTCAAAACGCTTTCTTTTATTATGTAATTCCTTTTTCTGTTGGCATTTAGGCATTTCTAAAGGTTCAAGCATATAAATATAAACAGATTTAAATTTATATCGCTTTTGTCTAGGATTGATCACAGAAGGAGTTTCACGCAGGTGAGAAGTTTTCCTCCTTGCAACTGGTCTCTTTCTTTAGGCATCAGCTTAAGGTTAAGATCAGGGCGGAGAGGGTGCGTCTCTCCACGTCGAAATTCGGCAAAAGGTGGGTGAAAGTTTCACGCTTGGTGCGAGTGAGAGGTGCTGACCTCGAGTGGTTGTTGGATGCAACATAGACAAGAGGATTTTGGGACTCGAATCGAAACATCAGTCATCCCAGGGCTTTTAAGGTAAGATAGGACTTTTTCTTTTTCAGTTTTAGCCTTCTCAGGGATAAATATTTTCCTTTCAACATAGCTAGTGCATGCAAGTACATAAGTCCCGCCTTTTTTGTCCTCTTTTTAGTTACTTGTCCCCATCCCACCCCACTTTTTAGGTGACAGATGTCTCTTTTCTCTGGATTTGTTTCAACCGAGTTAATCGAGATTTCTGCCACATTTTCGGGAAGAGCCCTACTACTAACATTGTTTTGTTTAGTTTCTTTTACGAAGATGTTTTTCATTGTATATAATCATTAGGTTTATGATTTTTTCCCCATCCCTCGATAATTGTATAAATAAAAATTTCATGTTAGGGTTTTTTCATAGAGAAAATGTGGTATTTTGGTGGTTGTGGTGTGACAGCAAGGAGTAAAAGCGTTGTTATGGTGAAAGGGATATTGTAAGTACGAATGGGTCAAAGATTGAGACTAGTTAGATTTGAGATAGGACTAGAGAAGACCATTCTTTCCCCCCCCTTTTTATCCCTTGTGGCACATTTGTACCTTTTCGGTGAATAAATAATAGGATTAATCACAGGTAATTGTTGTTGGAAATAACAAGTGACTGTTTTAAGCCCAAATTTCTCAATCAATTCAATCACTTATGGCTCATATTGTCTATTGTTATTACATGTGACAGTAGAACATTTCATAGTTCTTATAAATCCAATAAAAATATATCGTATCTTTTTTTTCTGTTTGCATCTACCTCCACACTTTTAAGTTTGATGATTTAACATATTTGTTAATTTATCTATTATTTGTACATAGCATTTCCTTGTAGAACTATTTGTTGGCAAACATTACGAACACGTTTTCCTTCCAAAATATTCAATTTTGGTGCTGATTCACTTCTGAGGATACAGAAATTTTTCAGTCAGGAAAATGGCAGATACTTTGGCGCTTGTATTTGCATTTCCGAATATTAAAAGAGGCGAGGATATTTCAATCGAAATTGTTTTTGACGTTTGGGCATCCCCACTAAGATTAGATTTTGTTTGCAATTCCGTTGAGTCGGTCCATCTGTAAATATTCAGGTTTCATCGATCTTCAGAGAAAACGAGGCTACTTTGAAAGGAAGCGAAAACATCGCAACGACGCAAAAATTGAATACATGGAAACTGGCCTGCCTTTAAAACGGTGAGACACACTTACAAAAACCCGGTAAGTAAAACAAAATTAACTGACAATGGAACGAACGTTGAAAGCAATGTTTTCTCTAACATCTAATGCAAAGTTCCTAAAAGCTTATTCTAGAAGATTCTAAAAGCTTGTTCTAGGGATTGTGACTTTTGTAACAGAAGTTCCACAAATGATTTACGGGAATGATCATCTTGATAATTTCCAAACATCAATGTAACATCTCTAGGTATATTTATTGATGGACACATTTAACATAGTAGTGAAAATACAGGCTATAATAAATAAATGCGACCCTCAAATTGAACCACTATTGACTGAGCTTTGAAAATATCACGATCTAACGTTGATAAGGTAATATTCTATAAATATATATCTTTGTGCAAATAAATCTTCCCATGATGCACTATTTCAGAGAAACGTCCGCCATTTTGAGTTTCAATCTCCGTAAAGCACCCATAATTTTAGTTTAGTATCAGACCAAAAAAAGCGAGAAAAAACACTTATTCTGCTTGTTCCAAACCGTGAATCAACAGGAGATATTATTCCCGTGTTTTATGAGCTTATTCAATTATGCAGGCCCAAGGCAAGTTGGAAGAGAGCGTTTGAAGATTTTCCCAAAGCAGATTACCAGTTCTTTTGGCGGTAAACTGGTTGGCAACCAAGGCTATAGAACACAGTCTGTCCTACTATTCAACGCATAGCTGGATAGATGAACTATAAATTTCCTAATGGTATTTGTGCGTAAAAGAATGTGATGTACTCGATTGTAATTCAAACTCGTATCCTCGATTTCTCCTTCCGGTCCGATATCCGTTACACCAACTGCACACCTCCTGAAATGAACATCTTAAGTGTCTGCATTGAGTAAATGCATTTAGTACAGCAGACCATAGATGATGATACAGAGATTATTGTATATTATTCGTTGTTCCATACTCAACAAAATGTTTTTATATATGGTGGTCGTATACTATGATTAGTGAACAAGGCATTCCAATGTTAGTAAGTTTAATTATCAATTGTAGCCACACACGGATACACAAACATATATATACACACACACACGCAGAAATATTATCATACGCACAAATACACGTGCATAAAAACACGCGCATACACGCACAAACACAAACACAAACACAAACACAGACACGCACACTCACACACACACACACACACACACATATATATATATATATATATATATATATATATATAGGACGGGAATTCAAATATTATCTTCACACTTGTCTCAATATATATTAAGGCAAAAGCACAGATAATTTTTTACTTATCGTAGTGTATACATATATATATATATATATATATATATATATATATATATATATATATGTGTGTGTGTGTGTGTGTGTGTGTATGTGTGTGTGTATCGTGGACTCCCATCGCAAAGGACAAATGTGGGCTCAGTAAAATAATGAGGTGCTCGACATCTGTGGACACATATGTGTCCCTAAAGGTCTATTGGTATTTTGCAAAATTTTTATATTGATGAACATGTGACTGAACCATTTTGCTCGAGTTATTGAGTTTCTATTGCCACATGTTTCCGAGAATGGAGCGGAAGAACTTCTTTACTGCGTGCGACAAAGCCACAGTGGCAGATGATTTAATATTTGCACGCACTTCATCACGTTGTTCAATTCGGCCTCGTTGAAACCTTTGCATAGATCAGAATCTGGACAGCCGCCATCTCCTTCGCACTGATCCTTTGTTTTCCCGTAAAGAAAACGAGATAATGCATTGCTTCAAATTGTCTCATTTTATTTTTCTATATATTTTCCGATCTACAGATTTGCTGTCGAATGTTTTTTCAGTTATTCAGAATATTCGGCTTCTCACGTTATCGCTCTTTCCAGTATTAATTGGAGTATTCTTTCAAACCGTTTGGTTTTGATACTGTCAAATTAATGTATTGATTATATCATTATTTTCTATTCTATTTACATGTGAAAACCATTTCTTAAGTGATGTACTAGTTTTATTTGGTCAAGCCCATTGTTTAAGATATGTGGCGATAAAGACTGCAGCGTCTGTCGAAGGATTGTTAAGTTTTAAGATTTATTGAATTTATTTGATTGAAATAAGTCATAATCACTGATTTGAATAAACTTCTGTACACAGATTATAAACATTTATAAATGAGTTGGATGTCACGCATGGAATCCATATGCAAGTGCCGATGTGACATGGCGGTTTAGGATAATGACTACAGTTTCAAGAACAATATTTTGATTTTTTAGCGTGTTAGACGAATATATCTCATGCGCAACACATTCAGTTTTCAGTTTTCTTCTCTCTTCTAATAAATCATTTATAAATTATCTGTGCACTAAGGTATTTGCAGTACTTAGAATTTTTCATTGGCACATTCTACATTTTTATAATGGATTCACCCCTACACGCATTCCGGATATAGATTATAGTTTCGGCTTATTAAAGGTTTGTATTACATTTTACTTCTTGACATGCTTTCTATGCAATATTGATATTTTGTTCAAGTTCATTGTTATACTGACTATGGACAACTATGTCATCAGCAGCTATCTTCATCCTCTGAACAACGGCTTCAGGAGAAATAACAGAGTTGCAGTTTTCTCTTCCTAGATTCATCTAGTACATAGTATGATATGTTTGAAACCCAAATCTTCACTCATACATTACGCACGAAAAAAGTATAATCTAGAAAACGATTAAACAAACTGAGATTTGTCGTACAACTGACGAGGTTTGAAATTATTCGCTTCATGGATCTTCACCAGCCACATATGGTTTTCTTATTCTATCAGATCACAACTTTTAGTGGATTTGAATTTGGAAGACGGTTTCAGATTGAGGAGTAAAAGTGTAGAAGGAAAACGTTTGGGAAAACCGAAGAATAAAACAAATTTAAATGGTTTTATTTTCAGTAGAAAAAAAAAGTTTTTTTTTTTCTTTTAAATTGAAGGGAAGAAGTTATAAAGTTCCTCGCAAACAAGGTTGATATGAAAAATGCTCCTTTTTTTTTGCAGGGCAAAAGAAATGAATTGTATTAGTATCAGATCAAAATTACGTGTGAAATTATCATGGGCAAATACACAATTTACGTTATATTATTTTTGTGTAGCGTAAAATTAGCATCAGGCTGTCACCCGATTAATATCTGTAACACTTTGGTTTTTACAATTACGCTTTGCTTATATGTTACTTGGTCATTTTCATATTGTAAACTGTACAAACTGGTTTGTGTCGGCATCTCCAATAATTCGCCGAAAAAAGAGCTATAATTAAAAATGCACCCCAATTGACAAAAACTATGTTTTATCTTCAAAATATTTATGTTATTATTAGGGGAAAAACCAACCAATTTTTTAATATTTAATTATCGTTTTAATCCTTTTTAGAACATCCTAAATTTCTATTAAAAATATTTTCTTGTGTCAGCGGATGGACTATAAATTAGTATAGCAAATTTTAGAGTCTTCTTTGTGGGGAAAGACACATTGATTTGAAAAATCTTGCAATAATCAAATAATTGTCGGATTTTAATGACATTTTCGAGATTTATTAAAAATGAATATTATTTTAGAAATGTAATTTTCAGAAAATCATGATAAAAATATTTTTTTACATGTGTTTCACCACACTTACATAATTTTATGAAAACTCAATAAATTCAACGAGATAATATTTATTTAAAAGCACAACTCTTTGGAGAAGATAATCATCAAATTATTTTGTAAAATAGGACCTCGTCTTACCGAATTTCTTCCCTGCATAGTATAATAAATAAACGCAATAATACTAAGAAAATATTTAATTAAAATGCTTTAAATGCTTATAAATTATATATATCCTTGATATATATATATATCAAGGATATACATACATATATATATATATATATATATATATATATATGTATGTATATATATATATATATATATATATATATATATTAAGAAAAACAATTTTAGAGGAATAATGAATTTTTGCAATTTGTTTTCCTTTTTTAAAATTTCAATTAGAATAAATTATAAAGGATTTAAATTTTTCAAAATTCAATGTCAATGGTGTAATTGTTAGGGAATATTGTTATTACTAATGATAAATCTAAGTCACCTGGCATTGTTAAAACGAATTCTTATTGCATGTGTATAAATGTGCTGATTTCTGTAGATACCACTGTTCCTAAACAAGATTATTATAACATAAGATCGATAACTATAGTAAATTTAAATCCCAAAAAGTATTCAAAATTCAATAACACATTACGTTTCGTAGAATGTTTTCTAAATTTTTATATAAAAAGCGCTCACGATATATTCAATTATTTTTTATACTTAAAGCCTCCATAGAACAACCTTAAACATGAATGTGTCAAATTCGTCAACACCATAAATAAACAGTTACTTCTGTGTTAGAATAATGAATGTTTGTGGTATTTTAAACTTAATGTAAACATTCATTTCAAATCAGATTAATTATACTTTAAATCATATTATACATCTAAAAATCATGATCATACTTTTAATAATCCCCAAATAAATTTTTGAGAAAGGAAGTTTTTTTTAATAAATGGAATTACATTGAAATGAAGGAATGCTAAAAATGGCGATAAATTATAAATATTTCAAAGTGAAAACTCACTCCAATCAATTTTATATTATTTTTTAAAATACAGCAAATTATTTTGCTTATTAGAAATGTTAAATTTGCTCTAATAAATTGAAACTCCTTCATTAATTCCTGAGAAATATCTAAAGAATCTATCATGAACATTTTCTTCGAGAAAATCTAAAGAATGATTATAATTATCATTATCTGAAAATAACATATATTGGACATCATTCTTTATCAACTGCAAGAGAAACTTTTATATTTCATTTTTGAAGGACAACTAAACTTTTCAAAGACCACATTTTTCTTCCTTCATCCATGAGAAAGTTTTTCCATAATTTTAACGTTAAACTTTCTGAGTAGATTCAAACAACCTGCCATTATGAAACAAGCAATTAGTAGAATGTGATTACAGCTGTAAATAATAAAAGTGAATATGTCATTGGCAGAAAATTTGTCTTGGTCATTAGATAAAATTGCTTCAGTTATGACATATTCTCTTTAAAAAAAACAAAAAAACCGCCATCATAGTGTTCCAACTAAGATGATCCAAATGATGTTAGATTAAGGAAACAACAGAAGCAACATGAAACACTTGATGTTATTAATTACAATTCGTCTCTGGTTTCATTAATATTTCAAGTTATTGTATTTGGCAAAAAATGTACAACTATGGCACCATAGCAAGAGTTTCAGTTTAAATTATTCAACATATTTAAAACACACATAAAAATTACATTTGCCAGTGATAAGTTAATGCTTACTTTTCTAATTTAATTTCATCTTGCTTGACGACATTTACAATACAGATATATTAGTAGATGTTAATGTGTAAACCTTAAAGTACCATGGAATATAGAATCGTAAACCAAAGCCTTTCATGTCGCTATGATATTTACTTAATTTGTGGCGAAAGACAGGAGCTTAAACATCAAAGAGCTACTGTGTTTAGAGCTCTCATGAAATAAAAATTATTACCTATTGGATTTTAAGTGTTTGATATTCTGTTATTAATAACATATCTATGTGTGTGTATGATATATCATTCTCTGCGTATGTATATATGTACATATAGTTTAGTGTAAAGCGTCTTCGTCATTCCATTTCATTTCAGCCAATCCATTTCGTCCTTGAAGTACGATGTTATTATTTCATGGATGTAGTAACAATGCCCATAATGTGGGGAATAAAATGGGAGAATAAAACGTTCTATCGTAGCTCCCTCGTGTTACAGATAAAGAAAAACTAAAGACAATAACATAGATAGATAGCGAGAATATATATAAACAGCCTGTGATACATAGAGAAAGGACATTACATATGAACAGCCTGAGATACATAGATAGATTTATCTGTAGGAAACATATATATATATATATATATATATATATATATATATATGAAGAAAAATAAACTACCAAATCTCATGCAAAAACTGTGACTTAAAATATGTGGGTGAAACATGTAGGTCCGTAAAATCTCGTGTTTTCGAACATAAACGAGATATTTGCCTCGGAAATTTAAACAATGCTTTAGTTGTACACACAACTAAAGCAGATCATAATTTCGATTTTGATTCCGTGAAGATTTTAAAATATTTTCATAATAAAAACCTTAGGCGGATTTATGAAGCAGGCATAATATCCATCTCACGCACGGTGAATACTAGACCTGGCTTCTTTAGTATTTCCCCTTTTCTAGCGAGATTAATACCCGACAAGCGTACATATAAATTTTAGATCAAAATAGAATTCTTTTCATTTTTCATTCAAAATACTCAAATTTTAGGAATACGTTTTCACAGCGTCGCCCACGTGACGACAACGTGACCATAGAGGGTGTAAAAGACGACGAGCAAGCCGCGCTGATCAATTTGGATCAGTCCAAGGCATTTGATAGGGTCGACCATCGCTACCTTGCTACTGTCCTGCAGGCCGCTGGATTCGCACCCAACTTCTGCCGCTGGATTAGCCTCCTGTATCGCTCCCCCAGTGCTGTGGTACAGGTGAACGGAAGGTTGTCGGACGCGTTCGTGCTGTCTAGGTCGGTTCGTCAGGGTTGTCCGCTGTCGCCTCTCCTTTATGCTTTGGCGTTGGAGCCTCTCCTTCGCCGGCTGAAGGACGAGACCGGCAGTCCGGCCCTATGCGGAATCGCCGTTCCTGGAGGGGCTCGAGCCAGGGTTTCCGCGTACGCCGATGACGTATCTGCTTTCGTGTCGTCCCGGGACGACATCGAGGCGGTACAGAAGGCGCTTGATCGGTACGAGAAGGTGACAGGGGCCAAGATAAACCGCGACAAGTCTTCCGGCTTGCGGTTAGGTGCCTGGAAGGGGGTCGCTCTTCCGGGCCGCTTCGGTTGGACGGATGGACCTGTCCGCATTCTTGGAATGTGGTTTGGACCGGACCTCCAGCTGGAGAAGAATTGGTCTGAAGTACTTGCAAAGGTCGATTCTGCGGGCAAGACTTGGAATCGACGGCGGTTGTCCGTGAAGGGCAGGGCGGAGGTGTGTGCTACATACATTTTCCCCCTGATTCTTTATCGATTGTCTGTACTTCCTCTCTGTGAGACCCATTGGAAGGCGCTCGAGCGATCGCTATCCTCCATTTTATGGAGGGGACGCGTGAACAGGGTCGACAGACGAGTCTGCACTAAACGTCCGTGTCATGGGGGGCTGGGAATGCCGCACCTCTTGAGTCACATCCGTGCCTCGAGGTTGGCTTTCCTACGCCGCGCATTGACTGGGAGAGATCCGATTCTGGAGGGGATTGTTAGGGACGCCTTCCCTAGCCTTACCATTAGTCCCCCCATCTCGCAGGTTGAGCGCCGTTGTAGACCTCGGGACGAGTCGGATTTCATCCGCGAGTGTCGGTTGGCCTTGAAGGCCATTCCCCGGTCCAGTGACCTTTCACGGCCTAGGAAGGTCTTCTATCGTGGATTAGTGGAGGGGCCCGCGAAGGATCTCCTACGTGATACGCTCGGCTTGTCGGAGGAGGAGTATCGCTCCTACTGGTCTTGGGCGCCAGTGGCGGATTACCTCAGTAACCCTGAGTTTTCGCTTACCTGGCGATTGGCTCGGAATCGGCTGCCTCTCAACGACATGGCTTTCATATGGGGTTTGGCGGATTTGCCAGACTGTGAACGGTGTGGTCTTGGCTTAGAGGAAACGGCTTCGCACGCCTTCTACCATTGCCCCCGGGTCCGCCCCTTATGGGACCATGTCGGCGAGCTGACGGCTCGTCTCGCTCCCGAACAGCTTGTGTCCATTGATCGCGCATACGCGTGTGACAATGTGTCGCCCCCGTATTCCGGGGTGAAACGAATGGTGTTTCTGACGCTGCTGGCCACGGCTCGAATGGTGATTTGGACGTCGCGAAAGGAGAAAGTCTTGCGGGGCAACCGTCTTTCTCATCAGCATCTGATCCAATTCTTTGAGCATCAGCTCAAGATGAAGATTAGATCTGATAGAAAACGGTTGCATTCGACAGTCTTTAGCGAAAGGTGGGTAAAAGAAGCGAGCTTGGTTCGTGTGACCGGGGCTAGCCTTGATTTTCTCTTCTAGGTCAACCTATTGCACATCGGGGTGGCTTCCTGTGGAACCCTCCCCCTGGTTAGGTTAGACAAGCTTAAGTGTACCTAGTTAATGTGAGTAAGTGTTGTTCCTGGCCTGTAACCCGGCTACTCTTTAGTTATGATCCAAGTCGAGATTCCCAACCTCCCCAGTTTGTTTTAACCCTCCTTTTTATCTCGACGGGGTCAGCTTTATATTTTCCCATTCCCGCATAATATTTTATCCTTTTTCCCCACTCCCTTAGCGAGAGAGCTTCTTGATTCTGCCCCCTGGGCAGAATACAGCAGCCTCTCTATTTTGAGGGTTGGACGGTCCCCTACTAACATATATTATGTTTAAGTTTGCATTTGTGTTACTTTTTAGTTATTTGTGGGTTCATCTCCCTCCCCTCTCATTCTATCATTATTAAAATTTTATGTATCATCATCAAATTTTTATGGTGTGGGGCGCGTTTTGCTAGGTTCCCCTTGAGAGGATGTGGTATTATGGTGATTGAAGGATTGTTTGGTGACGGACGAGTTCTTGTGGTGAATGGGTAAACTGTAATGTATGAATGGGTCGTGAATCTGTTTAGCTAGGTATAGGATAGTTAGTTTGGACCAGCCTCTACCCCTCCCCTTTTCGGCCTTGTGCCACAATTTTGTATTTATATGAAATAAATATCCGTGACCATGTTTAAACAGAACGCTGATCATAAAACTTTCAGTTATCTGTTTTGGATAAGTCTTTTTCGTACGTCGTCTTTTTTATCGTATTTTATTTATTTTATGGATTTTATACGATACCAGTCAGAGCTTTGCATACGGATTGTTTGTTTCTGGAGTGAGTTGGACAAGCTGTGTTGACCTATCTGATAAGTTTTGCAAATCTTTTTTTTTCTTTTTAATTTTTGTTTAAAAGCCTTTTGTTTTTGAGTTTTCTGTAGTCGTACATTTTTTTTTGGTTTTTCTTTCTTGCCTTTTTATCCCCCCACCCTCACTGTTTTGTTTGTTTTCCTTGGTTTGATCCTTTATTGAAATTTATTTTTGTTTGTCCACCGTTTTTCTTTATGTTTTTCTTTTTATTTTACTGCAAAAAAATATTGTTTTAACACTTAAAAGAGATTCGTTCTGTCGTGGTGGTCGTCGCAGGCCACCATGGACGAGAACGTAAACAATACACCACCGACGGTGTCTTTAGAAAATTCGGCCTGTTCTGAGAATAGGCCGAAAAAGAAAAAAGATGCCGTATACTACGCAGCTCAAAGAGAGACTTTTGAAGGGTCGTTTAAGGAAAATGAATTCCTTACGATCCCTGAAGCACTGGAAGCGGTGGAAAATAAGATCATTTCCCTGCTGACGTCCGACGTGAAAAGTCGGAAATTAACCGGAGTCAGCAGGGAGACAATGGAAGAGGTCCTAAAGACCTTAAAAATTTATCCAAAGGTGCTGGCTAGGAGGTCAAACGCAATGTGGGACATTCTCCTACCAACAGAACTGGATGCGAAGCAGTTGGCAGGCAGTGTGTTAACAACAAAAAACCTCAAGCTGCAAACGGAATACATGGGCACACGTAGGACTAAAATAACAGTCCACGGAGTGCCTGTGGACATCTCGGAGGACAGAATGGGAGCCTTCTTCGCTCAGTATGGAAAAGTGAAGGAGGTCAAAGCGATACTGAGCAAGTCCGGCATTGCCACGGGTGACGTTGAACTGCAGGTGACCATGAGCCAGGAAGAATTTAGGAGAATCCCCAACACCCTGGTTTGCAGGAAAAGAAAGATGTGGGTAGTGGTGGAAGGCAGGCGACCGAATTGTTGGGTGTGTGGTGTCCGGGGACACATGGCGAAAGATTGCCCAACGAAACAGCCTCAGCCTGTAAGCCAGCCCACGCCACCAGTAGCAGCAGTAGCGGTGAACGAAAAAAATCCAGAAGCAGATAAAAACGCTGACGGCACCTGGAAGGAGGTTGTAAATGGAAGGAAGGGGAAGAATGTACCAGCTACCCCCCCCCAAAAGGAGAAGCCTCAACCAGCACCAAAACAGCAGGTGGAAAAGAAAAAAGAAGTGTCGAAAAAACAGTCACCCAAAAAAAACCCACGGAAACAGCAGCAGCAGCAGCAACAAGACCAATCACAACAACCACAGCAGCAGCAGCAGCTGCAGCAGCAACCAAAGGAACAAAGAGACAGTCCGATGGAAGTTGAACACATGCCTCAACCTCGAGTGGCGTCTCTGAAGAGGTGCAGAGAAGAGGAGGAGGAGGAGGAGGAGGAGGAAGAAGAAGAAAGAAAAACACAAGAAAGTTGTTCTGGTCGTAGCCGGGCGGAACGCAGTCTGGTCAAAACCAGGAGGCGCTCCTTCCCGGCTTCGCCAATTAGATCGTCCTGCTCTCCCGGCATTAAGAGCTTCCCTTCCTCCCCTTCCCGTGCTACACCCCCCTCTCCCTCCACATCTTCCCCGAGTTCGTTGAACACACCACCACACACGTCCACCTCCTCCCCTCCCCATCCTGCTAGGGAGAAAAAGAAGAAAAAGAAAATGTTTGAGGGCCCCGAGTCAATTTGTAAAATTGACAAAGAAGAGTACATAAGGGGCCTGTCCAAACAAAGGAAGGCCCTGTTGGAGGTGCTGTACAAAACGACGGAGGTGGACGGCAAAAGTGTCGAGGACCCCCGTAATTTTCCAAAGGCTCCAGGTGTCATTACCTGTATCAGAGACTCTGGTGGCTACCTGAAGGTGTGGAGCCACATATTCGAGGCCAGGGATGCCTTTCCGAACATTAAAATGTGCGAATTTGACAACCCCGTCTTAAAGAGATTGCGCAACTTTTGCTCTGGGAGGGTCCCGGTTTTAGTTCACCCCTCCTTATATAGGGCTATTAAATTAATGTACCTATTGACGTCGGCGGTATTGTCCTGGGCGGTCGTATGACGACTGAATTGGGCACTGGCAGTCTGGGACAATCTGTCGGGGTCCTGCTCAACGCAGATTTCCGCCCCGTATGTGTATAAGGTTTTTGCACTTATTCTTTTTTCTTTTTGCAGGCCTAGACGATGGCAGTTAAGTTAGCTATACTGAATGTGAATGGCTTGAGGGATCGGGGTAAGGCTGCCCGCCTGCTCCGGGACCTGTTGTCTTTTGATGTGGATGTCGCCGCGATCGAAGAGACCCACTTTGTTTGCAGTTCCGATGCGTGTGTGCTGGAGGATGACTTTGTCGTTTATTCAGCATACGGGGACCGGTCTGCCAGAGGTGTTTCTTTGCTTGTCACTCGATGCGAAGGTAGACGTTGTGCATACCGATGCAGAGGGCCGGTTGATCGTGGCCGATATTGCCGTGAAAAGTGGTTCGTTCCGGGTCGTTGCGGTTTATGCACCCAATGACCAGAGGGAGCGGGTCTCGTTCTTTCGGCGGTTGGGGCCGTTCCTGGTGGATTCAACGCGCCTAGTTTTAATGGGGGACTGGAATGCCATCCTGGACCCCAAGTTAGACAGGGGGCGGGGTGCTAGCGGGAGAGGGGGCGATCGCAGCTTGGTCGATCTGATCGACGATTATGGTCTCGTCTATAGATTACCCGAGGGAAAAATGTGGACGTGGGCTCTTAATTGGCCTTTTGACAAGGTGGTTAGCTACCTTGACAGAATGTTAGTGAGAAGAGCCGACATAGAACTACTAGATTGCCCTACGTTCCACTGGGTAGGCTATTCGGATCACAAACTCATTTGTGCCCGGGGGGCGTTAGACAATAGGCCTAGAATGGCTGGCTACTGGAAGTTCAATCTGTCTTTACTGGACAGGCGGGACTACCAGGTGCAGCTAACTAGACTAGTGCAGCGGGAGCTAGTGGGGGCGGTTATCGGGAATAGGTGGTGGGAACGCCTTAAATGTAGGATTAGGTCCTTCACCACTGATTTCAGCAAACGGCTCGCTCTAGATAGAGCTGAAAAGGTGAAGACGCTTAAAGCTAGTTATTCCCGGGCGGTGGCTGGGGGGGGGTCCCCTAGAGATAGCCTTAGCTAAGGAGGCCCTGGATCGATCGAATAGCGAGCGGTACATGGGTCAGGTAATTAGACATAAGTTAAGCAAGATGTCTTCCGAAGCCGTGAACTTGGGCGCAGATCTGCGCAGGGAAGAGGTCCGTCGAGGTGGCGATCGTTACATTCGTGAAGTCAAATCCCCGGAGGGGCGTACTCTTCGGGCCACTGACGACATGTGCGGAGCGTTTCGGCGCCATTTCGAGAACCGGTTTACCAAGGAGCCTGGTCTCCGTGAGGAGGAGTTTCGTAGCTATTTGGCTGACTTTCCTCGGCTTTCGCCGACTGAAGCGGCTAGCTGCGAGGGAGAGATTACGGAGGGCGATGTCTACGCGGTTTTGAAGAAGGTCGGCAGAGGCAAGTCGCCCGGTCTGGATGGTTTGCCCTATGAATTGTACTTGAGGCTGTCGCACATCTTTGTTCCAATTTTGACTGCAGTGTTCAACAACTGGTTTCGGTCGGGGTCCATCCCCAACCGGATCACCAGGGGTGTGATCACTCTGTTGAAAAAGGGCAAAGGTGGTGGGGGGAACCTAGATGATTACAGGCCCATAACTCTGCTAAACACAGAGTTAAAGATTATGGCCAAGATCCTGCAGGGGCGTTTGCAGTCAGTTGCCGAGTCTCTGTTGGGACCTGAGCAGACTTGTTCTGTGAGGGGCCGAACAATTCAGAGCAACCTGCATCTGATCCGCACGATCATAGAGGGTGTAAAAGACGACGAAGAAGCCGCGCTGATCAATTTGGATCAGTCCAAGGCATTTGATAGGGTCGACCATCGCTACCTTGCAGCTGTCCTGCAGGCCGCTGGATTCGCACCCAACTTCTGCCGCTGGATTAGCCTCCTGTATCGCTCCCCTTGTGCGGTGGTACAGGTGAACGGAAGGCTGTCGGACGCGTTCGTGCTGTCTAGGTCGGTTCGTCAGGGTTGTCCGCTGTCGCCTCTCCTTTATGCTTTGGCGTTGGAGCTTCTCCTTCGCCGGCTGAAGGACGAGACCGGCAGTCCGGCCCTACGTGGAATTGCCGTTCCTGGTGGGTCTCGAGCCAGGGTTTCCGCGTACGCCGATGACGTATCTGCTTTTGTGTCGTCCCGCAACGACATTGAGGTTGTACAGAAGGCGCTTGATCGGTACGAGAAGGTGACAGGGGCCAAAATAAACCGCGACAAGTCGTCCGGCTTGCGGTTAGGTGCCTGGAAGGGGGTCGCTCTTCCGGGCCGCTTCGGTTGGACAGACGGTCCTGTCCGCATTCTTGGAGTGTGGTTTGGGCCTGACCTCCAGCTGGAGAAGAATTGGTCTGAAGTACGAGCAAAGGTCGATTCCGCCGGTCAGACTTGGAATCGACGGAGGTTGTCCGTGAAGGGCAGGGCGGAGGTGTGTGCTACATACATTTTCCCCCTGATTCTTTATCGATTGTCCGTACTTCCTCTCTGTAAGACTCACAAGAAAGCGCTCGAGCAATCGCTATCCTCCATTTTATGGAGGGGTTGCGGGAATCGGGTCGACAGACGAGTCTGCACTAAACGTCCGTGTCATGGGGGGCTGGGAATGTCGCACCTGCCGAGTCACATCCGTGCCTCTAGGTTGGCTTTCCTACGCCGTGCATTGACTGGAGGAGATCCGATTCTAGAGGGGATTGTTAGGGACGCGTTCCCTGGCCTTACCATCAGTCCCCCCATCTCGCGGGTTGAGCGCGGTCGTAAACCCCGGGATCAATCGGTTTTCCTTCGCGAGTGTCGGTCGGCCTTGAGGGCCGTTCCCCGGTCCAGTGACCTTTCTCGGCCTAGGAAGCTCTTCTATCGTCAATTAGTGGAGAGGCCCGCGAAGGATCTCCTACGAGATACGCTCGGCTTGTCGGAGGAGGAGTACTGCTCCTACTGGTCTTGGGCGCCAGCGGCGGATTACCTCAATAACCCTGAGTTTTCGCTTAGCTGGCGATTGGCTCGGAATCGGCTGCCTCTCAACGACAAGGCTTTCATATCGGGCTTGGCGGATTTGCCAGACTGTGAACGGTGTGGCCTTGGCTTAGAGGAAACGGCTGCGCACGCCTTCTACCATTGCCCCCAGGTCTGCCCCTTATGGGACCATGTCGGCAAGCTGACGGCTGGTCTCGCTCCCGAACAGCTTGTGTCCATTGATCGCGCATACGCGTGTGACAATGTGTCGCCCCCGTATTCCGGGATGAAACGGATGGTGTTTCTGACGCTGATGGCCACGGCTCGAATGGTGATTTGGACGACGCGAAAGGAGGAAGTCTTGCGAGGCAATCGTCTTTCTCATTCGGATCTGATTCGATTCTTTGAGCATCAGCTCAAGATGAAGATTAGATCGGATAGAAAACGATTGCATTCGACAGTCTTTAGCGAAAGGTGGGTAAAAGAAGCGAGCTTGCTTCGTGTGAACGGGGCTAGCCTTGATTTTCTCTTCTAGGCCAACCTATTGCACATCGGGGTGGCTTCCTGTGGAACCCGCCCCTTGGTTAGGTTAGACAAGCTTCAGTGTACCTAGTTAATGTGAGTAAGTGTTGTTCCTGGCCTGCATCTCGGCCGTTCTTTGCTTATGATCCAAGTCGAGATTCCCATCCTCCCCAGTTTGTTTTGACCCCCGCCCCATTTTCATCTCGACTGGGTCAGTTTTATATTTTCCCATTCCAGCCTAATATTTTATACTTTTTCCCACTCCCTTGGCGAGAGCGTCTCTTGATTTTATCCCCTGGGCAGAATACAGCGGCCTCTCTGTTTTATGGGTTGGACGGTCCCTACTAACATCAATTATGTTTAGTTTGTATTTGTGTTTATTTTAAGTTTATTATTGGGTTCATTCCCCCCCCTCTCATTTTATCATTATTAGAATTGTATATATATATCATCATTAGAATTTTCATGGTATGGGGCGCGATTTTGGTAGGTCTCCCTTGAGAGCACGTGGTATTATGGTGGTTGAAGGATTGTTTGGTGATGGACGAGTTCTTTTGGTGAATGTGTAAAATGTAATGTACGAATGGGTCGCGAATCTGATTAGCTAGGTATAAGATAGTTAGTGTTGACCAGCCTCTACCCCTCCCCTTTATTGGCCTTGTGCCACAATTTGTACTTTTTGTTCAAATAAATACCAGTCTTGTTCTTATGTCCATCGTCTTTGTCATGTTGAATTGATAATGTTAATTATATTTTATGAATATATCCTGAAGATGGTTTATTAGACCGAAACGTCCGACGTTGACATTATATTAACATTAAAACAGCATAATTGCATATAAGGATTTTTGTTTGCTTTTTCGTTATATTTTTCTTCATACTGTCGGATCTATATCCATATATTAGCTTATATATATATATATATATATATATATATATATATATATATATATGAAGAAATATAGTCTTAAGGTGTGCTATATTTATGGGATAAAGTGCTCAATATCAGAGATAGAGCGTGTGTAAATATAAAAGTGAACATAGAAGTCAACACTTAGAGGCGACAGTCTGTTTCTTGTATTCCTGTCATACTGCTAAACCAGATGAAGAGATTGAATGTACAATAATCAACAGATAACACATATTATCCAAACGGTTGATTCGTTAATAATACCATCTCAAATAAACAAGATGGTAATAATACTTTGAAATATTTAAAATATAAATCCTATTCTATTTCAATGATAAAAAGATTTTTATTTTCTTTGGGAAGATGAACAAATATCCACATTTGTTATGATATGTTTCAAAATATCTTAATTATAACGTTTTTTCAAAAGATACTTCTATTCCTCTCGCCTTGCTACATTTCAGTCGGATTTTCTATGGCGAAAATCTGAATACGATATTGATCTTTTTTAAAAGGATATGGTAGAAATATTCACATTAGGAATTTATTTTCGATAAATTTAAAATATAAATTTTCTTCCCTTCTTCACACATACATACACAATAAAACACTATAAGGTTCGATAATTATTAATGTCTGCCAGTGTGTTATTTCATAACACAATGGCAACCTCAGCTGTGACTACCACTGTTTTGTTGTTACCAATAGACTCCGCTGATATTTTTAACATTTTAAGATTTGGAAATCGCAAAATTGCGTCAGTTTTTAATCAGTGGTTCGATTTATAATATATAAATATATATGTTAAGAAAAACTATACTCTAAGTTTTTGTTAAATTAAATTATAAAACTTTATCATTATCTTCCTGTTTCTTTGTATACAGCAGACAACTAGCTGGAAATCGTCAAAATGCAAAGTTCTAACTATTTACATTATTCGGACCATTGTCCTCATCTTTGTCGCCTTATTTATTACAACGTTTCCGTCGTTGTACAATCCGACCTTCTTTAGTTGGTTGGAATGTCGAACTGAACTCTTTATTTCGCTAACTGGGGTAGATTTTCTAGGTCCACGTGCCATGTTTAATGGATATCAGTTATCAGTTATCTCCTGTTAATTCCCCTCTCCAATTTCTCCACTGCCTTAACTCACACTCTTTGGGTCCTGTCACTGGATCTAACCAAAGCCTTTATCCACAATAGTCCGAATAATGTAAATGTATATAGTGTCCTTCAGGGCATCTGTCCGTGAATTTCGGGGTATTATAAACCTAATGTCTTCAACAACCGATTTTTTACCAGTGCACATATTGCAATTTTACTGTTATAACCACATGTTTTTACCAAAGCTCATATTGCAATTTTTGTTCTTATTATCTGGTACTCCTTATTACTGAAAAAGGCCGGGCGTTGTAATAAATATGGCGACAAAGATGAGGACAACAGTCAGAATAATGTAAATTCGATGAATTAATTAAATATAATTATCAAATCCTCCTAATAATTTCTATCTGTATAGATCATTGCTTGAACCGGCTTCTAATGCTCTAGATTGAGCGGCTTGATGAGAGTAGCCGTGGTTCCAGGGGGCACAGTCCTATGATTACAGAGAACTCAGTAGAGTTCCACCACGGAATATGTGAGTGATCGGCACTATGTTGAGTCTGATTTGCAATCTCTTCGTTACCGAGGCCCATTGGAACAGTTGGTATGATGTTTGCTTAACAACCTAACTGTCAGGGTTTCAATTCTCGGTAGTGGATGAGCACTGCTGATGATTCCCAAATATAGGGCGAAACGGCCGTCCTGTGCTCTCTGCATTCTGTTGAGGTTTCTATCAGACTCGATGAATTAATTAAATATAGTGTACATAATAACTCATCTTGAAAATAGACAGGCACCAAAGTTTTAACTTGTTTTTATAATTCTTTCTGTTCATGGAAGAAAATTAAAGTCTTAGCAATATCGTATTTTCATGTCTGAACTTATATCTTACTCCTAAAAATAGCCAGCAAGAGACATTAACATTAACATTTCGACGATGTTTATTAACTTATAAATCCATATAAAACACTGTTAAACGTTATGTATGTGTTCATCATTACATTAAACATAGGGAAAACGCCGCATTTCCCAAAATGTTGGTACTTTCTTTATGAAATCTGACAAGATATAAAAATTAAATGTGACCGGAAAGTTTTTTATCGTGATAATTTTCAAATAAGACATACTAGAATATATCATTTTCTTCTATGTACCGTATCTCTTCAAGACGTTAGCTATCATGGCTCTTCACTATTTCCTATCATTTGTAGCGCTTAATAAATCTTGTCCCTTTGTTATCTCTTCTAAACCTTGTTCCAGTATTGATTTACTTGATTTTACTAGGTAGGTTATGCGCTGTTTTTCTCTATCGCTCTTGCCTTCAATCTGCCTTGTGAGTACCAAATTTTCCAAGCTCCCTTTCCTCGCTATGTACCCTAGAAATTGCAACTGTCTCCTCCTGGTATTAAGTATAACTGTCTTTTCTGTTTCCATTTTCTCTAAAACTCCGTCATTGCTCACATATTGATTTCCTAGCATTCTCATTATCCTTCTGTAGAACCACATTTCTGTTGCTTCAATTCTCTTCTTTATCTGTAGATTATGTACTCTTTTCTTTGTTTCTTGTTTCTTAATACTTTGTTTAGCTTTTGAAAGGCAACTTTCACTATGCCACTGCGTCTCCAGATTTCAGTATCGCACTTTCCACCGTCTGTTAAAATTCTTCCAAGATATCTCAATTGTTTTATTTGTTTGATTTTGGTTTCTCTATTTTGTAATTTGCATGTTGGGATGCTCCTTTTGCTAACAACCACGCATGTTGACTTCTTGCAATAGATGTTTAGCCCTTTCTTCTCGCTTTCCTTTTCTATCTTCTCGAGTAGATTTTGGATTTTAATTTCTATGTTTGCTACCAACATTGTCTTATCTGCACATCGTATGTTCTTTACATTTTTGGCCAACAATAATGAATCCTGGTATAACTTCTAGTTCTCTCAGTATCGCCTCACTACAGAATTAATAAATCCGGTGAGTTCAAATCCCTGTTCTATTATTGAAGTTAAACGATCCATTTTCTTCTTTACAAGATAGTGAAGTTAATCGCTTTTTTCAGCTTGTTTGTAAAATCTTGCAACGTAATTGTACGTATGCATAACTGCGACATTGTATTTTATTAGTTATAAGCAGAGAGCGATTTCATTGAAAGAAAAATTGTTAATGTGATTTTGAGAAATATTAGCTTTTTAGAATGTTCAATATAATCCTTTCTAAAGTCTTTGCCATTATCTTGTTGTGTAAGCAAAATATCCGGACATTCTAAAATGTATACTAAAAATATATTTCACATTTTCTTGCATGAATTTAAATCCACGCTATGCCAAATATATCTGTTTATAGATTTTTTTAATAAATCTGATAACATAAAACCATAAACAAAAATGATTTCATATTTTAACTCGATAGGATTCTTGACATAAATATGGCTACGATTATCTTCCCTAGAATTTAAGAATGTTTCAGTCACCATTTCAGAAATATCTGATATTAATCCAGCAATGTCAGTTCAAATTCTTTTCGGTATTAAAATATCTACAAGTTTAGTCAAAATCTCTTGCTGTAAGTAAACATTTGAAATACAAATGTTAATTGCTGTATTAACACAATATGATTGCTAACTTGTTTTTCCCAAGTCGGTCCTAACTGGGCATCTTGGCTTCAGTCGTTTTCCAACCGCCATTACGTAGCTTTCATCTGCCCTTCCTATAAATACTTTCATGATAATTGTTCTGGTGAGCTTGGCTCTTTGATACTTATCACTGTTGAAATTGCTAGATGAAACCGTAAGTCCTGTGCTAATAGTTCCTTCTTCTGCACTACGCCTTTGTGGAAATATATTATTTTCCTGTAAATTACGGTTTTCAAAAAATTATATGCAATGTCAATTGTCATTTTCTCCCTGGATCATGCATTTCTGTCTTATTATTTCCCTCTTAGTAAGCCCTTGGCACATTGTGGGTGTTATTGGTTGTTTCGGGAAGAAATGATTACAATAAAAGTATCAACCGAATGTGATCTCATCCAAAAGAATTAATATACGCTACCCTTTCCGTTAGTATTTTTCCAGAAATATATATGTCACTTGCAATTAACTTGTCTTACATTCTGACGATATTCTTCGAGTAAGGACAATGTAAAGAATCGAAATCAATGATGATCTGTTCTTTAGCTTTTTGCGTTCGACCTGTTTATTTTTCACCAGGCGAAGAACATTTATTAGACAATTGTATTGCTCTTCTTTGTTCAGCTCTATTCAAAGAAATCAATATGCCTTACGGAAAAATAAACAAGATTCACAGCTAGAATAGAGGGAACGTATCTGGTTCACAGATTTTCTCCCTCACTGGATGAGAAGAGGCTAAGCTTTAATTCTAGGTGGAGGGTTAGTTGCTAACAGCTGACAGGTTTCCGTTAATTGGGAAAAGCCAGAGTTACTTGCTAATTATCACTTTTGCAATATTCATCTATTCAACACTTACGCAACCGTACTTCTTATAACCTTTGGAACACGACAACAAGCAAATCCTGTGGTAAACGAACAACTTGTCATTGCTTGACTCATTAAACTCAACGAAATGTTGACATGAAATATTGTTTGCCTTTAATTACAAATATTTCTCTAGCAGAAAATTTTCTTGCACGAAGAAATTTTAATCAGGACCTAAAAATTTGAAAGTACATTTCATTTCAAATATTTTTGATGCGACATAATTTTCGAAACACTCTAATTACAGATAAAATCTAAAATCTCTCCCTCTGTCTCACACACATACACATACACACACACACACACTGTATTTCAATCTGCCCCTACGCATTTCTTACGATCTATTTATCTATCTATACTTTATCTTAATCTATGTATCTATCTTAGCTGAAAAGTTTATAAACAGGAAAATAAAAAAGAACAGATTAAACCTAAAATAAAGAACCAATTTCACTAAAAATATCTATCTATTCAAATTTCTACCTAATCTATTCACACACACACATACACACACACACACATATATATATATATATATATATATATATATATATATATATATATATATATATATATATATCATTCCATGTTAAAGCTGAGAATTTTATAAATATGAAATTAAAAATCAACAAAATTGCTGGAATAGTTTTTTTTAATATTTGCTCTGATGTCTAAAAACCTTTCTTTAATAACGCACTTGCTTTAATACTTTCTTTTTCAACAGGAAAGAAAAATACTGTTAAAAATATTATCTGAACAAAAATCAACTTTCATTTCTACGAGTCTTTTACTTTTAAATATAATATTTTCATGAATTTCCTGTTTAATTAATTCACTTTACAAGGCAATGAATGAACACCTGCATCAAATTCAATAGTACACATCTGCTGTTGTTGTTGCATTGTTGATTGATTGAGATGATGTTTGTTAGGGTTGTCTGTTATGTTCCTCATGAGTATGTTACTTGGATTCAACCCTCGTCAGATAAAGGGAAATACCGTGTTGTATGATACCAATTGATTATCTAACGGTAGTGTTCACCTTATCCATTGTAATACGCAAGTGCTTGATATCTTTAGCTGGACGCTATTTCTCGGCTATAACCTCAAAAGATATGTATTCCATCCATGTCAATGTGTGCACGAATTGAACTGAGTTTCGACTAATAACAGATAAGTCTGCCAAAGATTATGGTGCATGTATGCTCGATGTAAGAATTTAATGCTCTTTTTTCATTATTAATTCTAGAGTTGCAATCTTTTAGGGCCGAGAGGATTCAATAGACAACCTTTTTTTACACAGGGGAGGGAAAATTTTTGAGGTCCGTGTTGTACGCAATATTTAGATTATAGATTTTCAACTTTTTATTATAATGATATGTGTTGTAACCTAGGGAAGGTTATTGAATAGAATAGTCAAAAGAAGGTTGGTAATTAAGATAATACTTAGAACAAGAACAACACAGATAAGATTCGCCAGCGGCGCGTAATGTAGTAGTCAACTGTTAGAAGTGAGTCAAGTGAATTCCACAATGGACCTCCAACTGCAGATTAACATACAGTATTTAATACTGTATTTATGTAAATGGGGACATACCTATTATCGTCCGTAAGTGAGCTACAACACCCCCTTTTTTGATTTACTCTGTACAGAGTCAATATATATATTTTTTCTTTTTCAGTTGATTCGACCCTTTTTGTATCACTTCTTTTTCTTTTACTCTGTCACTTTCGGACTTCTATCTCCGGAGCTGAGGGATGGGCAAATCGAAAGTATCAAAAAGAACCTCGGTAGGTTCAACTTCATCTAGAGTAGTGTTCTCTTCAGTTGAATGCCTAATTTTAAGTTGATGCTAGTGCCTCTTGTGCACCATTTCAGAACCTTTTCCTAGATGCACAACCCCTGCTAATTCTTCGGACAACAGTTCCAACTTCCCAATATATTTTACTTGACTGTTACCTACGGTAGAAAAGCTTTTGACAAATTTTATAATTTATTTTTAGGTTCTTGTACCGCATAATCATGTTTTTCTTATTGGGTTTGTCAAAAACTGATCGTATTAATCGCCCAAACATAATTTCTGCCAGCGTCATGGCCGAAGGTGCATTTCTATTCGGCGTAAGCCTATACACCTGTAAAAATTGCCGTAATGCAGCATCCGTGGATCCACCGTTGGCTTTTTAGTACCGTTTTGAAGGTATTCACAAAACGCTCTGCATGGTCATTGCTTCTAGGATGGTAAATGGCAATTGTTATATGCTCTACTACAAACATTTTGCAAAATTCTTTGGACGTAAATTGAGTGCCGTTATCCGACATAAGCGAATCTGGTTCTGTGAACCTCGCGAACAGTTAGTGTAGACACTGAATTACTACTTGCGTGGTTAGTTTGTTACATCTGAATATATCTGGCCAATTAAAAAAACTGTCTACGACAAATAAGATAACACTTCTTATTAATTGGACCAACAAAGTCAACATGCAGACGTAACCATGGGCGGTCAGTTTCTGGCCATGTGTTGAACTTAATTGGTAGTGCTTTAGCCGCCAAAGCAGATCCTTTCCATGACTTCACCAGACATCTCTATCCATGTTATGCTAATATACGTAAATTCTCATCAAGCTTTTCATTCTAGATATACCAGGATGTTCGGCATGAAATTCTTTCAGGATTCTCTTTTGTAGTACCAAAGGTACCACTATTCTTTCTTTTGTACATGAGAACGTCATCGCATATTGAGTATACTCCCGATTCTGCTTTAGTCCTGTCTTTCTCTTCATTTCAGTAATAAATTTGTCTTCCAACGCCTTACTTTTTATATCTTCCAACGTCACAGATATTTCCCGCACAGTATTGCATAGTATGTTTTTATCTCTATTTCCGATTGTATAACAGCAATGACAGTATTTTCTAAAGGTTCATTATCCCTTGAAATAAGTTTGGACATCCTGTCTGCATGACTTAATTTAGACGATAGTAAGAATTACATTTTAAAGTCGTAATTTAGTGAATTGTTTCCCCATCCTTATAACGTATTAGCCGTATGACTTGGTAATCTGTTTTTGGACCTATAAATAGCCATCAACGTTTTGTGATATGTTTGTAGTGTAAACCTTCTCCTGTGAATGAATCTATGAAATTTTTTCAGAGCAAAGGCAATCCTTAAACTTTCCTTTTCAATCACGGAGTAATTTTTCTCAGCTGGAAGAAGCGTCCCGGATGAGTGTGCAATCGGTTTAATTAAGATATCTTCCATTTTATGCATAATGCAAGTTCCTGTGCAATACGCAAAGTAACCATTTGCTTAAATGTTATATCACTAGTCTTCTTTGGTAATATATTTTACGAACTTAGTGTGTTCGACTGTGCCTAGTTTGCTTATCAAAAGTTTGACATTTTTATCGTCCTACCAGTTTTATAATCAGTCTTATTCAAATATTTATAGTGATATTCCGCAATCGCATTTACGATAGTATTTTCAGAATATCCATTCTTATTATTTGTGAAAAAGTTCTGTTGTTTTACTAACATCTCCACAAGTTTTTCGATTTTTTTCCTACCGTTTTTGCTGTTCAACTTGTCATTTGACTATTTCAAGTTGTATCGTTTTAAATTCTTCCATTTTGATTTTTCCCAATTTTTCCTTAGTGAATTTTAATGTGCGATTTTACGATATGTTTTTTCGTCAACGTTGTGCTGGTGAACGTTTCCTTGATTTGCGACCAAATTCTTGACGCCAAATTGTCGCACTATTGTGTTTTTCTGATTTGGGTATATCCTCGTCAGTAACATGTTTTATTTTGGCCAATCCTTGCCAAAATGTTGTATTCTGATTAATACTTTACGCCAAAATGTTGTAATTTTGGCTAATTCTCGTCGCTAATATTTTGTAACCTTTGGAAGTTTACTGAATAGAATAATCAAACGGAAGTTGGTAATGAACGATAACACTTAGGACAAGAAGAATACATATAAGATTCGCCAGCATAGAAGTAGTCAACTGCTAGAAGTAAGTTAAGTGAATTCCACGATGAATCTCTAAACGCAGGATGTCTACCAACTGCATCACGTGGTCAGATGTGGCACAAGGCCAAATTTAATGTGGGTATCTGAGCCCGTAGGATCGTCCAAAAATTCCCCGTAGACCCCGTACAAAACGTGGTCGGGTAGCTGTTTCCCGAGACGAGACTCTGCCCTTCGACATAGTCTCGTCTAGAGATCCTCTATGCCTGAAGGCAGAGAGTTTTACCAGCCCAGCTGGAGAGGAATCCCCAACTGCATGAAGCACAAGGATGAATTTAATGTGAGGTATCCGAGCCCGAGACAAATCGTCAACTTCTGATTATTTATTGTACAAAAAGTACAAATATGGCACAAGGCCTAAAGAGGAAAGGAGGAAAATGTTGGTCATCTTCTGTCTTAACATTAAACTTAGCTAGCCGCAAAAACTGACCCTAACATACAAACAATATTCGTTTCACCAAAACAACTCATTTTTACTTACCATTCTTACCTCATCCATCATAATACCTCAGAAACTCTATGATGTCCTAATAAAATAAAATAACAATTTAAAAATTTAAAAACCCCAATGAATATTTACAATGAGTACAAAACTATGTACAAGAAACTAAACAAAATGGTGTTAGTAACACAAACCCCAATGAGACGAAGAGCCTTATCCTTTATGTTAACATCCAGCACGCAAAGCCTGCCCGCCGGATCCGCGAAGACAAGAGCACATACCGCATCCAGAGACTTGCTCATAAGCCAGGAAACACCCCTCAAGCGTCAATCAAAACATGCTGAATAGAGGACGAACCTCTTGGACAGAATTTCCTCATGGTCGCGAGATAAAAAAAATGGGTCTCCTGCACACAACAAATATCCACCCCGAGGCACTGAAGATCGCGATCGAGCCTCGCTCTTCGAGACTCCGACCTCAGGCCCCGGACATTCAGACTTGCTAACCAGAGAACCATTATCAGACCGATTGGTCTGAACATGGTCGAGGTAAGGATAGCGACAGCCTCTCCCATTGACCCTTGGCCCATCTCAGTTTTGATGGTACCGTCTTGGGAGAGACCATCGATATCTCAGAGAAATATCAGTTTCAGAGCTCTATACAGGAAGCGGTGAACTAAAACTGGGAACCCCACCCCCTGCACAAAACTGTTTCAAATGTTTTAGTAGTCAATTGGAGGTGACATTTTATGATTGCCTCATCTAATATGGCCCATGCCTGTCGAGCTCCAGTTACAGTTCTAATAACGGTTAGAACTCTCTGGGCATGGTGAATGGTTTGTTGTCGGCATATTGCCTGATAGACTTTTATCCGGTTATCATAGTCTCTGGCTCGTTTGGCCTTGGCCGGGGGAATTCGGCAGACATCCTCCCCAGAGTAGTATATGTGTATCTGCGTTTTTTTTTCCTTTTATCTTTCAACTATTGGGTAGAACTTCTCTGTCATTTTGGAGCGGAAGGAGGCATTTCAGGAGGAAGGGTTGGGAGTCTGATGAGGTGTATAAGAGTATCTTTTTTTGTAAGGGATGGTATCTCTACTGATGGGAACAGTTTTAACAGGTGACGAGAGACGGGATAGAATGTCTCTGAGTTGCAGGTGAGGACAGGGTAGAGGACGTTGTGGAAGTAGCTTTTTTTGGTGTGGGACTGCTTCTGTTTGTCCAACTTTTCTTTCAACTGTTTTTACTTTTCAGTTTTCTCGAAACCCGGGTCGTATTTTTTGTTGCTCTTTTAAGATCGAATCAGAGACCGGGGCATCGCCCTTAACGTTGGCAGAGGAAGTAGGGCTGTTTGTACCTTTCGTCCTTGGGGCTTTATGGGTCTGAAGCCCCGCTGTCTAGCAATTCCCTCTGGTCTTACCAGTAACCAGCCATTCCCCCTCCTACTTCTCCACAACTGCACTAGCAGCGGGCGAAATTTCGAGAAATGGTGGCTTAGGACTCGACCCAACTGAAGGTTTTGCCGTACCGGGCCCGGAAGCTGGCATGCCCATTACAGGCGAGACGGAAGGTAAAGTCGCGTTCAGAAGGGCATTTTGATCAACTGGAGCCTGACTTCCAGAGACCTTCTCCTCTGAGCAGGAAGAGGAGAGGTGACCAGTCTCTCCACACTTCAAACACAACGGCTTGCGAACAGTCACAATGACCGGCAGCCTCAGGCTCCCTACTTCCAGACAGTTGGGGATGGAGAGAAAGGCTTTACGATCTAACAAAATATCAAAACTCCATCCCCGTTCAGGCTATCACAGGAAGCACCCAGTATCTCGCCATACTGCGACAGAAAACGGCGCGGTGTTCCCCGATACCTGAGGAGTGGCCTCGTATATTGACTGTTTGCACCTTCGATTGCCTTCATATTCGGTCCGAATTATCAACTCCTTTGTTATAAGGTCTCGACTGGAGGCTTCAACACAGTCTTCTGGCATGGGTAACAATACGTCCCACATGAAATAGACGGCACATTTTACGATCTTTGTAGGCTTAATCCCCAGACCTCCAATGATTGCACAACTGTGTCTTTCGCTGAGTGACAAACTTTGCGCGTACGCTTGTCCACGACGAAGACAGACACAATTCTTTTGTCAATTTTCTTAGTTCTTGGGGGTCTTCTAAGAGTCCACTTTCAATAACAATGTGGGCGTAACTCTTAGCTCGCTCCAAGAACTCCGCAATATTAATTACGCACATGGAGGGGGGATTTCCAACAAGAGGGCGATTCCCCAGTCTCAGCATTTTCTTTTTTCTTTTCGTTATTTTGTCCATTATTGGCCTCAATATATTTGATTTTACATTTTGGCCATTTTTGGGGGAATTCCAACAAGAGGGCGATTCCCCGGTCTCAGCATTTTCTTTTTTCTTTTCGTTATTTTGTCCATTATTGGCCTCAATATATTTGATTTTACATTTTGGCCATTTTTGGCCTCCATGCTTTTAGTTCTTCTTTGAGCAGCTTACTTCCTCCTTATCTAGGGATGTACTCGACAAAACTGGGTACACCTTTGTGCTATCTTTCTCAGATGTTTTTAATTGACATTCTGTAGTCAGCCAACATAGTTTTCTTATTTTTTTTAATTAGGAAAGACGGAATTTTCGAGGGGTTTTTATTCACTTTTTAAAAAATATAAGACGGGAATGGAAGGGGAGGGGTGGTACGAACAAGGGACAAAACAAATAAAACAGGAAAATCATATTTAATAAACAAAGTTCGCCAAGTAGCAAAAACAAATTTAAGACGATAAACAGAAAACGATAGTCACAAAATTACTTTTAATATAATTAAATACGGTAAATAAATAAACGATACAGTAAACGACTTGGCGTGAATAATTGGTCACAAACAAACAAAATTAGAACTAAAAAACAACAGTTCAAACAAAAACAAACATTATACGAACGAACACCTGAATAAATTACACAAAATAAGGTAAACTACAATAACAAACCTTTTTTTTTTCTTTTTTATAAACTAAATATTAAAGTTAAAAGGACAGGCTACAAACACAAATACGAAACAATACGTATACACTAAACAAAAAATTCAAAATGGGTGCTTTAAAAAAGTTTGCCGATAAACGAAATACGAATATAAAAAACGGACACGTTCGACTAAATAAACACAAACAGAATAAATATGAACACAGAAAAATTAAACAATTAAAAAACAGAACACTTAACAGATATTAAAAAGTGAAAAAAAATCAAAAACGAATTAACACATAACAAATAACACGTAGCAAATGAACAAAGAAAAAATAAAGTCTGACGACAGAAATAGTAACACGTAAAAAATAAACAGGTAAACTGTGGGAGTGAGGTATGGAAAATCAAAAACAAAAGAAAATAACTTAAAAAGGACACTCTAACGTAAAAATCAAAACTAATAATAGAATAAATATAAAATAAAAATAAAAATAAAAAATGAGAAAGTACTTAGGAATACTAGATGTCGTAAGATGTCGGATGTGTGCATGGTGTTATTGATAATGACTCGGAATTAGAAGTCGGAGACCAGAGTTGAAATTCCAGTTGGCGTCCTTATGTTCAAATAACCTTAGAAAGGCATGAATCCAACTCACCTACCCCCAACTGTTGAATAATTAGTAGTACTTGCAGTAGTAAATCATTATTATCTCACAAAAGTTCTTACAAGCAAAAATATTTCCTGGTCTTAAAGAAACTGAAAAAGGTTGATAAGCCTTACAGAAACAAACAGAAATTCTATTTATACTTCTTCAAGAAAACAATAGCATATTCTAGATGTAAATGAAAGTGTAAGGCTTGAAAGAAAATTCTGGTGATATATTTTATCAATGTTAATTATTAATACTGTAAGTTTCAATGTCTTTAAATTGTTTTTTTCAAACGCTCTTTAGGGAATTTGCCTCTTCTTACTAAAATCAAAAATGAAAAATATTAAGTGACACCTAAAGACAACTGAATGCGACATATACCCGTAACACGTTGTAGAATATATTCGATACAACCATAGCACCAAAACAGAAAAGATATGTTGACTAATCCGAATATATTTTATGCAAATCCTTCACATTTAACTTTAGACTAAAGAAAAGCAATTTGGTTGCTTTTTAGGCATATTAGGAAAGATTCTCATCATGTTTTCTATATAGAAGTCCTTTTATTTAATCCGATAATGGTGAAAAGAAATGTTACTATAGATAAGAAAGTTTCGGCCTTAATGTAAATAATTATGCGTTCGATTCTGCAAAATGTTCATTAATGATATGAGCAAGAAGAATAACACCAACTTTATTATAGATGATGTTGAATATACGAATCAAATTTCGACTAGAATGAAATATTTCCACGCTGATTTCGTAACTGCTATGTTATAAACTTATAACAATGAAAACTATTTGCGGATCGTATCAATACAAATCTTATCACAACATTATCACAATATTCTGATGAATGATTATTGGGTGTGATTTGAGGAAATAAGTCGGTCAATAACTTTTCAACAGTTACTCATATTAATACAATTCTAATAACAACATCGTTATGGAAAATAAATTCGATAAACCAAACAGCCTTTGATTGTAAGCAAAACTTTATCGATTAATGCAATCTATTAATTTTCTTTTGCAACTGGAGATAGATAAACAGATGATGAATAGACTGAAATAGATAGATAGAGAGAGAGAGAGAGAGCGCGATAGATAGATAGGGTATTGGTGGTGCTTGAAAATATATTTAATGTGTTTCTTTTTCCCATGTAAATATTGATGGCTGCAATTTCTGAGTGTTCTTAAGTATAAGCCAATGATTACTGTGGATATTATTTGGTTAAAAAATACTTAAATCTTTAAAAAAGCATATTATACAAAGATAAACCTCTCCTTACCCATAGTTAAAATAATAAACATGTGTCGCCTCATCATCCAAAAATGCTATATAATATTTAACAATAATTTTTATAAACTAAAATTTGGAGTGATGGAATGTATTTTCTTAAAATTTCTTCAATCTAGTCCTTTCCAAAATATTTTAGCTAAACATTCAACATATTTCTGCTATATTGATGATGCAATTATTATTATATCCCCGAAATACTGATTTGCTTGATTTGGCGATTAATTTAACAAAGTCGAGTACACAATAGTATTTGCATATGAAATGAAAAAAACAGTAATTTTACTTCTCAAGACATCATGGTTCACCGCGCTGAGAGCAGCTTAAAATTTAGTGTCCAGCGAAAATCAACTAATAAAAATGATCTCTTAAATTTCTATTCCGATCATAACAACAAAATAAAATCTTGACCAATCATCGGATTCTACTTTAGAGCACCCAGAATTTGTAATCCTCAATAGATAGATAGTTAGATAGATAGATAGATAGAATCACATTCATGGATAAAAATAAGTCGCCAACGCATATAGGAAATTTACACATTAATGCATATATGGTATGACAAAGTAAAAAAGAAATTAAATTGAAATGCATATATATATATATATATATATATATATATATATATATATATATATATATATATATATGCCTCTGCGTATGCGTGTGTGTAGGTGTTGAGATAATATTACAGTGGATCAGATATTCAAATACGAGTTTAACCTCTCATATTGGGATGGGCTAAGAAAGATCCTTATCAGGTGCTGCGGCAGAATTTTTCTTATTTCTAATTCTTTTGGTGAAGCTGTAACGTCTGCTTATTTTGAAATTTAACCCTCTCCGAGTAGATCTGTATATTTCTCTATCATTTGGTATACCGCATTGCGCTACTAATATTTTTGCGATGATGCGTCATATTGTATATAAAGCCGCTGTTAGTTTGATGAATTTAATTCATATCGACTGTTTAGTTATGAAATAAGAAAAAAAAACACAAGATTCAGAAACAGAATAATAAATAATATTCTCCCCCCACACACACACCATATATAGATTATTTTGTTTTTGCTAATTGGCCGAATGCAGTTTCATTTTGTTTCCAAATAAGCGCACGTTGCAAAAGTAAATACGTGCATTTTTAAGTGAACTAACTCATTTTCTTTCGACATTTCAAAAATCTCTTTGTAATTTATACTTTTTTCATATGTGAATATGCATACTTGTGAATAGGAGTGAATGGTTATTGCACTTGGATTCCTACATCAATTAAGATTTGTATGTAAGATGGTGCAAAGCACTCAAATAAGGAAGATAACCTGTAAGCCAATTCATCAATTGATTTGAACTATACCTGCATTCTGAAAACATCAGAAAGACTTATTTATGTCGACCGTTTACTGAAGATATAATCATGTTTTTTGCAAATAAAATGCTTTATTTAGAAAACTTTAGAGATTAACATTTGAAAGAATTTTGCATCTGTTCACTTCACAGATTTAATCAAGTAAAGATTTTTCTAATATTTACTCGATGATTTCCAATTTATATTTTAAATTCATTTCGTTTTTTTGGATATTAAAACTGCAAAACACGACATCTACTTCGACGGATGAGGTAATTATAAATATGACTTCGGAACCAATGATAAATAAAGTCGACAGTCGTCAAATGTTCACTTTGACAAAATTGATTACAATATTCTTATCGTAGTAACTTTAGGCATTACGTCTTCAAAAGAGAAATTGTGGAATGAGATTCAATTTTTTTTAAAAATTAGGCAGGTTGATAGCAAGAATTTTCTTTTACTGAATCGGTAAAAATCTGATCATTTTGGTTGGATAATAAATTATTATTAACAAAGTTATATATATATATATATATATATATATATATATATATATATATATATATCACTCGCCAGTAGTTTACCATCGACTGAGGTGACGCATTTGTAGTGTCGAAATATAATTTCCATTGTGCAGCGATTTTTAACATTTTTTTTTTGTTATAATATCCTACAATAAATAATATTTAGCCCTACCCTGTATTGAGTCTTAAGATAAATTATGGAATGGAAAAGTCACGCGCTGATGTAGTCAAGATAAAAAAAAAGGGACAAAAACGAACTGGGAAGGTTGGGAATCTTGACCTGGATCATAACAAACGAAACTGCGGGTCGCAAGCCGGGGAACAACAATTACTCACATTAACAATATAAACAAAAGAGTCTAGCTTAACCAGGGGTGGATTCCTTAAGGAAATTGCCCCATTGTGTGGAAAGGAAACTAAAATGAAAGCCAGTGTTAGCCCAGTTCACGCGAACCAAACATAATAAACAATGAATCTGTATCCCTCAAAAATTTCGAAACGGAACCTTATTTATTCTCAGTGTTTTGGTTATAAATTTAAGTAAAAAAAAAGAGTTAGGTACCTAATAAAGTGTATTAGCTTTCTTAACTGCATGAAATCCTTTTTTTTTTCTGTTTCACAGCTACACTACCAAAGCTAAAGTACTTTTAACTTAACAAATACTTTGAATACCATCCATTGTATGATATCTCCAATTACTTAGCGTGTCAGATTCTCATTTCGGGATTTAGAATCTACAGTCTTCTGCAGGGTTACATTCTATTCGGTAATCGTCAAAGAATTTCGACAGAAATACGTTTATATTCCTCATCTATTATTTCAAGGAAACAAAAAAATACATTCTGCAGCGTGTGTTTGTTTGGGTTTTCCTTTACCAGTAAATGTAACTGAATTTTATGTACGTTTAAAAATTCACAACAAAATTAATTGTAGGTGAATTTAAAGTTTGTAATGACTGATTTGTTTTTACGGTTTATCGACCTTTTGTAGGTTATCTAAAGCTTAAATATATTTAGGATTAGAAGAATAATTGCAATTTTTGGTTGATTGAATACTGAATTAACAACATTTTGAAAATATCAATGATTTTCTTGTTACTCTTTAACCCATGGCAGAGGGAATTATATGGATTCAGACATTTCCCAATGTTATTTGCACGTAAGAGAATATATTCTCATTCCGCTAACCATTACAGCGCCAACACATCTATTGGCTGTAATGATTGAAAGGTAAATTTTGTGTAGGTTTGAAAATAAGACCAGCAGAAGAAAAAAGTATAAACAATAAATGTTAAGATGTTACTTCAAATAATGAATCAGCAGAAAACTTGTGAAAATATGAAGTTCAAATTCTCCATCTGTGAAAGTTAATTGGCAATAGACTTACAAATAAGAAGTAACTTCTGCTCCATGACATTTTCAAGAAGAAATGGCGTAAAATTGGTAAAAAAAAAATATTGTTTAATTCCTTAACAGTTTTCAGGGAAAAGATGTCGAATGAAAATTCTGATTTTTTCGTCATACTGGCTCCAAATTTCGAGATGCAAAGGGTTAAAACGTCAGCAAAAATAGCAAATGTTAGGTTTTATTGGTTTGGGAATATGTTCACGCAAATCAAAAAACAATTTCAAAGAAAAAATATTTGGTTTATTAATGATAACAAATTTTATGCTAAGATAGCGAATGTTTTTATAACTAACGACATACAAATATAGATAGCGAATATTATGTAGCGAACTGATCTGAAGAGAAGGAAATAAAATTCATTATATAGATGTATATAAATGATTTCATAGATAGATAGATAGATAGATAGATATAAACTGGCTGGTATATATATAGAGAGAGAGTTAGAGAGAAAGAGAGAAAGTGAAAGATTAGTAAATAGAAGTAAATAAATCAGTTTTGCTCGGAAGTTTTGCTTGATTTTGGGAATTTATTAAACATATCAAACTATTAAAAACTAAACTCTAAAAAATGTAATTTTTTAAATTTCGTTCTGATTAGCTGAAATTGATATTCAGTTGGAGATTTCTGCACGAAAAATGTAGTTTTGGTTGCTTTTTCTATGAATGTTCACTCAATTAAAGACCCATAAATCACTCAAGGCAGAGGATTATTGTATGGTGTTGTCTGAAAGAAAAATCAATATTATAACGGTTAACCCCAGACTTAAAGGGATCAAGATTATAGTGATTAGGAAAACAGTTGTAAAGGTGAGAGTTGGTCGGATTGAGAAATGTAGATCGTCAGAACACATGTCAAGAAAATGATTTGTCCGAGGGAAAGGGGTTGTAAGGTGGAAAATAATTCATCACCTACAAGGCCGCGTAGATGTTTTTCGACTCTATCAAGACAGGCAAGTGAATACTGGACATTTGCAGCCCATATGTGGCAACAATACGTCATTTTGTTCTGATCTGGCTCTTATAGAGGGTATAGAAACCTACTAGAGCGGTACAATGAATTAAACATCTTTACAGCATCTTTAGTAATAGATAGGATATAAGAGTTTTTTTTTAATAAACACACCAGTGCTCGATTCATAGAAGAGCTTTGCATTATCAGCAGCAGTTAGTCATTGTTTACAAATTCGCGTTTTCCCTCTAAGTGCTCGACAGAATTTAATTTTTTTCGGGAGCGTATATATTGCCATCCACAGACAGAGACTGTTTCGCTGGGTTAGATTTTTTTTTCAGTTTTCCATATCACTGCAAAAATATTATTTTCTAATAGCGCAAGACAATCTTAAAAAATACGGTTGGTTTTGCTATCGTTACAGAATTTTAGAATCACGTAGTTTTTACTTCCACATAGATTTCATAATTTCCATGGCTTATGAAATCCACCTTCTTATTGACCAAAATTTTGATATTTCAAAGCTTGACAAACCTCGTACAATGCTGGAGTACGAGGCGTTGTGGTGTGTTTTTTTAGTTATTTTCTTGTTTTTTTATTCAAGCTCACAAAATTCATATGTGTATATTATTATTATTATCATCATTATTATTATTATTATTATTATTATTATTATTATTATTATTATTATTAAATGTTAAATCTAAGTGAAAGATTGTGGAAAGCAATTTTCTCATTTTTATCCACTTTTACTAAAAAAGAATATAACAAGATTATTAGTGAATACCTTGAGTAACAAGATCCCAACCGAAAGGTTTGTTCTTATGAAACCGCAACAAGAGGAACCTATAAGTGTTGGTCTCAAATGAAAGCAGATTATTTTGACGGATTAGAAAAAAACATATCCTGGAATTTAGAGGTGTCACTGTCAGTCAATATAAATACGTCTGATGCAAAAGAAAACCAATAAAGTTTACGTTGTTACAATCAATGGAAATCTTTTTTTTACTTTGCTCAAAACAAAACTTGCTTCCGTCTTTCATTATTTCTGAAGATCAAGAAACCTTACATAATTTTCTAATGAGAACGTTATAAAAAATCAAAGGTAAGCTCGATAAATTCTATACCGAGCTGAAATTGGCACGTTTACAATCGACGAATTCTAGAAATGGCTAACCAGACAAGTTTGATAAACTTCATTATGTGACAAGTGTCCTCGAGCCAAACAAAAAATAGAAAATTAAATTTTGATATCATAAATAATCAAAACAAGTAAAAATAATTCCATTTGTTCATAAGTTCTTGAAAATCTTAGAAGTTAAATTAGACGCCTTAGAAAAAATAACTTCAAAACCGGGAAATCTGCGATGTTTCTTTGAAATTATTTGGTCTGTTATGGCGACTGACGCACTTTCGTTATAAACACCGATTTTCAAGGCTGACAAAAAATCTCTCCTTGGAAGGTTGATAAACTTAATCTTCCCAAACAAATTATATTAATTTTGGTTACACACTCCTAATTACTATTTTTCTGCTCAAAAGGAGTCGACTATCGTTTGGTTTACAATCCTCTCTCTTCGTTTGAACAGGATTAGAGATTTATCCCTGTTTAGGATTGGGTCTTCGATTTACTCTAAAGTATTTTCATTCTCTTTCCCTCCCAGTAGCCCCCGGATCTTAGCGGCATTATCGCCTTGCCTAAGGTGAACTGACTAAAAAAATTGTCACGTAATAGGTTTTAATCACAAAGATAGAATTTCTGTCTGAATAAATGGCAAGAGGAGTTATGATTATATATATTGTGTACACTCAGCCGGTCGGCTCTTCTGCTCTGTCGATCCGTGTAACCTTCAAAGAATTTCAATTTGAACGCTTTTTTCAATTTCCTGGAAATAGTTCTTTCATTTCACTGTCCATGTCTAAGGATACCCTTTCCTCTTTTTTTTTAGTACAGCGCAAGACAATAACCAAATAGTGAAGTTAGTAGTCTATTAATTGTAAGTTCAATACATAGGAAAATTAGTATGGATTTAGTCTCAGTAGAAATACGGCTATAGTTAATTGAACAGTACTACTAAAAAAAAACAACGAATTATCCCTAGGCAAAGACAAAGGAAAGAAAACTGTCTCCTCTGTAAATTAAAGAATGAAAATTGTTGCGTAATAGATTAATTCACGTTTAATAACAAACGTATAATTTCTGTGTAAATAAATGGCAAAAGGAATTATGATTATATACACTGTGTACACTAAGACTAATATCCTCATCATTGTTGTTATTATAGCGTTTCGGCCATTCTGCACGCCGGCTATAATTAATTGAGCAGTACTAATAAAAACAAGGTATTATCCCTAGACAAGGACATCGGAACGAAAACAGTCGCCTCTGTAAATTAAAGAAAGTATTTAGTTGGAAACTCCCTGATAATTACCCAAATCGGAAGATCCCTACAAAAGACCGGAGAACATAACGGTCAGATTCTGATAAGAATACAGAAGAGTTCATTAGTTCATGAAAACAATCTTCTAAACTGCATTTTTAGGGATAAGTTAATTACAAATATTATTGTCACAAATGTAATTGTTCTTTTTTGGCTGTTAATTTTTGTTTAATCGTGAAATCTCAATAAAAAAACAGGATCAAATTCTAAATGAGAGTAGATATTTTCATTGAATTAATATATTTATTCAAATAATTGTTGCAAGAAAAGCTGATGAAGGAATTATGACAGATATTATTTCTAAACAAATAATTCGACATTCTTCCCAACTCAATGTCTTCACTTCCTAAATCTACCAACCCCAGAACAATTCTAATAAAACCAGAATTTATGGCGATTACGGGTCAAGAAGTAGCCAACTTTCACATAAATATATAGATATTTGTGGCTTGCGATACGAACAGAACATCTGATAAAAACAAAAGACAATCAGGCTTTATGACGGATAGAAATATAAAGGAATAAATTTCGATTATTTTCCAGCTTATTAATGATCTGCCATAAACCCGAGAAGATTAATCAAAAACTTGAAATTTGTTAAAATGGAAAGGATTAAAATTTGAGAAATGTTATATTTTTAAAAAAAGTAAATAATGGAAAATGGTAAGAATCAAGGAGAGCAAAAAATATTAAAATCTGCATTAATAGCAAAATCATTGCAGTGATAACTTTATTCAGTCTCTAAATAAGAAAAGATGAAATTTCATTTAAAAAATCAATCAGGAAATATTTTTACAAATCTTCTGAGGACCAATATGGAATTAATTGTTTCTTTCTTTAAAGATTTCATCGACCGTTACTTTCAGGTTATTCTAAATTACGCAACGGAAATTGGGGGACATTGGGGGAAGCAACATTAACAGAAGTGCCGATATTTAACGTAGTACTCAATAAGTTTGCCATTTTCTGATTTAAAGAGAAACACTTTTTTAAAAACAGCGTTATAACGTTAAAATAATTTGCAACACAGTAATTAAGGAAAAATCTTTATAAAAAGTCAATAAATCACACCATTCAGATGAAAATTTATAATAAAAAATTCTGTCGAGCTATAAAATAATGTTTTACACACGTATGTTTCGCTGCGAAATGAATATGTCTCCTATTAATTATGTTGACAATTGTGAACGTGGTTTTCCTGGGGTTTTTTCTAATGAAGTGAGTTTTGTAAAAAGTTGATCTGTGCACAAACATAAATGCTTGTCTATTGTGTGTAGTTTCATGGCCGAATAACCTAATAATCAATCAAGAAATAAAACCCCATGTAACGCGTTTGAATCTATGCACATGTTAAAAATGTTTTTTTTTTTTCCCCAGAAAATTGACTCGACTATCTTGCAAACACCTGGTAAAAATATCGTTGATATTACCGTAAGGGTAATAGCATTCTTGGCAGTATTTGATGCGAATGAGTAGATAATGTTTGTAAGAATTAAAGTGATTAAAAATCAAAAAACACACACTTAATGCAAACTATGTAGGATTTCATGAAATTTTCTCATTTCTATTGAATCGGTGTATTACTATGAATCACAGTTTAATAGATTGGAGTGATTAAACAACAAGATGTCCAAGCCGTTATCAGAGACATTTTTCCTCAGGGAATAGTCAAAATGTGGCATGAATTCTTTTATCGGCGATGCTTGATAAAAGTCTAAAGAAATCATGCAAATATATGCAATTGAATGATTCATTGTGAATATTTAACAAGCAATGGAAATCCAGGCATAGTGACTTGCCACAAAAGTTGGCAGAAATATTTGCAGGAAATTATTGCAACCAGGTAAGTCTCAAACACAACCGAGATTGAAAGTTGTTATAAAATTGAAACTGTGAAATATTGACCCAGAAAAAAGTTAAAAAAAACACAAGAACGAAAATTTCAGATCTGAGTGTCCAGTTGAAGGAAATACGTAAAAGTGAATAGAGACAGATTTCGGCTATATCGGTGATACTCCGTTCGTAGAGATCTTTGCAAATAGCAAATGAATGTGTAGGCATGATTTGTGCCGTACTTTGGAATAATTAATTTGAAAACTACAGAATGTATTGTCTTCTTCTTCTTCTTCTTCTTATTATTATTATTATTATTATTATTATTATTATTATTATTATTTATGTGTCGTGTCTCATCGGGACGTGTGTGAGCATGGCTCTCTACAATTTTCTATCCTTAGTATTTCTGACCAGATGGCTCCAAGTTGTCATGTCCCGTTGACCGCTTCAGCTGGCGGGCTAAACTTACGTGAGCGGGTGGTGTTAACACGGCCCCATTGGACGTAAGATCACCTAGATGCAGGTGACCGGCCAGGGCGGAAGGGTTCCTCAGACGAACTACAAAGCGAGCCACCTAGTTAGAGGACATCGGTTGTGGTCTAACATGGAGGGGGATGAGTTTGGCCAGATTAAAACTTTCAAGACACGCCACATGACGTGCACACCAAGAACCATTCGCGACAGATGGAGAAGAATGACGGGCAGCCCAGCACGTCGGTGTCTCCAAAGACTCCTTCCAGGGGAAGAAGATCTCATAGTAAAGTTTATTTTATAGCTATTTCTCCAGGTCCCTGTTATATCATTCTTTTTTAAAAGATCATTAGGCAGGTAACTCGTTGTCTTTGTCAAACTCTCTACACCCTCTTTCCTCATTATATGTCACTGGTCTTTAGAAAAGCATTTGACTAGTAAGCCACGCGTCAAAACGAAGGAAATGTAACCAGCTTGAATGGCGTGCAACTGAACGTAATTTGATGATGATCATACTCATCTTAAAATTTTCCGTTGGCTGATTAGTTATTAAGAGAAATTAATCAACTATATTAGTATAAATGCTATGGTATTCTTTTATTAAACCCGTTCATTTCCATGTGCGTGAAGTTACTAGTTTGTAAACGTAATAACTATAGTCATGCGTTTAAAGGGTTTCAAGGTTGGTGGATTCCGGATATTTTTCAAAATGTGCGCCTTAAGATGTTCGTCGAAATTACAGTCGAAATTGTAATAAAATGTTCCGCAAACCAGGTCGATGTTGCAATGTAATATCTTACATCAAACCTGTGACTATTGAATCTTTTACTTATTTTTTCCGTTGTGCAACCCACGTAAATAAATTCATGTTTTGTACATTGGGCGGTGTATATTAAAATTGAATCTGGACAATTACCAGCTTCTGAAAACATTCAGATGTTCCTGCTTGAGTTTATGATAGAATTAACTTAACTCATGACGCAGTCCAACGAAAAGGCTTTCCCGACTTCGATGATTGTTTTCTGGAGAACAAAGATCCGAAACAACAATAGAGTTTTGATTGTGAACGCTTTGCATTTGTTAGATTTTGTCTGATGTGTTTATTTTGTTAGAAAGAAACGACGGACGGTTTCGGAAAAATCTTTTTCAAACGCAGATGTTTTTGAATAGCTGTAGATGTATTACTTTTGAAATGCTTCTCTTAGCTAATTTATTTTTGTTCAGGTTTCTAGTTTTGGTGTAAAAAGTATTATTATTATTTTATTTACTTTGATGACTTTTGTATACACATTACTTTTCGGGTCCCGACCAGAGGCCTAATGTCAGAAATTGCATAATGACATTTTCACTGAACAGTTTTGAAAAAAGTCACACGTAGTTTACTTAGATACAGGGGCTGTACTCGTGAGAACAATTTTTTTGTATTTCTTTAGGGTATGGGCTACCAGAAATCTCTTCAGTGAGGCTACTGCAATCTTTTTCCAATGAATCCGAGAGCTCCAACGACAACAAGGATTGTTGATGTTCCCATGTGGCACATTCTTGAGATTTTCATTTCAAGGTCCTTGTATTTTGATAGTTTTTTGAATATTTTCAAAAATACATTATAGTCTGCAGGGACTGCCGTATCAATAAGGAGGAACTTTTTATCTTTGCTTTCTCCAATGACGATGCCTGGGTGATTAGCTTTGAGAGTTCTGTCTGTGTGTATTGTAAAGTCCCATAAAATTATTACAGATCCTATCTCCGTAATCGGGTCTGGGTAGTGTTTATACCAATTTCTTGCAGATTTTCCAGTGAAGATATTGACCCAATCTGTCATGCCAGGGTTTATATTCAGTGAGTGCCAATACCGTGCAACCTGATACACGATGTTCAATTGTTTCTGAATAGGTAGGCTTCCAATCTCTTGTATTTTTGAGAGTTAATTCAAATTGGATTAGACCTCGAACTCCTAAAGCTCTTCGTACGTACAGCCTAACAACATCTGATTTCGTGTAGTGCATCATCATTTAGGTAAGCATTTCTATTTAATAAAATTCAAGCTGTATACATCGGTACAGCTAAGGTGTATACACTGGTGTAGCTAAAGTGTTGCTAGCCTTCATTTTATTGTCCCCCATTAAGTTCGCTTTCTAGTATCAAACACACCCTTCTATAATATTTTTTCGTGTCTTTTTCTACATAACTGAATGTTTTATTCCGTTATTCCATTCTCTTTATTAATTCCTAAGTGTTTTCATGTACCATCTTGGTCTAATTTCTTAATTTTGTTTCTTGATATCAAAGTCTAAATCCGTCATTTTCGTTAGTTTACCGCCTTTTAATGTGGTTTTCGTACATTTGTCGATTCCGAGCTCTAATCATAATGTCTTCGCCGAAGGGTTTGACAGCGGTGAGTAGGTTTTTTTCTTCTGGTTGTCATCCTTGGCAAACGTTTTAAGATCATCAATATAAAATAGGTGATTCAATTTGACCATTCCGTGACGTGTATCCGTGCCGACTGCTGTTAATTAGGCAGCTGAGCAGCGTTAATGAAAGGCAGAAGATTAATGGTGACAACGAATCTCCTTGGAAGATCCCGTTTTTGATGTTGATCCGTCTCAATGTTAATGACCCGTTTGTATGGTTTTGATTAAGTGTAGTCTTTCAGTTTTTCATGCTTTCTGTCATGAATTCGATCGTTGTAAAACATAATCTCTATATTTGTAGATTCTTTTTATCGATGACTATGAAACATGGTCGAACGCCTTTGTGTAGTCGATCCAAATTTCTTTTATTTGTTTTCACCTCTTCCAATATTGATTATTAGTTGGTCCTTGCACTCGTAACTTCCTCTTTTACATCCTTTATGTTCTGCTGGGAGTAAATTGTTTTTCTCAAGGAAATTGTATGTCCTCTCTGTTATGATAGAAGTGAGGATCGTGTACATTGTTTCTAGGCACGTGATGGGCTGATAGTACTTCAGAATCCGCGTCTCTTCTGTTTTGGGGAATAGGTATGTTAATATCCACGTGATCATTTTGGGTTTATGATTATATCATTGTAAGCCCCTGCGAGGTCTTAGTTGGTGGTGGGTAGGGTTTTTTTTATCCAAAATTGGCTATTCGGTCTATTCCTGGTGCTTTCCAGTTTGGGGCTTTGTAGATAGCAGGGTGTGTTTCAATAAGATTAATATCCGTCCATTTTTGGCACTCTATATGTGTGTGATCTTCCAGTTGTTGCTTGATCCATGTAGCTCTTTTAATGTGCATTTTTCAGGTTTCCCACATCTTACACCAGAACTCCTAAACTTCCTGGATATTTGGTGTATCATTTATTTTTCCAACTTCTCGATGTAGTTTCTTGGCATCTTTTCGAAGATTTTGTTTTGCCTAAAGAATCTGTTTCTTTTTTTCATAACGCCTGATTGTCTGTGCCTTTGCTTGAATTTGTTGTTTCAGCTTTTCCTACCTCAGTCTTCTAATTTTATCAAGGCTTTGTTTCAATTGTCTCGTTTTTCTTTCTCTCATTTTGGAGCCCTTATCTACTTCACTTAGAAATGTCAATTGTCCTCTAGTTTATTTATTTCGGTTTCTATTTTTTCTTTCCAGACTAGCATTTTTCTTTTTCTTTTACGTTGTGTTTTTACTTTTCACCTATTGTTTCTGCGATATTTGACGAAGTTGCGTATATAAGATGATTAATTTCTGTCAGTTTCATCATTCTTTCTATTTTGTCCTTTATTTTTCTAATTCATTGCTTACCAAGGTTTAGCTTTTCCTTCACTTGACGGTACTTTCTTTCTTTTGGAATTGTCGGCCTTTCTTCGAAAAACATTTCCTCGTTATTCTCCCATTTATATCGGATGTTTTTGTCATCTCTATTTCTCTTTCATATTCGTCATTATCTTCCTTTATTTGCTTATTTACCCCAGAGAAATTATTCCATCTGGTTTCTATTTATTCCTCTGTGTGTGTCTCCCCTGGGTTGTGTGCATTTAAAGCCTCGGTGTTAACGAGGATACTTATGGTGTTTTCCCGGATGCTTTCGAGTTCTATATTAGGTATTCTTTTTGCCTGGTGATGTGACGCCTGACAATGGCTAGTTTGTTGTCATCGATGTTTAATCTGTTTAAATCTGACATTATAGGCAGCTTTGGTAGTAGCTGTTGTTGGATTTATCAGATCGTTGTTAAAGTCTATCATCACTTAAAAATATTCTTCCCTATACTATTTATTGTTCTTTTGGTGGGATTTTCTTTTAAAGAATATAGAGAGCCTCTAACTGGAGGACTGTCGTCAGCGTAGCTTTCCTATAGTTCTCGTTGGTTATAGTTTCCAGTTGCAGACTCTTGGAAGCCAGTCTGGTCCTCACCAAAGATCCCGGTCCTTCTTGTATCACGTGAAGACTGATGCGGTTTATCAATATTATTCGTTGCGTCAGCATTATAATTAGTTCGTATTTACCCATACATGGGGGCTGTTCTTTGGGCGCCAGAGTATATCGATACCGCGGTGGGCCCTCATCTTCAGGGGTCAGGCCTCGTTCGGTTATTTTTATCTATTTATTTATTTTATTTTTTGTACTATTGCTATTATGAACAACAATGTTACAGTCTTCGTTTATAAGCGTTTAGATCCCAAGGAGACCTGACGTGTTTCCCCAAACTCCGAAATAACTTCAATTTTCAACGGAATTTTTTCTCCCTTATGTTCAATAATATGAAACTATATTCAAATCTCCCTAATCTTGTTATTATACGAACAACTTTCACCCATAAATACAATTAATATATAGTTACTAATAATATTTAAAGAAAAATTCATAAGTGTATTTTAAAGCTTATAAAATAAATATTATTTACATTATTCGGACTATTGTCCTCATCTTTGTCGCCATATTTATTACAACGTTTCGGCCGTTGTACTCTCCAGCCTTCTTCAGGTCGTTGGAATATCGATCTGAACCCTTTATTTTGCTCACTGGGGTAGAGTGTTCTTGTTCCACATGCCATGTTTAATGGATGTCAGTTATCAGTTATCTCCTGTTAATTTCCCTCTGAAAGTTATCCACTGCCTTAACCGGCTGTTGAATTCACACTCTTTGGCTCCTGTCACTGGTTGTAACTATCGCCTTTATCTATTGTGCCATGTGTCCTTCTGTGTATGAATTTCAGGGTATTATAAATAAATCTATGTCTTTTTCCCTTGGCTGAAGAAGGCTGCAGCGTACAACGGCCGAAACGTTGTAATAAATATGGCGACAGAGATGAGCACAATAGTTAGAATAACGTACAGAATACATCATATTAATCATATAGTCAGAAAATAAATATTGTATATAAATTACTAATAAATAAATAACAAAAGAACGTTAAAAAATAATCGAAAACTCACGACCACTACAATCATCACCATTACTGCCACCGCCATCACTACTAATATTACATTCCTTTTTACTTCTCTTTCTTTTTCCTATTATCTATCTATCTATCTATCTATCTATCTATCCGGATTCGAGAACACCAACTGTTTTTATCCGCCGAGCATCTTTTCCTTCGTCGACAACTGGAAGGGGACGCCAAATTTTTGCATATCAAAATACTTTAATAGAGACTCCTGAGACGAACTTGGTTTTAATCTAAATATTCCTTCTTCAGTATGTCATACGGAATACGTGCCCTTTATTTGGTAAGTAATTTCCTTTTTCGCCACATTTTCCTTCGTAGGATACACGCGACGCGCTGTCCCTTGGTTTGACGGGATAAGACGCCGTTTTCTTCGCTATACTATCTAATACTAAAGGTCTGTGAATCGTGCATACGTCGGCTGTTGAGCGCATAATGATTTGTTTCTTCCCACCCCTCTCTCTCTCTCTCTCTCTCTCTCTCTCTCTCTCTCTCTCCATCTCTTCAATATTTCGCAAGCTGATCTTCAGTGACCCAACGGGTCACGGCTCGTCTATTCAGTAATGCTCGGGCCGAATCAGGTAAACAAAATAAGATTTGACTCAAAAATGAATAAAACTTATACGTACTGATTACAAGTATATCAACAAATAGTATAACTCAGTAACATGTCGCTAAAATTAAAATATTATTAATCTAAAATTTAATTTTTGGCTTTATATTAATCACTGTCCATAAACAAGCATATATATTATATCATACAGAATTTATTATACAATGAATTCATTAGCAATGTTTTATGCTTAATGGTGAAATCACTTCGCTAACAAGACTTAATGAGACTCTAAATTACTATAAATTCCTTAAATAATGCGATCCGTATTCTTGAATTGTTGTCAGATGAAATTGATGATCTTGGGCCGAGTACTTTCGACAATTTCAAATTGTCATCTTCAGGGAGTAATATTTCCATATAGAAGTAAACACTAGGACAAAATAATTGTAGTGTACACCAAAAGATGTTTTGAAATTATCGAAAGTACTCAGCCCAAGATCATCAATTCCATCTGACAACAATGCAAATTTAATATATTCACGCTTATATATATATACATGCATATTTACACATACATATATATACATATATATGCAAATAAAATATTATTATCATCATTACAATTATTATTATCATTCTTATTATTATTGAATTCTGATCCATTTCTTCTTCCTATCAGCAGTATATGTCATATCTTTCAGCCATTTGCTTCAAGAACTGCAACTAGGAGGAGATGCTTTTGTAATTCAAAAAGAAATGCGCCTTTAAGAAAAATAAATTAAAAAGAAGAATCCTTGAAACAGCAATGATGGCAACTACAATGGCAATGATAATAATATCCCATCGGTCACTTTTGAATTGTATAAAACTTAATAACATTCCTTTAAAATTAAAATATCATTGATTTAAATTATAATTTGTGGAAACGAGCCAATTAATATATATATATCTATATATATATATATATATATATATATCGAATACATTTTTAAGAAATATAATCGGTTTTTATTATACAGTGGCCTATGAACAATTTTTAGCCAGGAGAAATGAACTACATACAATTTCAAAATTTAATTACGTACTTCCTACTCAACATAAATAAACAGTATTTGGAACTAGCATAGAGTATGTCCTCCATTTGCTAGTTTCAGTGCTTGTATTCGATTGTTCATGGATTTGATCAAGTTATCAACAATAGTCTTATCCATATTTTGCTACTCATTTAGCCATGTTTCTTTTCTGACGTGATTTTGGTTGCACGCTCTCGAAGTTTTCGCTCAAGGTGCTTCCAAACGTGCTGTATTGGATTCAGGTCAGGACTTTAGGCTACCCATGACAGTAACTTGATTCCTTGCGATTCCTTCCAGGCCTTTTTTACTTTACTCGTATGACATGGCGCTCCATCTTCTTCATAAAGGTAGACATACTTGTCAATCTGATTGGTTTCAAATAGTGGGTGTAGTCCTTTCTCTAATATTTGACAGTATTTTGGACCATTAAACCACTCATTGACAAGAATCAGCTCAGATTTCCCTCCAAACCAGACAGCACCCCAAATCATTACACCAATCCCTCCATGTTTCACGGTCACCTGCAGACATTCAGTGTTCCAAGTTTCATTCTGTATTCTCCAAACATAAACCTGTCTCGAATTCGAATATTGGCAGAATTTACATTCATCTGACCAAATTACAGACTGCCAAAATTCATAATCTTTGCTCTCAAATTCTTTCACACAGTCCATCCGTTTGTTTCTGTCAACCTCTGAAATCAAGGACTTCTTTCTTGTAACTCTCCTTTGATAGCCTTGCTCTTTCTATGTTGTGGAACGGCATCTTTGACGCTCTGACGACGGTTTCTGGTGGCTTCCATATTCAGCGGCCTTTTCGTTCACTCAGACATGTTGCTTGGTCTTCCTGAACGTTGTTCCACACGAAATTGGTCTTCTTAATTAAATTTCTTTACAATATTATTAACCGTTTGATGATTAACCTGGACAAAACCTTGCAATTTCTCTATTTGACTTACCACACTGATACCATCCTATTATTTGCCTTCGTTGAAATTCACTAATTTCCTTACTTCCGCGAACTTTCATTGCAAAATATGTCAAATTATCGTTCATAGATGAGAGCAATTAGTATTGTCTGAATAAAAAAGAAGAGACCTTATTACATAAGCTAAAATTGCTGTAATTAAGGGTGGCTAAAATCTTATCATGGCACACTGTAGGTTTTTTAAGTAATAATTTAAATAATTTTTGATTTATAATCAGAGATTTAAATTAAAATCTGTTGGATATTTACGTTGAAGTATATATTTCTGAAATAAAACAAAATAAACTCAAAATTAGGAAAAAAATTTTTAAAATTCATTACGAAAAAAAAATTTACCCTGAAATATTTACATTTAAAATCCATTGTACATTTTACGTTTCTACAGCACCTCGAAAAACACCGCATATCCCCATGGAGTTCACACGCTTCTTTATTATTATTATTATTATTATTATTATTATTATTATTATTATTATTATTATTATTATTATTGTTGTTGTTGTTGTTATTATTATTATTATTATTATTATTATTATTATTTCACTCACTAAATTGTCACACCAGTGACCTATACCGGAGATATAAATGACAGCGAGTCTCTTAAATTCTTTAGGACTATACTTAGTAATGTAACAGTCATTCATGTCGCCGAGGTCTACCTGAATTCCAATTCCACTGCTCTTTTTCAGAGGCTCTTCGATACCGTACCGTTTTCAGCGTTACAAAATGGACGTCTAAGTGAATTTTATGTTTCATTCTCTAGAAAAAAAATCCCATCTATGTTAAAAGACCGGACTTACTAAACAAGAGAATGAATATTATTATCATCATGTTTTCATCCCGCTTGTATGTTTTACGATCTGACTTCAAGTTACAGCATGATGGCTCAAAAGACCGCAAGTCAAGAGATTATGATTATTGGTACAGTTGGTAAGATATGAAACTGACATTCCCAACTTCATTTTTCTTAACTTTATGACGTTATATAACTGTGTATAGTAGTTTTCATTAAAATGAGTATTGTGAATGCAAGGAAAAAAGTATACATATTTAAAATATGTAAACAGATTAAATGAAGTGTTCAAAGTGAAAAGCTTTTGTGAATTTATTGAAAATCTAAAATAATGTCACAAATCTATAATGTAAAATCTAATAAACTTACAGGAAAACTTTCAAAATATGAAAAACGAATGATTGCAAAATTATATTTGTATCTAACAAGTCATACCGCTAAACCATTCCTGGAAGTGAGAATTATCCACGTGGAATCTTTTTCATTTCAATCACATTCGGTTCACCAGTTAGGATTATGACGAAGATTTGATCTTTAACCGCAACAAATTACGCAACACTTATTTCGATTAACCGCCTTACTTAGAACGATTACTTGGCTACTTATACAATTGTAAAAACAGTATTAGTTGGCAATAATAAAAGTGACAGATGGATATAATAAAAGCCACTTCATCTATAAATGCACTGAATATTGTTTACGTCACGTCGCAATAATTGTAATTAACATATTGTTGAAACTCGACTAATGAATGGAATAATAATGCAACACAAAATGTACTTAGAACAAAATGTATTGAAACAAGAAAGTGTACACGATATTTACATATAGTCTTTTGTATATTCCTGGGAAGACCGTTCCTGGAATGTGTGTTGACTGAGTCGCAATCGGGCAATGTCTCTGGTTGGATCTCCTCATTCCTTCCCGGTACCAACCATATTTATATGGTCGGTACTCCACTATGCAAATTAGGTGGATCCTACCACAACACATATATAAATCTATCATTCGTCCGTGTAACTGTTGTCCTATTTGGTCTGATGGAGCATCATTGTGCATCTCAAGATTCTTGACAAAATCGAGAGTAGGGTCTGCAATACAATCGGTCTTGACTATGCATCTCGGCTCCAGTCACGTTCTCATCGATATGATGAGGCTTCCCTCGACATTTTCTACTAATATTTTCATGGTAACTGCTCGAGCGTGCTTTTTTTTCCTGGTGCTCCGACTGCGTAAATTTAAGCGTGCTACTAGATTGACATCTAGGTCTCACCACTTTAAAGTTTAACTAGCTAGATGTAACTACTCTGGTAATTTTCTTTCTCGCACTTCCTACCTGTAGAAGTCCCGATTTCTTGCTTCCCTGACAGCTACAATCCTCAAACAATAAAATGCAACGTCAATCGCCATTTTCTGTCTTCTTAAACAGTGTTCTTTTCTTTGCCATATCCTCAATCCTCGCCATTTTCAATCTTCTTATTCACTTTCACTCCCTGTAACCTCCTACTTTTTAGTGGTAGTGTCGCCTTACTTGGGGCGAAATGATTAGAATAATAATGTACAAAAATAATCAACCAAGTAATCGCTTTTAGTTCTCTGAATATCAGGGCCGTGTTTACCATAATTTTATGGCGTTATTAACGCCAAAAAATATTTTTTTATTTTAAGAATATTTTTGAGGGTGAATATTGCATTAAAAATGTTTGAGAATACCACAAATTTCTACAGATACAGGTCCTACAATTTAAGCCGAATTTATGAGTGTGGCTGAGAGAGGAGATGGGTCCATACCCTTTCCAAAGGGCATTTGCATGTACGTTAATGTAAGAAATGTGATTAAAATTCGAACTCAGTTCTCTAATTTCTTATTCTGAACCGCTATGATTTACATCCGCCTGTATTCATGTAGTTTAGAATCATCATCATCATCATCATCATCATTATTATTATTATTATTATTATTATTATTATTATTATTATTACGATAATGTTTCTTCTTGTTCAATTTGTACCAATTTTGCAGGCAAGCAAATTGTACTTGAACGTAGATCAATTGAAAATGTGTATCAAAGGCAAAGAAGCGGAAAATATTGGTTTAAATGAATCAGAAAATTAAGTTGATACTTCAGTTGAGACAATTAAAGAAATGATTATTCAACTTTAAGCTGAAAATGAAAATCACTGGGAGGCAAATTCAATTTCTCGTTTTATCATTCAAATTGTCTTACAGCCAATTTATTTTGAAATGTTTCAGAAGTTCAAACTCGTAATTGTCGTATGTTTCCAACTTATAAAGACATGGCTTCTGGGAAAAATGCTGACGAAATGATACCGAATATATACAGGTATTTTCATCAAAGGCATGTCTGCTCTTCTCAGCCAATATATTCATCGGTTTGTAAATCAAGTAAATAAAATGTAGATTGTGTTGAAACAACTAAAAACCGAGATAATATAATATCAGATAATTTCAACAACTTCCAGATCTAAAACAATCACTCAACAACATGTAGCTTTGAGTATAGAAGAACGAAAATAAAGCGGCAATAATATTGAAGAAAATGTATTATTTCTAGTAATTAGCCGTTTTCTTTATTCAGCAATGATTGACTGCAGGTTGGAATTTATAAAATGTTCTTATCATAATTGTTTTTTAGGAAATTAGAGTTTTCATGTCCGCTGTCATCCATCAGTTTTCGTATTGATGGGAATTTCTTTTCAAAACTTTTGTTTAAGTTACTGTGGAAATTAAATATGAAAGTTGTATCATTATTTGCACTTCTAGTTCCATATTCTTGTAATCTAGTTGGATTCTGATGCTACTTACCAACTAAAAAGTACAAAATATTAAAGTAATATTATATTTAATACGGAAGCAAGTATCGAAGCCAAACATCATCAGGTTAGAATTATTTTCAGACTCAAACCACGTCCAAAGTGTAAAGGCTGTGGCATATATTTGGATCACCCAACGGTGTAAATTAAGACACATTTTATGTGATTCCAAATACCAATTAATTTTTTCCTCAATATTTCACATATGACTGTATATTCCTCGTTTACTATCTGGGGAGTAAGTGTCCAGAAAACAAATGATCAAACTAGAATTGTCTTTAACCAACTTGATCGTTCTGGAGGGTTGTAATTTTACCTCACGAGACCAATGAAGCACAATGTGTGAGTTTATTAGCGTGACATGGAAGCTAATCTCCGGATTATTGTCGGTGACCTAAATGATTTCGTCTAAGGTTGCCGCCAAACTCCAAAGAATATAGCGAGGATATCTTTTTTCTAATAACTGTGAAAGTCTAAGAGTATATGAATAATGTATATAATTATACATTCTAAATATTGTAATTCCATTCATCGAAGAAGGTGCGCATTTGAGTGTAAGAATCGAAAAAGACATGATTTCTGCGTTCTGTATGTCTGGAATCAGACTGGCCAATTAAGTTAGATGGACACTATGAGGATGTAGATGCCTGCCACTTGTTAGCCGTATTTAATGCTGCAATAACTTCACTGCAACTAGACCATAGTGAATGAACTTAAGCCGTCAGTTCAAGTACTTTTGTCCATTTTGCTTCATTGTCAGCCCGAAACCACTTACATAATCTGTTATGCGACGTTAACAAGGACGCAAGACGATTCCTGTCTGAAATGCTGAAGATTTCTACAGATAAAGATATGTAAATTATTGAAGAGCAGAAAAGCCTTCTTTATATCAATGATATAAAGAGATCAACGTCGACTGACTAAACTTCATTTGAACTGAATTCTTTATTTCTAATATTTAACGTTGTATAAACAAGGAAAGATTTCTGTTTTCTTCCATGAAAGAATAACTTTTTCATTCACTTTTAATATTACATTCGAAGAGATAAATTGATTACTTGAATGACATCAAATAAAAAATAATAACACGAAAGAGTTATTAAAACTGTGTCACTGTTTCGTATATTTTTTATTAGTCGCTTTATACATCCGATAATCAAGTTCCTTTGGCATGAGTTTACGTTCCTTAGGTAAACTTAGATCAGCTTCGTAAAGCAATGATCATATTCCAAATTTATATACTCACTTTTGTACATACACAAACACACGCTCAACAAGAAATATATATATAAGTGAACATTCAAGTCAACACTCGGCGGTGACATGCCAGGCGGCCTGACGATTGCATTTAGCATGAAACAGTATGTCATCAGGCCACCTGATATATATATATATATATATATATATATATATATATATATATATATATATATATATATCCTTGTGCATGTATGCAGAAAATAGAAAAGAACACGTTGGGTGCATAATCCGGGGTTCCTTAGTATTTTTGTTTTTATTTTTAAGAAGACAGTGCTCCATACAGAAGTAGAGCTTATATTATAATAATATTTTTTGTTTAAAAATATGATTCCTTCGCTACATAAGAGTTGTATTAACACTCTGGATTAACACCAAAGAAGTCATAAACTGGTTTACCAACATCGAAAATAAGCCCGAATGCACCCTAATCCAGTTCGATATTGTCGATTACTACCAGTCAATATCAAAAGACCTCTTCACGACTGCCCTGGAGTTTGCTACAGTATATTCAGACTTAACTGAAGAAGAAACAAACAGTGCAAAGAAATCTGTCCTCATCCATAATGGGGACCAGTGGATAAAAAACACCAATGACAACTTTGACATTACCAAGGGATCTCTAGACTCTGCAGAATCTTCGGACCTTGTCGGTCTATTTATACTGTACAATCTAACCGCCCACCGTGAACTGGACGTTAGGGACATCGTGCTGTACAGAGATGACGGGCTCATGGTAGTGAGGAGCTCCACAAGCTTTAAAACAGAGAAAATTAGAAAGATAATTTACAATGAATTCGGGAAACTAAATTTAAAAACAATAGTCAACACTAAAATAAAAAAGTAAACTTCCTAGACGTAACCCTAGACTTAACTAACAACGTTCACCTACCTTACAGAAAACCTAACACTAATCCCTTGTATGTACATCCTAAGTCAAACCACCCTCCATCTATAATTAAGCATATACCCACATCAATAGAGAAAAGAATAAGTATGAACTCAGCAAATAAGGAAATATTCCAACAGCACAGTAGTTTTTACAACACAGCCCTGAAAAACAGCGGATACAAAAACTTTGACATAACCTATAGAAACGTTAGTATCAATAATAAGAGAAACAGGAAAAGAAAGATCATCTGGTATACCCCACCGTACAACCAAATGGTCAGCACCAAACTAGGCCATAAGTCCCTAGCTTTAATTCAAAAGCACTTTCCCACTAATAGCAAACTTAGCAACATCTTTAACAAAAACACATTGAAACTGAGTTACAGCTGCACTGAAAATATAGAAAGAATCATAAAAAGACACAATAAGAAAATCCTAGAAAAACACGCATACCAAAACAGTAATAAAACACATAAACTAAAACTAGATAAATATAACGAAAAATTATGCGATTGTAGAAACCCTAAAAACTGCCCGTTGGAAAATAAATGCCTCACAAAATCCGTGGCATACCAATGCACTATCTCATCCATTGAGAGCCCTAACACTGATAGGATATACATAGGATCAACAAAGAATAATTTTAAAATTAGATGGAGACAACACAAGAGCTCCTTCAACAATATTCAAAATAGAAATCAGACATCTCTATCCCAATATTTCTGGCATCTAAAGGAAACGAATAAAACACCAAAAGTAAAATGGAAAATAGTAAATAAAACAAGAACCTGTAGAACCTGGGATGACCCAAGCCTTTTATGCTTACAGGAAAAACTACACATCATTAGATAATGAAAAATTATTAAACCATAGGCAGGAGTTAACGGTTTTTTGCCGACATCAACAGACTTTCGCATTAGATAATTAGCATAAAAAAAAACATAGCTAAGTAAAATTCTAAAAAGCTTAGCCAAACCTTTAAATAGGAAAAACCCTTTTTGTCGTCGTCAAAAAACTAAAAAAACAAATTGAAATTCAATGCAAAGCGATCTGTATATAAAACACCCACTTAAATAAACAAATAAATAAATAGATAATCAGATAGACAATAATAAAAGACAATTCTCCAGACACATAACGACTGTAGGCGCGCCATAAAAATATCCTTCACTGGGAACCAACTAAAGGATGACCGTAAACATTAGCCTTGAAATAGATACCCTACCCAACCTTAGCAAAACCTCTCAGAGGATGATGAATCTATTGATAAGAATTAACTCCCTGACCACTTAACGAAGGAAAATAGTCTAGCCACTCCCACAATAACAAATTCTGTAACGGACCGTGCCTAAAAATACACGTAAACCGAGAGATAGCTTATTCCTAAAATTTCGCTTGAAGATGAAACGGGACTAAACACCACAATCCAACTAAATTTTATTAATTATTTGGATGATTTCGGCTCTCGTTTTTGAAACATGAGAACTCTTATGTAGCGAAGGAATCATATTTTTAAACAAAAAATATTATTATATTATATATATATATATATATAAATATATATATATATATATATATATATAAAATATATATATATATATATATATATAAAATATATATATATATATATATATATATATATATATATATATATATATACAGAGAAGATTTATTTACAACCTGAGGAATGTCGAAATAGCCATTTCCACCCACGACAAATTCGACAGTCGGTTTAATATCAGGTGAAATTTAAAAACCCTTTATCTTGAAAACAGTTTTCCAGGTATTAGACATTCCAGGAAATAAGACTTTCCAGGGAATCAGATTTTCTAGGAAGTTAAAATTTCTAGGGAATTAGGCTTTCTAGAAATTATATTTTCTAGGGAATTTTGATTGCCAGATATTTAGAATTTCCAGAAAATTAGTTTTTCCAGAAAATTATACTTTCCAGGAAATTAGATTTCCAAAATTTAGAAATTCCAGGGAATTAGGTTTCCAGCGAATTACTCCTTCCAAGTAATTAAAATTTTCAGGGAATTAGATATTCCAGAAATTAGACTATCACAGATATTAGAAATTCCAAAGAAATACACTATCCAATGAATTAGAAATTCCAGGAAATTAGAATTTTCGGAAATTAAACTTTCCTGGAAATTAGACTATACAGGGAATTAGACATTTCTGGAAATTAGACTACGGACTTTCTAGGAAATCAGAAATTACGGAGAATTAGACTTCCCAGAAGTTAAAATTTCCTGGAAATTAGACTTTACAATGAATAAGAGTTTCCAGAAATTGAACTTTCCTGGAAATTAAATTTTGTTGGAAATTAGACTTTCTAGGGAATTAGACGTTCCAGCGAATTAGACTTTCCAGAAATTAAACCTTTCTGGAAATTAGATTTCCAGGAAATTAGACCTCAGTTTCCACTGTCATCACGCTTTCTAGTATTAATGGGAGTTACCTCTCTAGCTTTAAGTTTCAAAGATTGGGGAAGTGAACATCTTCATGATATCCGTATTTTCCCTCATAGTTACATGTGCTAATC